>JAKJMR010017905.1:21206-68464 GCA_024449315.1 Daboia siamensis | reverse complement strand
TAGATAGATAGATAGATAGATAGATAGATAGATAGATAGATAGATAGATAGATAGATAGATAGATAGATAGATAGATAGATAGATAACCTTCATTGTCATTTTTTACTGCCGGCACACATTAAAAATGAAATTTAGTTGCTTGCTCTCAAAGTGTACACATACATAACACACATTTAAGCATACTATATAAAACATGTATAGACCTATACCCTTACATATATGTAACATATAAATATTAATCACTGCCCATCTATGGAAGGAGGAAGCTTTAGAGTTCACAAAGTTAATACTGTATGAAACAAAACTATGACTGAATCTGGATGTTCTGCTTCAGATACCATGGAGCCTCCTCGTAGAAGGTAAAAAGGAAAACAGGTTGTGAAGAGGATGTGTCATGTCCCAGACAATCTTACTGACCCTGCACAAACAACACTTATATGCTATGTCCTGGATGGAAGGGAGGGAACTGCCAATGATCTTTTCAGCCATCCTCACCACTCTCTGAACCTCCTTCCTGTCTGAAGCAGTGATGCTTCTAAACCAGACTATGATGCTGTATGACAAGATGCTCTTGATTGTCCCTCTGTAGAAAGTGGTAAGGATAGGGGAAGGAAGATGTGCTTTTCTCATGCAATGCAGAAAATGCAGGCGCTGCTCTGCCTGCTTCACCAGTATCTCACTGTTGAACAAACAAGCCAGACTACTCATTAGCTGCACATCCAGGAAATTGATGCTGGTAACCATTCTTTATTGGAGGAGGAAAAAAACCAGAGGGAGTGGTTAACTGTTTTATTGATAATGGAGGAATGTGCAAAAAATTGAGCGAATAAAATTTTGCAAAGCATCATTCACTTTCTCAGGTTCTGAGAAGCCCATAACCACTACCACTCATGCTTGCACAGTGCCTTGGTTGAGTGATTCATTTTCCCAGGAATTAGTCTCTCCTTGCTGGAATTCCTGGACCTACTATGGAGGCCTAGGACTATAGAACAGAGGACTATCCCCTTCTCACTCTCCAACTCCCACTGATACATTGAGGGAGATAGGCAGTACAGAAATAAAATAAAACCGAATAATAAAATAAAATAAAAATATTAAAAGTTGATGGCAGTCCCTAAGAAATAAGCTCATCTGGGTTATACCAGTTGCAGACTAGTTGTATCATACAGGGATGATTCCTGGCCAATAGCATAGGACTGGATGAGATCAACCATGCTGTTTTAAACTGCCCAGAGTCATTAGGTGAGATACGTAGTGTAGAAATGTAACAAACAAACAAACAGTTGTGGTTTCCTAGCTGTCACTTTCAGTCCCTCAGCAATACTGCTGAGAGAAGCTCATAGTGAATGACCCTGCATCCCTTATTTAGTTATTTATTTAGTTCAGATATCATCAGAGCTGCTGTGGGATTCACTATCATCTCCCAATGGCTCTCCAAACTCCCCCAGTCCTACTTGCCATGGTCTTCCTACGTTTACCCATAATCAATAATGATGTTGCTTTAGCTGGGAAAAATAATGTACACTGCCTCTGAGGCCACATATGCTTACAGCACACAGCATATGCAGTATAAAATCAATGCTCTGGTTAACAGAAGAGAAATCACCTTGTAATTGCCTGGCTACTGGAAAATAAATTACTGCTGCTTTTTCTAAAAATCTTAGGGGAAGCAGGACTGGATAGGTTAATGTGCATTGCCTTCAAAAGGAAAGCAAATGGAAAACTGGAGGAAACATCAAAGGGTTTGTGGGTGAGCATGCACTTCTGTGATTAAGTTCACAATCAAATGATGTAAATAGAAAAACTACTCATACAGTGTTGATTTGGTAGGGCTGATGAGCTGAGTTGTGCGTGTAGACTAGAGTGTGAATGAACTCTGCAAGCTCCTGATTCCTGTTGATTCTGAAATTGGGGATGGTTTACTATCTGCAGTGATTTTGCCTTCCAGCTTCAAAGGTATTCCGAAATCGATTCCACCATCAAGAATCTGAAGCCATCATCAATGCAGTTTAATTATTATTTTTTCTCAAAAAGGTTTTATGGGGGGCGGGTTTTTTTTGCTTTGGTAGACTGGCTTTTTTGGACTTTTTGATTTTGAAAGCCTTTGAAAAACAAAACAATGAGTTTGCTTGCTTGGTATGCTGTGGTTCTTTTAAAAATGTTTCTTTATTGTTGTACTCTGTGACTTGCATTCTCTTGTGTCTTTTTGTTTATGAAGAATTCACAATGTAGTCTAAAAAGCAAAATATACCTCTTGCTGGTTGGTTGCTAAGCTTACTCTGCACATGTGCTTGGTTCCCATTGATGCAGACCTTGTGCCTTTTGCTTGAAAGAGATCATTGTGTTCAGTTTTGTTGTTTCTCAGGCTGATTCTTTAACAGTTCAAGTGAAAAAGAAAAGATTTTTTTTTCTGAGCAAGTGTGCACTACATCTTTTAATGAATCACTGAAGTTTATATTTTGGGATCTAAATGCTAGGAGCCAGGCCGGCAGAGAGGACATTATTTGTATTCCATGGTGGGGTCTCCACCAAGCAAATTTGTTGTATTGCCAACAGAAAGGAGACAACAAAAAAGATCCAGCTAGCAAAACAAAGCAACCACAATAAACTTGTGTGCAGATAGAACATTAAAATAAAGGGATGGAGGTGGAAAATCTATGTTCTTGACTGTCTGCAAAGTCTGGGCTATGACCTTGATTAGAAGATAAATAACTTTAATTTCAAAGATGCCAATTTTAGAGTTTTGGTTTTTTTTAATAACCACATAATGAGTTGACTGGAAGCACCTTAATATCTTCTGCCAGGATGTCCTGTTGCTTTGGAGCAGAGGTGTCAAACTGCCGGCCCACGGGCCAGATGCATCGTGCTGAAGCCACGCCTATCTCGTTTCCAGCAATGGAAAAAAAGTCACGATATGTTGTGACACGTCATGTGACGTTGCGAGTTTAATACCGCTGCTTTGGAGGAATTAATGAATTTGAAAGGGTTATGTTTTGCATGAGAGATCAAAAACAGAAGGAGACAATGCTAATAATTTCTCTCTTCATACAGGTGTATTACTGTTGTATTCTGAGTTCCAGGAAAGGTTGGGCAAACTATCATATCTGGGCTGCAAATATAAGAGATGACCATTAGGTGGGAGCAAAGATAGATTCTTATGTATTTCTTTGCTGCCTTCTCATGGTTGCCAGAATGTTTGCATCCCGTGGAACTTGTTTTGAGTGATCATCACTTTCCCTTAGTTGAAATATTTAAAACTATTTTGCATTTTGTTTCAGCTAAACATGGAACAGGCATATCAGTTTTGTTTGGTCAAACCATGGTCAGTTTGAATGAGTTAAAATGAAACATTTGACCTGCTCTAGTTTACTACCAGGAGTGGTCCAGATCTGCTCTTTTACCCTCCTGACAAAAGACTTTAGGAATTCTGTAGCTTATTTGTAAATTTTAGTTCTGACAATATTGTGTAAAAGCCTTTATTGCTCTTCTGAGCCCTGAACAGGATAGGATGACCATATACTCAGTGGTTGGCTTCAGCCAGTTTCCACCACTTGGGCAGAACTGGTAGCTAATTTTTTGTTGCCCAAGCCCAGAACAGACTTGCAGAAGTGGCATCCACACAGAGAACTGGTTGTTCACATATCTGAATCCCACCACTGGATATACTGACATATCAGGATGTTCAAGGATGATGGAACTCTTGCTTGTGAAGATGCTTCCATTGAACATATATAGAAACTGAACAGTGGTGAAGAGACATCCTTGTTTTGTTCCCTGTGTTAGAGAAAACAAATGAATGAAGTTGCTCTGCATGCTACTGCTGATCTGAGAAATCTTTTCTTAATGGTCTGAAGTTCTTCCATAGAGTAGCTCTGAAAATTAAATCCAAGTTTGATCTCAGGTCAACCAAGGGTATCTAGAATTGAACAGTCATACTCATATTTAAGTAAATGGTCAGCTGTGGATCTGAATTCTGCTTGTTCTTCTGTTCTACTACTATTGGCTTTTATCCAGTCAGAGAGTTTCTTGTATAAATGTTTGGTGTATATTTTGCTGACTATGTTCAGAAACATGAGTGGGTGGCAATTTACAGGATTTTTTCTTCTGGCTTTTCTTATAGATTGGCTAGTCTGCCATTCCCAAGGCTTTTGGAATGTGAGTTGAATTGTTAATCTAAGTAAATAGTGCTGTTGGTATTGCAGTCCACCAATCACTGCTGTTTTTGAATACTGTAGTAAGGACAAGGTCATCCCCATGAGCTTTATTACTTTTCAGCTAATCTATTAGCTGCCTCATTTCCCTTACAGATATTGTTAGCCAGCTTGGAAGTTTATCTGTGTTTAAATCTAAAACCACAGAGGAATTATTGTACCCCTATGCACATATTGATTGAAAGTGAGCTACCAAACAGCTGCAGGTACATGATATTCAGGATTTCTAAATGAATGATCTGTAGTTTTGCACCAAAATGTGTGGGAGTCATTACACTTGATGACCATAATCTGCCAATATATTAGTGCGCTTATACAAATCCATGGAGAATACCTTGAGCAAAGATTGAGTTTATTATAAACTTTACAGCTATTGACATTTATTGCTAGCTTCTGAGATTTACAACTCCACCACATAGTTTAAAAACCAGGCAAACCAATGGCTATTGCAAATAACCATCAATATTTAAGGACAGTTGAGAAAACAAATTTTGAAATCAATCTAATAGATTTTTGCCCATGATGGGAATTCAAGTGGCTCTTTCTTCAGACATTTAAACCTGTGGTTAGAAACACATGATCTTTTCATCTCCAATTCATTTCAATAATGTCTGTGCAGGGTTGCCACTCAATTGTGCACCTTCTCTGCAAATTGGAAACAGATGTTCTGAAGTAACCCTTGGTTTTTCTTTATTACTTTACTTTTTGTTTATATTCTGACATGCTGGGGTGGAGGGGTTGATTTCCCCCTGCTATTTATTTAATTGCCTGCTTCAAAGCAATCTGTATATGCCTTCCTATGATGCTTCAGATTTTTGGAACAAACAAGTGAAGAACAAACATAAATAGTGGTGAATATCTATAGCTCGGGTGTAGGATGAGGGTGACGGTTCATTCTCTGAGCTTGTGGGTTGGTTGCTGAATGTTTTGTTACCAGGCTAGGTAATATCATCAGCAGAGTTTAAGGGATGTCAGTGTCAGTGTTCTTCTGTTTATAAGGCTTCAGGAGGTCAGTAGGTCTTGTGATGGTGAGGTCCCATCAGGTCAGAATCTTGTGATGGATCTTGTGATGGGTCTTGTAATGGATCAGGTGTGGATGTGTCAAGTGAGGGTCTTGTGGTGGGACTTGTGATGGGTCACAAGTGGACTTCTTATGTTCCAAATATTTCAGTTCCAAAATATGGCATCTAAAAATATATAAGTGTGTTTTAAAATCCTTCAAGTTTCCCAGAAATTAAAGCCTCAACAGCTTTATTCTTAATTTATAGCTGTGAATTGCAAAGCAATTTGACTCTTAAATTTTTATTTGTTTATTTTTATGCACAATGTGCCAGAAAAAAGAGGTAATTATTTTGTATCTCTGTTTCCATCTGTTTTTTTCCTTCTTCCTTCTTCTCTTCTGCATAACATCTGAATTATTCTTCAACTAATTTATCACCTACTAAGAATCAGACTGTTAGACAGGATTAACATGGACCAAAAGACTGCAGCGTTAGAACTGGGCATGGCTTACTATAAAACACACCAAGCTACAGTTTTTAAGCTTTATCAGCTGTGGTTGTAATATCTTAGATCACCAACTGTCATGTCCATTGAGTTGATGGCACATCACTACAATGGTTTTAAGAACAGTCTGTGTGATATGATGGAGCAAATCGTGGGAAGATAACATTTCCAGTGTTTAGACCAGCTACCTGAAGATGGGTGGACTTCAACTCCCAGAGCTGGCTGGGGAATTCTGGAGGCTGAAATCCACCTATCTTCATGCTGACCAGGTGAGAAACTCTGCTCAAGGCACACACACAAGTAGCAGGTTTCTTCATCACTGAAGGTAAATTTGTTCTGTTCATCCTACATCCCTCCCAATAAATAACAGTTTTGTAACACTTTCTAACTTTCCTTTCCTAAAGTTTCCATTTCTAAAAAAAAAAAAAAAAAGTAAAGATAACTTCTGCTCAGCTCTAGAACACTTCCGTGATCATCTTATCTCTCTACTAGGCATATTGTGATGGGTATTGTCTATCTTCCCTTGCCATTTCTCAGAGGCTTTGTCAATTTAAAATCTCAATCCCAGTTAAGTCATTTTATAACTGTATTTAGGAAACTGGTGACACAGGAAGAGATTAGACGTTATTTATAAATGATTAAATGATACACTTGGGCTTCGGGAACATGCTAGTCAGAATCATGAAAGCCACCTTAACTTTTCTTCTCCTTTGTAGAATAGTTGTGCTGTAATAATGTTAATTATCCATAGTGCAGAGATCTGGTGGCAGTATGGGAAGCCCATCACTATTTATTTATTTTATTTATTTTATTACATTTATATACCGCCCTTTCCCGAAGGACTCAGGGCGGTTTACAGGGTAATTAAAAACACAGATATAAAAGTTAAAAACAAATTAAAATAAATTATAATAATCCCTGTATTAATTAAAAAACCCAATTGGACTAAATTAAAATTAAAAATTCTCAGCCTGGGGCAGAGAGCTCGAAGAGCCAGGTCTTCAGGTCCCGACGAAATGAACGAAGGTCGGGGGCAGTCCTCAACTCCACCGGCAGCTGGTTCCAAAGGGCAGGCACACCCACAGAGAAGGCCCTACCCCTGGGTGTCATCCGCCGGCAATCTCTCACCGGCGGCACCCTGAGAAGACCCTCCCTGTGGGACCGCACTGGACGAAGGGAGCTTGATGCCGGCAGCAGGTGTTCCCTCAGATATCCCGGACCCAAGCCATTTAGGGCTTTATAGGTCATCACCAGCACCTTGAATCTCACCCGGAGGGCAACCGGAAGCCAATGCAGCTCGCGGAGTAGAGGTGTTACATGGGAGTATCGGGAAACCCCCATCACAACTCGCGCGGCCGCATTCTGCACCAGCTGAAGCCTCCGAGTGGTCCTCAAGGGCAGCCCCATGTAGAGAGTGTTGCAGTAATCTAAACGGGAGGTCACGAGCGCATGAGTGACTGTGCGTAGGGCATCTCGGTCCAGATAGGGTCGCAACTGGCGCACCAGGCGAACCTGGACAAAAGCCCCCCTGGTCACGGCTCCTATATGATCTTCAAAATTGAGTCGTGAATCCAGGAGGACGCCCAAGTTGCGAGCCCTATCAACGGGGGGTAACACCTCACCCCCCCATCGTTAGAGATGGAATAATTTGGTTAACCCGAGATGCCGATATGCACAGCCACTCAGTCTTGGCAGGATTGAGACGAAGCCTGTTTCTCCCCATCCAGACCTGGACCGCCTCCAGACAACGGGACATCACGGAGAGGGCATCGCTGGGTTGGTTCGGGGTGGAAAGAAAAAGTTGGGTATCATCAGCGTACTGATGATACCCCACCCCGAAACCACGAATGATCTCGCCCAGCGGCTTCATATAGATGTTGAACAGGAGAGGCGAGAGAACCGACCCCTGAGGGACTCCACAAATGAGAGGCCTCGGGGCGGATCTCTGCCCTCCCGTCAACACCGACTGCGAACGGCCCAGGAGATAGGAGGAGAACCACCGTAAAACGGTGCCTCCCACTCCCAACCCCCTGAGACGCCGCAGTAGGATACCATGGTCGATGGTATCAAAAGCCGCTGAGAGATCTAATAGGACTAGGACAGAGGAACAACCCCTGTCCCGAGCCCTCCAGAGATCATTCACCAGTGCGACCAATGCCGTCTCCGTGCTGTATCCGGGCCTGAAGCCCGATTGGTACGGGTCCAGATAATCAGTTTCCTCCAGCAGCGCCACCACACTCTCAACAACCTTCGCCAGAAAGCGAAGGTTGGAGACTGGACGATAGTTATTTAAGACAGCCGGGTCCAGGGCAGGCTTTTTGAGGAGGGGTCTCACCACCGCCTCCTTCAAAGCGGCAGGGAAGACACCCTCCTCCAAAGAAGCAGCTATTACTGCCTGGAACCAGCCTCGTGTCTCCTCCCGGGCCGCATAAACTAGCCAGGAGGGGCACGGATCCAATAAACAAGTGGTGGTGCTCAGCCTCCCCATGATCCTCTCCACATCATCAGGGGAAACAGGATCGAACTCAGTCCAGATAACATGCTCAAGACCGTCCGATTCCTCCACGTCAGATTCTGCCCAGTCAGAGTCCAGACCGGTCCGGATCTGAGCGATTTTGTCCACAAGATGATGACTAAACTCCTAATCCTCCCTCACCTCCTGGTTAAGAAGGGAGCGAGTCACCCTAAACAGGGCGGCCGGGCGATTATCTGCGGACGCGATGAGGGCAGCGAAGTAATTAGACTTCGCCATCCTTATCGCTGCAAGATAAGACCTTATGAAGGATCTTAACTGCAATCGGTCAGATTCGTCAGATTCAATCACTAGAGCGTGATTGATTAGAAATAAAGTTTTATGGCAGTCTATCTTTGTCTCTCTATTTGAGCTGTAAGGAATAATACAAATAAATTTTACAAGCATCACTGATGACTTTTTCCTATGGGGAACAACCCCCCAAATACCCTTGCAAGTAACAGATTTCCCCTCTCAGTGAAAGTGTCTGTAAAGAAGTGCATGCAACAGATAAATCAAAGAGGGATGTTTATTGTATGCAATAGACAAATCAAGGAAATGTTTTCCTGACACAGAAAATAATGGAAGAAGATGAATCCAGATCTTAGTAGGGGAAGGAAAGTAGCCTTTTGACAACCTGCTTCGCCACCAATCCATTGCTTACAATTTACATTAGGAAGACTAATGACAAGATTAATTGTAGGTGTGGGTCCCCTGGTTTGAACTAAGATCACAAAGAAGGAATGTCTATGGAGATTCTGTCATCCAGGTTATGGTTGTTCCAAAGGTGCTTTTGCAAAAGGCAACTGGACTTCCTTTGTTTTTCCTTGAAGATGTTTCACTTCTCATCCAAGAAGTTTCTTCTGAACTATAGAAGCTTTTTGGATGAGACGTGAAACATGAAGATTCAGAGCTTTTTAACTCCTCAACCAAGGTTCTCTTCTAGTTAAGTTCTCTATGCAACCAATCTTTCCAAGAAGCTAACAACTATGTTTGGAATCTTTTGTATTTTCCCCCAAGAAGGGAAGGAAGAGGGGGAAATAGTAAAGAATCAAATGTCAGATAACAAAATTACAAATACGTCATTCATTCAATGGGACTCTGAACATTGGAAAGAAAAATAATATAATAACAGTGAAGAACCACAGTTGCTTGAATAACAGCAAGCAAATAAAGAACCTCCTCCTTTTAGCATATGTTTCCATGAACTCTTTTAAAAACAAACACTTCAGCAAAAAACTGTGTCAACACACAATGGAGTCTGCTCACTCCTTTTGGCAGTTGCATTTCACTACCATCTGGTGCTTAGCCATGTATATGATTTATTCATATGAGACACTGATACAGCCACAAGTTATACAACAAGCCACTGACAAGTCTTCTGCCACAACTTATCATATGCTCAAAGCTCAGAGTGAACTGCAGAATATTTGCAGATCAAGTCATGCTGCATCTTCCATGCCTGGACAAACTGCCAAAGGCACATTTCACTGTAGCTAAAAATCACTCTTTGGGTGTTTCTGTGGCCTTCCATCCTGATAGGACATGACATAACTTGGTTGAGTTAAATGGCCACATATCCCATGTCATTAGCTATACCTGCCATAATGAAGCTTTGATACTTGCCTAGAAGCACATATTGGAAGGCTGCCCAAAAGTTCAGGAATTTATTGATATGGATACCATAGAATGTACCAGATCAGGGGAGAACATGTTTGCCTGAATCTTTTGCAAGTTCTAGTGGATAACTACCTGGCCAGTTCATAAGAAATACACCCGTATCATATTTCTCAGCAATTTCTGCTTCTGACTTAGCTTTCTTGTCTTGCTTAAATATGATTTTCATCTGCAGGGAAAATTTACAGAGAGGAACATTCACAGACTCAGTTCAAATTTTACACCTGTTGAGTTCTGAATTGATTCATTTTCTTTTCTTGTTTGAAAAATAGATTGTCTGACTTAGGAATGATGAACACCCAAATCGAAAGGTGGTTGAAACTGGCTTTAGTTATCTTGCTAATATGGAAAAGAGTTCTTCATGTTCAGAGATATTCTCAATCTTTATAACCATAACAGCTTCACACATACAAAAAAGGCAATGCCAACCTAGGCTGCATTGACAGAGGGATGGAATCAAGATCATGGGAAATTCTAGTACCACTTTACAAAGTTTTAGTAAGACCACACTTGGAATACTGCATCCAGTTCTGGTCAACACAATATAAAAAAGATGTTGAGACTTTAGGAAGAGTACAGAGAAGAGCAACAAAGATGATTGGGGGACTGGAGTCTAAAACATATGAAGAAGGATTGCAGGAATTGGGTATGTCTAGTCTAATGAAAAAAGGACTACGGGAGACATGATAGCAATGTTCCAAAATTTAAGAGGCTGCCTATTCTCCAAAGTACTAGAAAGAAAGGCAAGAAATAATGGATGGAAACTTATCAAGGAGAGAAGCAACCTAGAACTATGAAGAAATTTTCTGATGGTGAAAGCAACAAACCAATTAAATAGCTTGCCTCCAGAAGTGGGTTATCCATCACTAGAGGTTTTTTCTAAAGAGACTGTACAGTCATTTATCTGAAATGGTATAGGGTCTCCTGCTCAAGGACTAGAAGACCTCCAAAATCCCTACCAACTCTATTATTATATGTTCTGGGTTCTACTTCCTACATACAGTAGTTATTAATAAGCTGGAGAAAGACAGTTTGTACACAGTTAAAAGCAAAAGTTTAGACTGATATATTTCCTTTGTTTCAAATTAGCCCAAAGTATCCTTCTGGTACATAGCATGTGATGAATTATGTGGTATCAGGATATTTGTGCCAATGACTGAAGGAAGCTCATAACATATTTAGGAAAAAGCAAGTGCAAAAATAAATAATGAAAAAGTGATAGAAGAAAATGTAACACAACATGCATTTCTGTCATTCCTGAAGGGAAATAAGTAAATAAATCAATGTATTGTACTTCTAATTTAATATTGATGAAAAAGTTCAATACAATACATTGTTTTCCTCTGCAAACAATGACCATTTTCATCTCACTCTTTCTGACATGATACATCTGAAAAGACAAGGGTCTTTCCGGAACAGCATTCCATCTTTGATGTGTGTTTGTTATCCTTCATTCAGGTGCCTGGTGCAGTAGGCTTTTAAACAGCACATTTAGCAGAAGACAATTTTTGATCTGAAAAAACTCTACTCTTTGGGGAAGGAGTTTGATGCAACAAGCTGTCTCCAGCTGGTGTTTTTAATATACAATATCTATTAGTCTGACAATTTAAATCAGAGGTATCAAACCTTGGCAACTTTAAGACTTGTGAACTTTAACTCTCTGAATTCTAAGAGATGAAGTCCACAAGTCATAATGTTACCAAGGTTAGACAACCCTGATTTAAAGGAACTTTCTGCAGATGAATTTGCATTGGTTTCTGGTCTTCACAGTCACCAAGACTGCACATAAGGTTTTTTGTTGATGGTCCAATTAAACACTATTTTTTATTTTCCTGCCACTGTCTAAAGACAAGTGAAGGACCAGCAAAGAAACTCATTAGTGAAGCTGAATCAGCAGACACATAGTAGATTATTGAGTTAAAAATAATGTCCTCAAAGATTTGATTGTATATTTTATAGCAGTTGACATTAATTAAAATACATAGGGAATGCAACAGTCAAGACAGTAATATCAACAGAAAAATAAAACACAAAACAGAAAAATGAATCTAGAAGACTCTACGAGTTACTGTATACTTCAAATGTACTGTCTTCTATGATTTTTCACCTGTATACTAGCAATGTACAACCTACTGATAATGATACCTTAATGAAATATCTGCAAGCAAATAACCAAACTCAAGAGAACACTAAGGACTCCACAATGTATACAACTCAGTCTGTATATATATTCCTAACTTTTATTCAGTTCTTAGTCTTCACATCTTTCTCTAATTCTTTTTTAAGTCACACAAACATATAGACTTTTCTCTAGCATTTTCTTGTAGATGCATCAATCCACCCTTTATATAAGTTGTTTTGTATACAACACTTCTAAATATATACTTTTTCAAATCTATTTTAGAACTGCAAAGTATTTTTGAAACAGTCTTAATTGGTCTCCATGAATTCACACCGCCCTGAGTCCTTCGGGAGAAGGGCGGTATATAAATCAAATAAATATAAATATAAATAAATATAAATTATATACCTGCCATTTTGTTACAAATTCTATTTAATGTATCATACTGGTCTCTGTCTCTCTGTCTGTCTGTCTGTGAGAGAAATCTACATGCTGGATACTTCCCACACGAATATTTAACTCTGTATTTATTTTACTGCAGACTCGTGATGGATTCTTGTCACCAGCTACACAATGGTGATGCCTTACATGGGTGTGATGAATCTGCTATGAGTGTGATTGCCCTTCCATGATGCAGTAAGCAGTAACATTTGATATATCACAGATTGGGACTCAAGTCTGCCAAATCATGCCAAGGTTTTGAGTCATTGAAAATAAAATCAAAATAATCACACAGTTGAAATAATACACATAAAAGGGAAAAGGGAAAACAACACATCAGATAGTAAACTTAGATGTGCTCAAGACCTGGTTTGGCTGATGACACATAACCAAATAAAATATAAGTAAAAGAGTTAGACAATTATATCATTTCCCATCAGATTTCTCACTTCATTATGTGTCGTTTGTTTGTTTTTTTGTTATTCCCAGAGCAGTGTGTGCATTATACTGGGGAAAAAATGTCATTAATTAATTGTGCTGTCTATTTCATAATAAAATGTTTTAATATATGATGTATATGTTCAGATTCACTTTGTTGATCCTTCATCTGCAGGAAGGGTCAAGGAGAAACAACAGTGAAAACAGCATTAATTCGCTATTACAGTGTAAGCTTCATCCTTTTTATACATATGCATATCACATGCATATGCAAAAGGTGTAGAGCTTGAATTGTAATGATGTGACACTACTTTTGTCATTCTGAGAAAAAGTTGGATCTTGCAGACACCTCTAAGTATGAATATCAATTATGGATTCTTTCATATCTAAGAGTCATAGAATTGTAAGTCACTCAGAGTCATTTGGTTTAGTTGGGTGGCTATAGAAACTGACTGAATGAATGAAAAATAAAAATAAATATATAAATAAATAAAAAATAAACAAGCAAATAAATAATTGGTAAGTCAAATATTGGTTCTCACTGTGGCCACTTCCTATCTCTCTCCCACCCTCTCCCATCCATTAGCATATTTCTCCTAGCCAACCTCCTTCAAACATTGGTTTTAGGATGAAATAAGTAGGAATGGAATTTCTGAGAGGAAGAGAAAGGACTATTTTAGGAACCAAGTTCAACCCAGGTTCGCCTGGTGCACCAGTTGCGGCCCTATTTGGACTGGGATGCCTTGCATACAGTCACTCGTGCTCGTGTCTTCTTGGTTAGACTACTGCAATGCTCTCTACATGGGGCTTGAGGACCACTCGGAGGCTTCAACTGGTGCAGAATGCAGCCGCACGTGTTGTGTTGGGGGTCTCCCGATACTCCCATGTTACACCTCTGCTCCGTGAGCTGCATTGGCTTCCAGTTGCCCTCCGGGTGAGATTCAAGGTGCTGGTAATGACCTATAAAGCCCTACATGGCATGGGTCCGGATTACCTACGGGAGCACGTGCTGCCGGCGTCAACTTCCCTCTGCCCAGTGCGCTCCCACAGAGAGGGCCTCCTCAGGGTGCCACCGGTCAGAGAATGCGACTGATGGCCCCCAGGGGGAGAGCATTCTCTGTGGGTGCGCCAGACCTTTGGAACCGTTTACTGGTTGAGCTCCGGATGGCTCCCGACCTTTGCTCCTTCTGACATGATCTAAAAACTTATTTATTTGATCAAGCTGGCCTGGTCTGATGGGTTTGGGGTTTTAATTACTGTTTTTAATTAATTTATTGTATTCGGGCACAATTGTTTAATTTGTTTTTAATTTTTGTATTTTGTACTTTTGGTATTTATTGCCCTGTACACCGCCCTGAATCCTTCAGGAGAAGGGCGGTATACAAATTAAATTAAATTAATTAAATAAATAAATAAAAAATAAACCCCTTCATTTGTGTAGGCCTCCTTGATTTTTTTTTTTAATTATATCCAAAGCTCTTGGTGTTGAACATAAATTACAAGGAATGAACAGTGATTGATTGCAAATCATCAGAATTTTAGTTTACCAAAACTGATCAACAAATGAATATGTAGCATGAATTCATAAGTAGCTCAATCAATATATGTTCTTGGGGAAAAAAATCTACTATAGTATTTCCTGTCTCCAGGAAAGATTTTATATCTAGAGCACTTGACACTACATATTAGAAAGCAGCATTGAAGGAAAAGAAAGGACAATAATCAGTTAAAATCAATTAGCTTCATTTAATAAACATCTAATTTATCCATCATCATTCAGACACAACGTGTAATATAAAAGCAGCTTAACTGAAAGACATGATTTGACACAATCAACTGCCCTCTCAACACACAACCATTGAATGATTTGGGGTGTTATTGTGAAATGTTCATCACATCTACTTGCTTCTTTAATGTGGCTTTGACACTTGATGAAACTGCAACTCACAAGGGCTTACATCTTTTATTAATATTTGTTAATCAGAAAATATTTGGCTACCATAGATTAACACTGCTCTCTTTTTGCATTGTGAAAATTACATGGGTGATACAAACAATAGGAGTGGGGGAAAAATAGATTTCTCTTCCTTCTCTATTTTGGTTACAGAAGCCAGTGAAAAAAGAAAGAATGAGAAATCAATAGACAATGTGAAAACATGTGCCATGTCCATTACCGAAGCACCATCATCTGCTTGGTAAAGAGATGGATATCATAAATAACAACAACAACAACAAACAGGAGGTATGTGTTGGTTAGATTAAGACAGAAGCCAAAGAATCATTCCAGATGAGGTACAATTTTCAATTATTTAGGTCATTAAATTGCTTTCTTTACTGCTTCCCATGACACAAGCATCTTAAGGTGGCATATGCACACTTTTGATAAAACATCATGAGATAATAATAAAATAAAAACATTTAAACTGACAATAAGGATGATGATAACAATAAAAGATTTATTAATGAAAGCATCCATATGTAACATTGGAACAAAAAGGATGCCTTCCTGAAGATAATTAGAGTCATCTTAAGAGCTTATTTAAGCCAATCCTATTCATCATTATGAATAAAAGAACCTTGGATTTGCTGAATAAAAGGGTGAATGTGGAATAGAGAGGAACTATGTGATGTAATTTTAGAGAAAGAGGAGGGATACTGTAATAAGAAGATACGGTGAACAAGAACAGTGGTCACTTCTTTAATTATCTTTTTATTTCCGTTTTTCTTTTATTGTATTGTTTGTTGCAGCTGCCAAAAAAGCTAACACAGTGCTAGGCTGCATTAACAGAGGGACAGAATCAAGATCAAGTGCTAATACCACTTTATAATGCCTTGCTAAGGCCACATTTGGAATACTGCATCCAGTTTTGGTCACCACAATATAAAAAAGATGTTGAGACTCTAGAAAAAGAGCAGAGAAAAGCAAGAAATAAGATTCAGGAGTGGAAAATAAAACATATGATGAATGGTTGCAAAAATTGTGTATGTCTAGTTTAATGAAAAGGAGTACTAGGGGTAACCTGATAGCAGCGTTCCAAAATTTGTAAAGTCATGCATCAGATGAAAAGGGTAGTTGAGATCCAAATTAGATGAGGCTGATTCAATTCTGAAACAAATCAAATATAAGAATCATTAGTTTCAAGTTTTCTAACTCATATTTACTAACATAACAAATCCACTGATGGGTTTATTTATTTTTCTTATTTAAGTGAATTAAACATGGTTACTGTCTTGTATACTGGGCAGGTCTATGGTTTACTGGAACTTCCTTAGCCTTGATTAATCAACTAAGATTAACATGTACCAGCAGCAAAGGGACACAGACTTTGAAAAGACTTCTAAGCATGGATTTAAAGGATTTAAATCTTTCCCTGCTGTGTATGGATGACTAGCTATTGTAGGGCAGGCAACACTGGATTAATAAACTGTTCTAATGCTGTCCATTATTGCCCAGTACTGGTGTTCATGTGAACAGGATTTTATTTTATTTTGTCATTTTATTTTATTAAATGTATTATGACAGTCACTCCAAGCAGTTAGTAAGAATTTCATGCTGATAAGAGTATCTATAAAGGTGTAGACAATTTTTAAAGTTTTGAAGGTCACAACTGAACTTCTGATTTGCTGGAAAGCCACAGGAGTCAGTCCCATTAAGTGCAAATGTCATAACTGGAACTAACATTTTGGATGAAAAAGACAATAAACTATACTATCCATCTGGCCATTTTGTCATGAATTTTGGAGGCAAGGATTTCAGGAGCACAGTCTTGAAGTAAAGTAGCCCATTAGGAATTGTGTGGCCATACGTGGTGACATATGGTCCACAGCCTATAGTTTGCCATCCGGCTCAAATGTTCAACTAGGAGTACCACAATGAAATAGCATTCATATTTATTTGAACATGTATACAATTGTAAGAAAATAATATGGATAACTGTGCTCATGTTTAAGACCTCTTCAATAAATGTGTAGAGGAAGGACAAGTTTCATGAGTGTATTGAGGTAAAATGAAAGTGGACAACACAGTGAAATCTAGAAACCCAGCAGAGATGCTTGATGTCTGCAAAGCTCCATATGCCTCTTCCCACACACAACAGAATTTATTGACCAGAAAAGTGACTTTAAAAACACCCTCAGCAAAATAATGGTTGTAACATCTAATCAAATTACAAGTAGACTCTGCTGCAGCCCATATGCCAATAATAAACAGTCCAACATTCTTCCCCTAAATTCATAAAGGCCAGTGAACAACTGAGAAAGCATCTCTTAAAAGAACATTATGTAAAAATCCTATATCTTGGCTTGATTGTATTAAATCTTGCAATAGCTGTATGTAGAAAGCCGCAAAGTTTAGATATAATTGAATATAGCCCATGGATTAGTAAAATGTACATCTACCTCTGATCCTAATGGTACTGTATCAAGAGGAAACTGGATTTTGTTTTTCCTTGAAGACGTTTTGCTTCTCACCCAAGAAGCTTCTTCAGTTCTGACTGAATGGTGGAGGATGGAAGGATTTATATTTCTTGCAGTCATCTGGTCATTAGCATTCTTTCTGAGGGTCATTGAGGCCACTTGTGCCCTCAGGATCTCCTGAATAGTGCAAATACTGTAGGTGGAACCTTTTTGGAACTGCTGAAAGGATTGTGTTGTAAACAGGAGATAGGTGGTGTCATATCCCCCCCCCACTGTTGAGAGGGGTTGTTCAATTTTAATGTAGATGGCCTCTGTGACCTTCTTTCAAACCTCTTGAAAAACCACCTTTCAGACTTCCATGACCTGGATGACTGAGAATCTCCATAGACACCTACTTCTGATGGAATGCAAGCAAGAGTATGTTTCATAGGCTCCATGGAACAGTGTGAACACACTTGGGAAAGTGAGCTTCTCCTTGCACTTGTGGCAAACTGGGCAAAATGTTCCATATGCCACCATTATTGCCCTTATTAATAATAGCACAGAATGCAGCATACAGCAAATTAAAGTTCATAATGTAGACTATGCCTTCATTATTTTGCTAAAATCATGTGAAAGTTTCAACTGATTGAGATCACAATGGCAGGGGTGAGATTTATGGATCAGTATGATGATATGGAAGATTGTTATTTGAAGTTTGAGAATTAAGTGGTGAAGATTACGTATTTCTGAATCAAATGAAAAAAAAAAGAAAAATACATATGATACATAGGGCTGGTAAAGTAAGACAAAGTGGAAGAACATAATTAATCGAAATGAAGATGGCTTGACCTGGTGGAATGGCATTGATGAATACAAGCATAGAAATGAAGTAGGTTTAATTATAAATGAAAAGGCTAAAACATAAGTTGGGTTTTTTTTATTAAAAAGTTTTACAAATACATTATAAACATGACCCACCCCTCCCCCACCCAATTTCCCCACCCTCACCCTCCTCCCGACTTCCCAGAGCATAATACAGGGTATTAACCCTAACAATCTTAAACTATAATATGCTAACTAACTATCATAACACTTTAAATCTTATCGAACTTTAACTCTCCTTAAAAGTAACTAAATAATAATAAATCTTATAAATATACTACTTATTCAAATGCTAAATGAAACTTTTTGGTCCCATATTTATTCTGAATATAATCAATCCATCTTCTCCATTCCAAGATATATCTTTGTTGTGAATGGTTTTTCAAATATGCTGAAATTTTTGCCATTTCTGCCAGGTTCGAAACGTTTAAAGTCCATTCTTCTATAGTAGGCAAACCCTCCTTCTTCCAATATTATTTATTTATTTATTTATTTAATTTATATACCGCCCTTCTCCCGAAGGACTCAGGGCGGTGAACAGGGCAATAAATATATAAAAGACGAAATACAAAAGTTAAAAAACAATTAAATAAATGCCCAATATAAAACAGTAAACAGTTAATTAAAATTATTTAAAATCCCATCCCTTAACCCATCAAACCAGGCCGGATTTCTCGAAAAAATAAGTTTTTAGATCGCGCCGGAAGGAGCGAAGATCAGGAGCCATACGGAGCTCCACCGGCAAGCGGTTCCAGAGGTTGCGCTACCAAAAGTCTTGCTGCCATTATTAAATACAACATCAGTTTAGTTTCTATAGGAGTACAGTCTATAGTAATACCCAGCAAAAATAATTGTGGAGAAAACTTTTATCTTTTTCTTAAATATCTTCTGCATATTCCACCAAATTTTAATCCAAAAAGCTTTAACTTTTTTACAAGTCCACCATATATGATAATACGTTGCATCATCACAACCACACCTCCAGCATTTAGACTGATAATTTGGATACATACATGCCAATTTCTTAGGATCTAAATGCCATCTATAAAACATCTTATAAAAATTCTCTCTTAAATTTTGTGCCTGTGTAAATTTTACATTTCTGACCCAGATTGTTTCCCAAGTATCCATCGTTATTGGTTCTTGAATATTCTGGGCCCATTTTATCATACAATCTTTAACAAGTTCTGTTTCTGAATCTATTTCCATCAATGCATTATATATCCTTCTTATATGTGCAGGACTTTGATCTCTAATTTGTTTAACCAAATTTTCATCTACTATGGAAATACCAATTTTCTGATCCTGTTTCCATCTAGCTTGTAACTGCCCATACTGAAACCAAGTTTGTACTATCTTTTCTTCTTTTAAAATATTAAATGGCTTTAATTGCCATACATTTCTTTCCAATCTAAGAATTTCTTTATAGGTAATCACATCATGCTTAAATCCCACATTTATATTTTCTATTGCATGTTTAGGTATTGCCCAAATTGGAATTTTAAAATTCGACTTATAATGATATTTTTTCTAAACTCGCAACAGGGCATATCTTAATATATGTGTCTTAAAAACATTATCCACTTTTTTGTCATACAATAAATAAGCATGCCAACCATATAACAATAAGTTGTTGATACTTGCATGTTGCTCTCCAGTGATTGCATAAACCAGGATGGGTTCCGGGAAGAATTATGTAACATTCTGAATGAAAACCAGGCAGATATCTATATATCTATATATCTATGTATCTATGTATCTATGTATCTATGTATCTATATATCAATATCAATATCAATCTATCTATCTATCTATCTATCTATCTATCTATCTATCTATCTATCTATCTATCTATCTATCTATCTATCTATCTATGAAATATATATATATGAAATTTGAGGGATAAATTATACATTTAAAAGAAGCTGCTGCATGAGGTCATTGGGAGGGCATTGGGAGATGTTTTCACAGCCTACTGGTAATACTGAGTAGTACATCTCAGCCTTTGGCCTATCAAACAGGGCTCTGGAGGTTCCATCCCAATGTCTGAAAGCTGAGGTTGTGGGGAATGGGGAATGGGGAATGGGGAATCTGGATGGGGAAGAATAGCTCAAGCCCAAGTGCTCTGATCTTTTAAACAACTTTCTGAGATTAGGTCAGCTCTAAGAGCCAAGATAGTACAGTGGTTAGTACACAGTATTGCAGGCTAATTCTGCTGACTGCCAGCAATTCAATTTTCATTGGTTCAAGGTTGACTCAGCCTTCCATCCTTCCGAGGTTGGTAAAATGAGGATCCAGATTGTTGGGGGTCCCCAATCCCCGGTCCGTAGACCGGTATTGGTCTGTGGCATGCCAGCAACCTGTCCGCACAAACAAGCAAAGCCTCATACATGGAATGCAGGCAGCACACAAAGCCACACACTCTCCAGTCTACAGAAAAACCTTTCTCTATTGAATGGGTCCCTGGTGCCTAAAGGGTTAGGGACCTCATCTGTAAACTGCTTAGAGAAGGCTGTAAAGCACTGTGAAGTGGTACATAAGTGTAAATGCTATTGCTATCTTTACTGACTGTTTTGGAAACTCTTAAGATGCAGCTGCAGGCATAGGGATTAGGAAGTTAGCTGAGTCTAGGAGGTTTTGTTAATTACGGTTGATGAGTTTTTGTTTCTTTTTTTCTTCTATGTCTTGTTTGTTTTGCTACCTCTTATTTATATGGATGTTTTTAATTTATCTTTATCACCCTGAATCAATGAACAATGGGCAGCTATATAAATATATAGAGCTATCAAAATAAATAAAAATGTACTTGAATATTCAGAGCTCTTGCACAGGCCAGATTTGTTCTCATCTGATATGCTTTCCTTCATCCTCTTTGGACACAACCTTAAGGTACAACAAGAAGAAAATATTTGTAGCTCAGAGTTCAAATGTGGAGTCCTTGGTGCCCCCTGAGCTTGATTGTTTGCTTGCAGATATTTTGTTACACAATTGGGTAAAATCTTCAATGTTAGAAGGGAGTGAGGTTTGCTCTCTGTTTACATATGCTAAAGAAACTTGCCCTGTTAGTATGGTAGGGGTGTTGTTTTCTTCTTGATAAACCCCACTCCTTTCTAGCACTGAAAATGTTACCTAGTCAAGTAAAAAAATATCTGCAGGCAAACAACTAAGCTCAGAGAGCAACAGAGACTCTATACGCTTAAGGGCCCATTGGTCTTCCATTTTCATTTTAATATGTGGTATCTCCAATGTATATTAATAGAGCAAATGCTGAATGCAGCATCTCATTGATGAGATAATGTTCTTCCCTTTTTGAACTTGTATTGTGATGTTACAAACCGAAAGACTGGATCTTACATTGTATAAGTGTGACATGCATTTGTCAATCCTGTGGACAGCTTTGATATTACCTGTTTATTCTGATCCTGTGCTTGCTTGACTGTTCCAGATGCATTTGGCTGACTTCCTTTGTCTTAGTGGGCCTTGGAAGACACTGAAGCAAGGGACTTCTGTGTAGCATCTTCCCTCTGTTTTTATGTCATCAAGCAACTTTCAGTCAGATTGCAAAATTGGAATGCTAAAGATAGTAGTTGTGTTCCCTCCAGATCAGTTAGAGACCTGGTTGATATGTTTACATAAAATGCTAAACTTAGTGTTTTCTGGCTCAGTATATTGTGCATCCAATCTTTTGGTTGATTTATGTTTCAGTGGATTGCATCAAGGAAATGGATTGACTTACTATCAAAGTGAAGTATATTCTATGTATATACTGAATCAAAATATCTTAATAGAATAACAGAATTAGATGAGGCCTTGGAGGTCCTTAGTCCAATCTCCTGTTCAAGCAGAAGACCATATACTATTTCAGACAAGTGGTTGGCTAATATCCTCTTAAAAACCTCCAGTGTTGGAACAAGTTCTGAAGGCAAGCTCTTCCATTGATGAATTGTTCTAATTGTCAGGGCAGTACTCCTTATTTCTAGGTTGGTTCTCTCCTTGATTAATTTCCATCCATTGATTCTTGTTCTGCCTTCAGGTGCTTTGGAGAATAGCTTGACTCCCTCTTCTTTGTGGCAGCCCTCAAGATATTGGAACACTGCTATTGTGTCACTTCTAGTCCATCTTTTCATTAAACTAGATATATCCAATTCCTTCAACTGTTCTTCATATGTTTTATTCTCCAGTCCCCTAATAAACTTTGTTGCTCTTCTCTGCACTCATTCTCTACATTCTCAATATTTTTATATCATTTTGATTTTATATTTTATATCTCATTCAATGCAGTTTTCACAGATGTCTTGTTAACAACCCACATGGTCTGAGCTGTCTATTAAAGAGAACAATATTGGAACTTTATTCTGGATAGCTGCAAGATATGGACAGAGCTGCTGGGTGAGAGAAGGGGAAAATTCCAAGGTCTACATTGTTTTCAACTGGCTTTGCAAAGAATTTGACATGGACAATTTCTACAGTCTTAAACAAATCTTTGTTCAGTCCTGTTCTGGGTTCTTCAGGAAACATCATTGTGCCTTGTTAAGTGAAGTGTCTGAGATAGAATCATATTTACATTTTAAAAGGTAGTTATTGATCCGGCTTTGGTGCTGATCAAATACCAGGAGCCAAGCACCTCCTGTTGTTTCCACATGGAAATAAAATGGGAAGAACAGACTAGCTTTAATAAGCAGTGTGATCTTGAATGGTTTAATTTAATTTTGCATTTGAAAAGCAACATGCATTGATAGTATGATATTGGGGGCAGGGGCAGGAGCACGCACAATATAAGGCACAGGGAGCTAATGTAATGCAGTGGTTAACATGTTGAATTAATACTGAGGGGCATTCAGGTTCAAGTCCATCCTCACCCATGGACATTCACTGGGTGAATTTTGGTAGGTCATTCTCTTCCAGCCCACAAGATTATTTCTGTAGGAATAACACGACAAAGAACTCCTATTATAATCCATTGTGAGCTTCCTAGAATCATAGGGCTGGAAGGGACTTCGAAGATCTAAAAAGGTGGAATATAAAATTAGCAAAATGTAAAGCCACACTTGGAATTGGAATACTGCATCCACTTTTGGTAACCACAATGTAAAAAAGATGTTGAGACTCTAGAAAGAGTTCAGAGAAGAGCACAAAGATGATTAGGGGACTGGAGGCTAAAACATATAAGGAACAGTTGCTGGAATTGGGTATATCTAGTTTAATGAAGAGAAGTATAAGGAGTGACATGATAGCAGTGTTCCAATATCTCAAGGGCTGCCACAAAAAAGAGGGAGTCAAGCTATTCTCCAAAGCACCTGAAGGCAGGACAAGAAGCAACGGATGGAAACTAATCAAAGAGAGAAGCAACATAGAATTAAGAAGAAATTTCCTGACAGTTAGACCAATTAATCACTGGAACAACCTGCCTCCAGAAGCTATGAATTTTCCAATACTGGAAGTTTTTAAGAAGAGACTGGACAGCCATTTGTCTGAAATGGCATTGGGGTTTCATGCCTGAGCAGGGGGTTGAACTATATGACCGCCAAGGTCCCTTCCAACATTATTATTATTATTATTGCAAAAAAAATGAAGAAGAGGACTGCCTTAATGTGACATTAATGTGGATCTTGGGTACAGTAGTTATTGGGAAGAGCAGTCCATAAGCAGGACTCAGAGCTGAGACAGCTCTTTCAGCCCCTTCTCATATTCCCTTGGCAAGGACATTTAACAGGTAATTTCTGCAAAGGACCAATGTATTTAAGCATTACATTTGGAACAGATATTTCTGGAGATACATTAGCCACAAACTGCTCTGAGTTTTAAAGCTCTACATTGACATTAGTTGGATTGCAAAAAGCATCTGTACTGGGAGACGAGGTAAGAAGGTATTGAAGTGTATTGTGATGTTTCAGTGCAAACTGCTCCTTCGTCCTTCAGTTACAATGTCACACCAAGTACAAAGAGGAAGTTTGCTTTGTGATGATATGGCATTATGCGGTGACACGTGTTTCGTCATGCTGGTGTCATTGTGACGATGATCATAACATGATCACAGAGACTGATGGACAAGATGAAGATGAGGTCTTTGAAGATGTTTATTTCAAGGCAGACCTGGAGTAGAGCATTGGTGATATCTAGCTGTAGCCTAAAGTCTCCGCTCTTCTCAAGCTGTTCAAGAATACAGTAAATAAATGAGCACACAGTTTTCATACAAGGGTTACCTTTGGCTTTTAAATAGTATTCTGGGAGAGGTGGATCGAAAACTAAATTAGATCAATCCATTTACATTTAATTTAAAATATATTTGCAATAGTGGTGAATATCTATATAAATAAATATAAAATATATTTATTAATATTGCCAGTAATGACCACACTGACAGATTGCTGTCCAGTGGCATTCTTTTGAATTGCCTGGAGTCTTTTAAAAATGTTGAGTTAGAACATAAGTTAGTGAATCACTGTGATAAATTTTCTAAGCATCTTTCCTAAAGATTAAGAGTGGTGGACACTGTGTGGTAGTAGGTCTTTTTCCTGAGTGAATGAATGCAGTCAATGATAGTAAGAGAGAACAGCTCTTGGGTCCTCCAATAGAAGTTCTCTTGGGCCTTGACACCTTTCCTCTTATTGTTTATCAGCTACAAAGGACTATTAGAGAAAGGTAATCTGAGAACCAGTTTAGTCTAGTGGTAAAGGCACCAGGCTAGAAAACAGGAGACCATGAGTGCGAATCATGGATTGCATGGCAAGGACTCTTGGCAAGAAATGGGCTGCACCTCAGGAAAACAGGGAAAAATGTACTCAGAAAAAGACTGGCCCAACTCATCAGGTGGGATTTAAACTATAATTGAGGGGAAGGATGACCAATCTCTAGAAACTCTGGAATTTAATATAGTGCAAACACTAGCAATAGAAAACAACCCAACCAGGCTCTTAAACTTCAAAAGAGCTGACTTTAACAAACTCAGAGAGAACCTAGGATAGATCCCATAGATGGAAATCCTAAAGGGGAAAACAACCCAAGAAGCATGGGAAACTCTGAAAAATGTGATCATAAAAGCCCATACCAGCACAATACCACTGAAAAAGAATAACAAGAAAGTCAGAAAAAAACCAGCATGGCTGCATAAATATCTCTCTGACAAACTGAAAGACAAAAAGGACAAATACAAAAAATGGAAAGAGGGGCACATAATCAAGGCTGATTATCAGCAGGCAGCCAGAACATGCAAAGATGAAGTCAGGAAAGCAAAGGGTCTGAACGAATAAAGACTAGCAACAGAAATCAAGGACAATAAAAAAAAGTTTCTTCCAACATATCAACAATAAGAAAAAAGTCAAGGAAACTGCAGGTCCTCTAAAGAGAGAAGATGGCAAGAAAATTACAGGCAACAGGGAGAAAGCAGAGCTGCTTACCTCATTCTTTGCATTAGTCTTCACACAAAAAGAAACTATAGCCCAATATACCAAAAAAAAAAAACCTTTGCAAAAGACAAACTAGAAACAAAAATTAAAATAAGCAAGAAAATGGTAAGAGAGCACCTTTCCGACTTTGATGAATATAAATCACTAGGACCCAACAGATTACATCCCAGAGTTCTGAAGGAGCTGGCAGATATTATCTCAGAACCATTACACCATATCTTTCATAAATCCTGGAGCACCAGGGAAGTACCTGAGGATTGGAAAAGGACTGATATGGTTCTCATCTTCAAGAAAGAAAGAAAAAATGTTATAACTAGTAGCCAGCATGGGTTTGTTAAAAACAGATCATGCCAAACCAATTGTATTTCATTCTTTGATAAAGTGACTAAACTAGTACACCAGTGAAATGCTGTGGACGTAGTATACTTAGATTTCAGTAAGGCATTTGATAAAGTAGACCACAACCTACTCCTTGGTAAGCTAGAAAAAGGTGGAATAGACAACATCACCACTAGATGGATCTGTAGCTGGCTGGCAAACTGCACTCAATGAGTAGTCCTCAATTGCATTACATCCACATGGAGAGAAGTTAGCAGTGGGGTACCACAAGGTTCCGTCTTTGGTCCAATACTCTTCAATATCTTCATCAATGACTTAGATGAGGGAATTGAAAGGGAACTCATCAAATTTGCAGATGATGCCAAATTCACAGGAGTAGCCAATACCCCAGAAGACAAACTGAGGATCCAAAAAGTTCTTGACCAACCTGGACAATGGGCCCTATCCAACAAAATGAGTTTCAGTGTGGAGAAAAGCAAAGTTTTACATTTAGGCAGGAAAAAATCAAAGGTACAAGTACAGATTGGGTGAGACCTGGCTCAAAAGCAGTAACTGGGAGAGGGACCTTGAAATCCTAGTAGATGATCACTTGACTATGAGCCAGCAGTGTGCAGCAGCAACCAAAAAAGCTAATACAATCCTGGGTTGTATAAATAGAGGCATAGAAACCATATCATGCAAAGTATTAGTACTGCTTTATAAAGCCCTAGTAAGAACACACCTGGAATACAGAAGCCACTTTTGGTCACCATATCACAAAAAACATGATCTGTTGTGAGGAATTAATGTTTTCTGAGGAAGTGAAAATAGTGTGACAGTGCACTTCAGTTTACTGTGGGTGTGTCAGAAGCAGCCTTAACATAACTTGAATGTGTTGGCAATGAGGAATTTAAGTGCAGTAAAGCAAAGAGTTTAGAATGAACAAAGGGTTTAGAATGAATCAGTGATGAATGTAAATTGCATGGAAAACTGATGGATCACAAAAAGAGAAGTACAGAGGTGGTGTCATCATATAGAGAGAATGAATTAGGATCAAGCAGGAAAACTAATGCATGAAGGATGTGTGAATAATTGGACAAGACTGGGAAATTCATGTTTGAATGGTATTGATGAGTTTCTCCTCACCCATCAACAAACCCCGCCCCCCAATGGAAGAATTTAAAAAATAAATGGCAATGTATGAAGGTATATATGCATGTAATGGATTGAAAAATAATTAGCAAGAATCGAAACCTATAAAGGAAGAGGTATAAAGAACAGTGCTAAGACAGCAATAGCAATAGCACTTAGACTTATATACTACTTCATAGTGCTTTGCAATCCTCTCGAAGTGTTTACAGCATCAGCATATTGCCCACAACAATCTGGGTCCTTGTTTTACCGACCTCAGTAGTATGGAAGGTTGAGTCAATCTTGAGCTAGTCAGAATCGAAGTCCTGGCAGCCAGTAGTGACTCAGCCTGCAATACTGCATTCTAACCACCATTGTTAATCTGGATTTACTGTAGCTACATTTTTTTTCTTAAGCTACTGTGTTTTCCCCAAAATAAGACCCAACCAGAAAATAAGCCCTAGCATGATTTTTCAGGACACTCGTAGTATAAGCCCCAGCCCAAAACTAAGCCCCACTTAAGGTTGTCAGGCAGATGGATGCATTTATTACAGTATTTCCCCAAATATAAGCCCTAACTGGAAAATAAGCCCTAATGTAGGTCTTTTGGAGCAAAAATTAATATAAGACCCGATCTTATTTTCGGGAAATATGGTATGACCCGGAACTGCTGTACTAATATAGACAGTAAAAGGTTTTATATTAATATCCTTTTAAAAAGTCTAACTTCTGTTTATAACTCTTCTTCCACTGATTAAAATAACCCCAAATTCTTTAACAATCCCCAGACCATTTACAGTTCATGCATGTGTACAAAAACAACCCTTTGAAAATGCTCACATCATGTAGCCATAAAACCACTTAAAAACCTGTAACAAAGTGTCCCCGTGTGTGTGTGTTTTGTGTGGAGAAACCTCTTCTTTCTTGAGATCTCTTGCTGCTTTACAATTTCTCACATGCTATTTGTCTCCTGCTGGCACAGTTCTTAAAGGTTCCAGCAATAACAGAAAAAGCTGATAGTGTTTAATTTCTTCCCCTGTGCTAAGGCAGCTTTGCAGTAAATAAACCATAAATGAAAATGAGTGGAACAAAACACGCTAGCTTTTAAGTGATCTTGGGAAAAACTGGAACAAAGAAAAAAAATGTTGCACCTTTTTTGTTGGTTTGTTTGTTAAGCTTTCTCCCACCTCATCTCAGTTTGAGATACCAAAGTTTGAAATTGCAGGTATGGCTTCCAGGTCTGCCCCAAAAATTGATACCAAGTTTTCCTATTTACTGTCAAATCACATTTACTTAATTCTAATTAACCTTAATATAATTTAAAATAAATCAAATTTAGTTTTTTGTACTAATTGCACCCATTTCTTGAACATGTAACCTCCTGTTGCCAGACCTTAGTATCGCTTTATAAAACCCTAGTGAGGACAGTGAGGACAATCAACCAGTGAAACAGCTTGCCTCCAGAAATCGTGGGCGCTCCATCACTGGAGATTTTTAAGAAGAGACTGGAGGGTTACCTGTCTGAGATGGTATAGGTTCTCCTGCTTGAACAAGGGGCTGGACTAGAAGACCTCCAAGGTCCCTTCCAGCTCTATTCTATTCTAAACCAACTATGAATGCCAACATTAATTTTATTATAAGATTACTGTAAAAGAATTTTGCAGCTCCCAATGCACTTTTCCTTCCCTCTGTTCAAGAGAACTAGGGTCAATCCTGAGACACTTTCTCAAACTACATTTCTGCCTTGGACTCAAATTTCTTTTATCGGATTGTTGCTTTGATTTTGGTTCTTCCTCTTGCTCCTCAAGGTTATTTCTATAGACCATTGCATTTCTTTTGAAAGTGTTATCTGACCAAAAGCCAGCTATGGCCCTGGTCCTCAAAAGGCTGGACATCCCATTGAGCTGTCCATACAGTAACTTAGGAGCAAGCTAGGTGAGTTTGATGTTCCTGCTCAATTCAGCCTGAAATTATTCAGACTGAATTAATCCAACATATTTCATAATTGAGCAGGGACATCAGCCTTGTTCTTTGTGATCCTAGATTAACAACCTTGCCATTAGAAAGGCTACTAAAATCGAGATGACTACTTGTTGACTGCAAAGCATTACAAAAATGTTGCTGCCATATAAGGAACAGATTGGTGCAATTCAAATCTGACATCCTTATCTGATAACTTACTACTAATACTTTCACATTGTTTGAAGAAGAATTTCTATTTTTCTACTTCTGTTTCTCTCAATAAGGGTTGAAAAATGCCAGAGATACTGTATGGAGGAATTGAAGAGCTGTGGTCGATAGATTTTTATGGGTGTTTCATTCCTAGTTCAGCTGCTTCCTCCAGTTAATGCTAAAGATGGAAGAAGGGAGGGGGAAACAGCCTCCTTGCTCACATGGAAGTAGTTACATTTGCCACCAACAAATTGAGTCTCAGCTGAGTTCAGCTTGGCTTGGATTTCAAACATTCTTGCAAATATTACAACTTATAAGCTGATAAACTTCAATGTCTATCTGAGAAATGATTTGCATTTTTAATGCATCTCATTTGATGCCATTCCTGTGATATCTTAGAATTCAATCAGGTTTCTTCCAAAACCTTGTTTGCATCTTCACAATCTCATTTTGCTCTTATTCCATGTTTTAATTATATACCAAGTCAGGTTTATCTCATATATTAAACCTCAAAAAGGGATCTTTTAAAAACAATCAATTGATATTTAATTGCAATAGACTAGCTGCTTTATTAAATCTAAATTAAATGCTCATGCAGGACTATTAAAAAGTTTTTAGGCCATCAAATATTAAATGCAAATCTCATAGTTTCTCTGCTGACTTTGTCTTAGTTAAAGCTAACTCAAAATCACATTTGCTTTTAGTACCAGATATTTTGTCAGCTGAATATCTACTTTTTTAACCCCTTAAAAGGGAAGCAAAAGAACAAATAGAATCTTTTTTTTTCAGATTATCATTTTTTTTTAAAAAAAAAACATATATCAATTGACAAAAAGAGTAAAACTGCAAGAAAGAAGTTGGAATACTTTCCCTATGGGAAAAATGGGATCTTACAGTTAGGAGGAAAAGGTTTAGGAAAGGAGAAAATATGGCTGAGATTTTTATAATTAAGCATGGTATGAAGAATGCAAAGAAAAGTCTCTCCAATGCTAATTACATAACATTAGAAGATGAGTTATCTGCTTAAACTGATTAGCAAGCAGCTTCAATTTGTCAAGTTACACTGAAAAACTGAATTCCTTAAGGCAACCTTCCCCAACTTGGATGCTTTCCAAATTTATGTACTTTAGTTTTCAGAACTCTTAGCAATTTCGATGCTGTCTGAGGAATACTGAGAATTGAAGTCCACAGTTTTGGAGAGCATCCAGTGGGGGAGGGGGAGAATTTGCCTTCGATTTCAGTTCTAAAGTTTATTCAGCCACAGAGGTCACTGTATGATTTACAATATTTTCTGTTTGTTGCCACCCCACCACTGAGATGCCTATTGGTTTCCAGCAGTAATCCATCTGCAAAAAACCATAAGTATGCTAGTTTCTGGAATTTTGTTTCCCAAATACTTAATAAAAGACTGCTATCAGACTCTCATAATAGTTTCTGGGATGGTCCTTTTGTCTTTGCAGCAAGCAGCTATCTTATGTAATCTTGTTTAATTGGACCCATGGTTTTCACTGCTTTCACTAAGACAGACTTCACTTGAGCCAGCTCAGTTTCAATGATAGGACTTGGGTTAAATAGGCTGCTTCTCTTTGCAATTGTTTCAGCTCACCAGAATTCACCACAATAATTAATTTATATCTGGCATGTCTCAAAAACTTACTGGTCATTTACATTTTTTTAGAGAGTTGTTGAGGCCACCTGGAAGTTTATCTGTGTTGTCAGGGAGTAGTGCAAATGGGTGTGGAGCCTTCTTGGAACTGTTGAAAGGACTGTGTTGTAGCCTGTAGTAGTAGTAGTAGTAGTAGTAGTAGTAGTAGTAATAACAACAACAACAACAACAACAACAACAATAATAATAATAATAATGCATACAAAGTCAAAATTGAGAACACAGCAACAGACAGTAAGTGCCGCCTATGCAAATAAGCTGAAGAAACAGTGGACCACCTGGTAAGCTGCTGCAAGAAGATCACACGGACTGACTACAAGGATAAATCCTTCCATTCCCCACCATGCAGTCAGAGCTGAAGAAGCTTCTTGGGTGAGAAGTGAAACACTTTCAAAGAAAAAAGTGCAGTTGCCTCCTAAAAAAGCACCTTTGGCATAACTATGACCTGGATGACTGAGAATCTCCATAGACATGTTCCTGCAATATACAAGCTCTCTCCCCTCCTCTCCTCTCCACCCCCTCCTCTCCCCTCCTCTCCTTGGAAATGATTGACATCGGAAACCTTTACCTTTCCTTTTTTTTTTAACATATCAGATTTCTCCTATGAAGATGGGTTATCCAAAGGATTCGTTATATTTAAAACTGATTTGGGTGGGCCTCATTCAAAAAATTTCTTATTGTGTTCCTATATACTAGATCAAACGTCAAATGGTTCAATATCCTCTATTCAAGGCTAAACACAGATGTGATTTTAGATTATTCTGAGATACAAACTACACCAATACCCAACACAGTCTTCTAATAATAGCGAATTCCTTTAAATTTGCCATTCTAGAACTGGAGTCTAGAGGAAGAATCTTCTAGGATCAATTTAACTTGAAGATCATCAAGCATGAAGATCATCAAGCATGGATTATAGTCCTTGTTTGAATTAAAGCTAAGAACCCCCCCCCTCTATTTGACAACAAAATAAATGAACCTAATTTAAATGTCTGACAAAATGAAGTTGAAAGGGAAACAAGAGAAAACAAAAGCATCTGTGGTTTTCTAAGAATACATTAGACAGAGTAAGGCTGAGCAATTCAGAATGTGACTATTGTTGTTGCTGTTGTTGTTAGTTGAGAAGTCATGTCCGACCCATCGCGACCCCATGGACAACGTTCCTCCAGGCCTTCCTGTCCTCTACCATCTTCTGGAGTCCATTTAAGCTCATGCCTAGTGCTTCAGTGACTCCATCCACCACCTCATTCTCTGTCGTCCCCTTCTTCTCTTGCCCTCAATCTTTCCCACATGTGACTATTGAATTTCCTATAATTCATTCAGTGCAATGCTCCATTCTGACTAATGGACACTTTCTTTCCAAGAAAAAAAAAGATCAATTAACCACTGAAATATAGTATATGCCTCCTTGCAATAGGTACAAATTTCAGGGTTTTATTTTGATGAGAACAGGACAGCATCTTTATTAATCTAGATTACAAAAAACCCTCCCGCCTGTGAAAACTTTGCTTCTCTGAGATCAGTACCACCTCCTGTATCTTCAGGATGCCATAATGCTTGTAGGCAGCTTGAGAAATTAAGCCAATTATCACCTCAGTTCTGCTCCAGAAGACACTTAGTGAAATTATTTTTACAGCAACCTGGAGCTTCCAGGATAGATGGTTTTCCAGTGACAGGAACTGGAACTTTCCAACTCCCCTAGCCAAGAATATTCTAAGGCAAAAGCTTGTCCATCCCAAGGATAAAACACCCAGACACAAACTGAGCAATGTGATATATGCAGTATAATGCAGTGAGACTTGTGCTGATCTGTAGTTTGGAGAAACAAAATAACCGCTTCACAGACACATGGCACAACACAGAAGACCAAACCTATCAAGACAAGTTTCAGTCCATCTGCATTTGAAAGAGAAAGATCACTCTTTTGAAGACAGCAAAAGACTCATTCTGGACAGAGAGGACCAGCAGTTTGAAAGAGAGATCAAAGAGGTCATCTATATCAAAATTGAAAAGCCCTCTCTCAACAGAAGGGAGGGATATAACACCACTTATCTCCTGTTTACAGAACAGTCCTCTCAGCAGTTCCAAGAAGGTTCCAGACACATCTACACTATTCAAGTGACCCTGAGAGTACAGATAAACCTCCAGCGGGCACTCAGAAGAGTGCTAATGACCAGATGACTGCAAGGAATACAAATCCTTCCATTCTCCACCATTCAGACAGAACTGAAGAAGTTTCTTGGATGAGAAGCAAAACATCTTCAAGGAGAAACAGAATCCAATTGCCTCTTGATAAAGCACCTTTGGGACAACCAAGACCTGGAGAACTGAGACTCTCCATAGACATTCCCATAGCTAAGGTACCATGGTGCCAAATGATAGTCACACCCATGTAAATTTTGCTGAACAAATAATTATGGGTTGTTTGATGATAAAGTTGTATTTCAGTGACCCAGAATTAGTGATCGTTTTAGTTTTATGACTTTGGATTGCTTTCACTTCTGGAGAATACCATAAAGGTAAAGGTAAAGGTTCCCCCGCACATGCGTGCTAGTCATTTCCGGTGCTCATCTCCGTTTCAAAGCCGAAGAGCCAGCGCTTGTCCGAGGATGTCTCCGTGGTCATGTGGCCGGCATGACTAGACGCCAAAGGCACATGGAACGCTGTTACCTTCCCACCGTAGTGGTCCCTATTTTTCTACTTGCCTTTTTACGTGCTTTCGAACTGCTAGGTTGGCAGAAGCTGGGACGAGTAACAGGCGCTCACTCCATTACGCGGCACTCGGGATTCGACCCGCCAAACTGCCGACCTTCTGATCGACAGGCTCAGCGTCCTAACCCACTGAGCCACCGTGTCCCTTAGGAGAATACCATATGGTATGGTATGGAGAATACCATAGTACTCATTAAATCTGCTAGGATCTTACAAAGATATTAAGAAGATGTGTTTTCAGAATATACATATAGTTCATTGCCTCTTTTTTGCCTTATCAGGGATATGCCCTGACAGCCTAATAATTACTTTTTATTTTCTTTTATCATAGTAATATCATTCTTTTCTGCCTTTTCAACATATACATTTTAAATGTCATCCTTTCTGCCCAGTTTTATTTGAGAATAAAGCTTAGATGATATTAGATTATATTCACTAGTCTTATGCAATTAAAAAACGAAAAGAAATAAAATAAAAACCTTGTTGGATTTCCGGGTGTGCATTTGCTTTTGGGTTGTATGTATATCAACAATTTTTACAATTTTTTTCCTGCTAAAATATATTTATGTTACCTTAGTTACTTCATGGTGGGAGACATATTTACATCACATATTACAATTATTACTGAATCTCTTTTAGAAAAATCTGGCAACAAGTTCTAACAATAATTTAATAAAACTTTAAGAAACATCTAAAACAATATATCTTGTATTAGAGTAATGAGAAAAAACAAAATGTGACTCAACATTTTAGAATTGAAACTCAATATTAGCATGTTATGTTTCTCTCTTGTTCCTGATGTTGTTTCCTGCTTGACGCAGGGTTCTTCAAACTTGGCCCTTTTATGACTTGTGGACTTCAACTCCCAGAATTCCTCAGCCAGGCTGGCTGAGAAATTCTGGGAGTTGAAGTCCACAAGTCATAAAAGGGCCAAGTTTGAAGACTCCTTGTGCTTGAGTAAAGAACATGGATTATTTGAGTACCAGATGTACTAAACGGTACTTCAAGTCTGCTATTTGACTGTGAAAATCCAGATAGCTGCTGCATGTTGGTAGCCATAATCAGCCAAATGTTGATTGTTATTTCAGAATCTTTTGATCTCAAATGTAAACATTGCATGTCCAATTTCCACCCTCACACTTTCAAAGAATGTAAACATTTGTGGAAGATATTTTTTATTTTTTAAAATCATTATTACAGAGGCTTTTGATCTCAAATGCAAATGTTGCATAGTCAATTTCCATGAAATACTCACACTTTCAAATAACGCAATTATTTATTGGAAGATTTTTTTTTTCTATGACAACTTTGATTTGGCTTTAAGACTAAAGGCTTCCACTTCTTTCATTTCATTCTGATTTTCTTATCTCTCTGGACATAATTCTTCTCACAATAAAGGAGAAAGTAATGACAAATTTTATAGATATACAGCCCCTGCCTGAATAAGGGTATTTTCCTCCCCAAATAAAGACCATGATTTTCTGAAAACTGACTGAACAAAGAATCAACATTTCCCTGAGCACAAAATATATAATTTCCATTGTCATTACTGGTAGCTAGATATATGGTTTTTCTCATAGATGATGGATATTATAACTAATGATTTAAAGTAAAAATATATTCCAAAGTGCTAAGTTGTCAAGTCAGACAGGATACATGACACTGAATAATTGTTTCCATAAGAGAAGCATTGTCTGACATTGAACATGTCAGCTTGTCCTTGACAATATATTCTTTGGGTATGAAAAAGACATCCTATTGTGCAACAAAGGTCTTGCAAAAGCAGCAATCATTCCTAGATCTGTAACCCAAAGATGATGGAACTTTAGTGTGTGCCTTCAGGCTGAGGAGTTTGTCACTGCAAGTTTTTTTTAGTTCGTCAGAAAAGTTCATTTCTAACTGTACATTTCCCTGTTTTCTGCACCTGTGGTGATAGCTTATCTGGTAACCATAGTGAATCCCATATGTATGACAGACGGGGAGGAAGCTAACCACCAGATTGCAAGAACACAAGTGAGCGGTCAGACGATGAGACTTGAACTCATTGCCTTACACTGCAATGAATAAGCATACACATTCGATTTTGCAACTACTAAGATTGTTGGATGAGCAGGCATAAAAACAGCCAGGGAAGTGATTGAAGCCTGGAAAACAGGTCCCTCATCAGTCAATAGGAGTGCTGATTTACCAATAGCCTATCAAGTATTTAGAAGGTGAGGGCCGGGCAACACAAGCAAATAACACCTAATGACTTAAAATGCAGCCATCAACATACCCCAATCAACATCTAAAAAGCCACTTACTTAAAGGCATTGTAAATACCACTCACAGAATAGTACACACTCTGCTAGGGAGGAATTCCCTGAAGATGGGCTCCAGCATGAGTCTGAAAGCTTGGAAAACTAAACTTCTGGTTCCAGTAACTGACCCAGATTGGATCCTGCAACATTATTTTGGGACATGTATATTCACCTTCATTTGTGAGTACATTCTCTGTTGAAGAAGGAAGAGAGCTCCATTCATTGAGGGGATAGGTCCATAACCTTCTCCCTTGAAGAATTAGATCCTCTGCAATTAGCCTCTAAACTTAGTCTTGAGACTCTAGAATTCCATTGTCTTCTTTGAGAAATGGCCCAGTAGCTCTTTTCTAAGCAGTCACCTTCACCCTTAATTTTGTTTTATTTATATATGGATTGTTTGCTGCTGAAAACAGATAAAACCATAATATCAAGACAAGCATTGATTCTACTCATTATTGGTTGGATTCATTTACTGAAATGATTGCATTTTTAATTCCTGGAGCCTGAGTTGGAAAATGTCCTGTTTCAGCTTAAGTCCATCCTTAAAAAGAAACACACTGATATTTTCAATGCATGTTGCATCACCCGAGCAGACCAATCCATCTGGATTCATTGTTCTGAGACCACTAAGAGGCCATTGGCATTTGGAAGGGATTGACTTGTATGCAAAAGCAGGTAAGGTACTTAAATGACCCTTGTAATGACTCATCGGAGAGCAGAGCAATTCATCAGTTCAGGACCAACAGTCTGAGTGGTAAAAATTCACACCCAGGAAAGGTTACAGAGCATCCTGATGGAATGAGACATTTATTGGTAAATGTCAGTTTTATCATAATCACATGCAGACCAACTGTGGATCTGAGGGCAGGGGAGACTCCCCCCCCCCCACCAAGCATATTAAAATCAAATAAAAAAAAACTTTTTTGCTTCAAAAATAAGATACTGCCTGCTCTGAAAAACAGGAGTGAAAGGGAACTCAGTATGAAGTACAAAAACATAACATTTAATAATTTTTCACAAATGGCATGTCTTAAGCCATCTTTTATGTTAAGGCATAGTTTACATATCAATAGTATGGGGATTAAAACTTAATTGGCTGGGTTCATTGAACAAGCCATAAATCATGGATTGCAAATTACAGTGTCCATATTTACACTATACACTGACCCAAAGCTGAACATACTGTATTATAGGTTGGCACGATTTAGGTATGCTATTTTTGCTTTATATCAGCTCTGTAGAACTGCAGGAAGATCTTCAGTCTGCTGCTGATCCCAGAGTAAATCCTGGATTAGCTCAAGCTTTGACCAAACTCACCTATGAACCAGGAAAAATCATTTTCACAATTTTTTCCCACTTGCTCCAAACATCCTCACTACAATCGCTAATATGTTAGGAGTGTCTTTTTAATTAAACCTATTCTTTGTGTGCAGGAACTGTACATAAAGGATAGTGCTAGTTTGTGTGTGTGTGTGTGTGTGTGTGTGTGTGTTTATATGTGTGTTCTGTGACATTTTTTTTTTTTGCAGAGCTGGGATTCACAGCCATTCTGAGAAATTAATTGGCAGGTAATTAATTAGGACTGTGTAACATTTCAAATTCCATTTGGAAAAGGCGTCTCAGGAATGCAAAGGCAGCCCTCATTTGCATCACATGAGAGCGTCTGCATCAGTTTCTAGGACTGCACAGCTGTTGTAAGGAAACTTCTATTGCAGCTGTACACTCTTAGAAGCAGACATGGCTGTTTTAATGAATTGTAGACAGATGCTGCCTCTACTCTCCTGTGCTTTCCAAAGCACCTCTTCTGAATCAGATCTTAAGCATGGCCCCACCCTTATTAGTCATACAATATATAACTAATTTATGAAAATTGATGGAGTGAATTATTGCTACTGACTTAAACTGTCATTAATCTGAATGGTCTTTTAAGAAAGGGATGGACAGAGAAAGCAATGCAACTGTAGAATTGCAGAATAAATATATTGATTTTGTGGTTCAAGATAACATGTGTGATTATCAATTTGTGGCCATGAGAAGATTTCTTGGAGCTTTGTGGAAGCTTTTGGATAATCAGAAGATGGAGAAATGGATGTCAAATGATATTTCCTTAGGGATGATATAGCTGGCTTTTCTTGAAAGGCAGACCATTTCTTCCACCAGAATAGGTATCTATACACTGTTAAGAAATGCTCCCCTTCTCCAGTCCTGGTACTCTGGCATAACCTGAAATGGAACAAGAATTTGTTGGAACTATTTTTTTTTTCAGATGTTCAAGAAAAGGAAGCAGACCTATAAGAGTTATGTTCAGGGTTGGATTATCTGCTGCGCTGTCTCATTTTGGTCTATGTGGGTGTTCCAGAGAGGTATGGGAAACATAGGGGAAGTATGCCAAGTGTATATATTTCTCTGGGGTCATCCAAGCTATGAAATTCATCCCAGCTGCCCAGCTAAAGCAAAGTAGGCTCTGATGTTAGGTAGCACGGTATAAGAAAATGTTGGACTTTGATATTGCCAAGACGAAGAAAATCTGGAGTTACAGAGAAACAGGATTACACTGGGAATATTATACATAAGAAGTATGTCTATGGAGATTCTCAGTCATCCAGGGTTGTCTCAAAGGTGCTTTTTCAAAAGGCAACTGGATTTTGTTTTTCCTTGAAGATGTTTTGCTTCTCATCCAAGAAGCTTCTTCAGTTCTGACTGAAGAAGTCAGAACTGAAGAAGCTTCTTGGATGAGAAACATCTTCCAGGAAAAACAAAGTCCAGTTGCCTTTTGAAAAAGCACCTTTCGGATAAGATGCATGAATGCAGGAAAACTCAACACCGATTCCTAACAATGCCATAGAAGAATGGAAAAAAAGCAAATGGATCATAGAACAAATCTATTCAGAATCTCACTCAAGGTACGTATGAATAGCTTCAAGCTACCATATTATCCACAACAGTGGGAAGAAAAGGAAAAAGAAGAGGACAATTGTCTGGATTCAGAAGCTGAATGAAAAGTCTTGCAGAAGAAAACAATGACTGTTTCTGTGCAGCTGTGAAAGGTGACCATAAATCTTGAAACCTTATGTAATTACTTTGAGTTCCAGCAAGGAAGAAAGATGGGATATAAGTATACTAAATAAATAAGTAGTTCATATATAAGGAAAACAAATAAAAAATAGTTCAGATATAGCTAATACATACTGTAAGTACTCAAAACAAGCAATTAGCCCATTTTAATTTATTTTCCACCCACTGGTACTCAAGAGACCAAAATCTAGTAGTATTAGGTAATTTCAGATAGATTTTTATGCTGGGTTAATGTAAGAGTAACAGCAGTTTAGTTTGGTGGTTAAGGTGTTGGCTAGAAACCAGGAGACTGTGAGTTTTAGTCCCATTTTAAACATGACAAACCAGCTGGGTGACTTTGGGCCATTCACTCTCTCAACCCAACTCACCTTACAGGATTGTTGTTGTGGGGAAAATATGAGGAGGAGAAGCTTGAAGTACTGTATGTTTACCACCTTAAATTGTATAGATATTTTTTTAAAGACAGGATAAAAATCTAAAATGAAAGAGACTGAAACTGAATCTTGGAAAAATGCTTATATTTTTGCAACAGTGACTGCACAGACATTTGAGATCCTGCTTCTTCTTTTTAAAGAAAATTTTGTTAAAATATGCAAGATCGCAATGCACTTTGCACTTATTTCTCTATTTAAAACATTTATATAGCCGACCATCTTATACCAAGTTCCAGACAGCCCCCAATCAGGAATTATAACAATAACAACAACTATATTAAAAGTATTAAAAAGAAAAACAAAAAGCTGATTCCGAGCTAAGCTGCTGAAATGCAGTCACCAAATCCTATCCCAGCACTTAGGGATGTGTGTGTGTGTGTGCGTGTGTATGGAGAGCCACTTCTGAAGAATAAAGTATAGATTTCCAAATAATTATTGTCCCCAATTCCTATTTCTATTTTTGAATTTCTACCTCAAATATTTATTGCTTTTCTTAAGGCCAAAAATTGGCTGCAGATTTATTTGGTGTGTGTGTGTGTGTGTGTGTTGGATGAGAGGTATTATATGTGGTTTTAGGAAGACTAAAATGTTGACAATTTTTAAATTAAAATCCAAAGTATTTTATGTTGTATACTTGTACAACATGCTCTGAAGTTGTTTCTCTTCTCACAGCAACTTTGGCATTTGAGGTAGCCAAGAGATGTCAGCTTCCATTGATTAACACTCATTTAAAAATGTATATTGAAAAGTTACAAGGCTACATATTCAAAAATGAAGAATAACAAGAAAAGGTTAATTGTAGGGAAAGATTTCTACAGTGCTGCAATGATTTTTAATAGAAGACGAAGAGGAATAAAATGTTCCTATAATTGGGTAAAATTGACATCCTTTATTTATTTATCAAACTTGTATGGATACCCATCTCATGAACAGTGATTCTGGTTGGGGTACAACAATCCAATAAAACAATAAAATAAATAAAACATTTGCTTATCATTACCTAAAACCATCATATTTATAATTTAAAAATTATAAAAGCAGAACTAAAACAGGAAAAGAGAATAATAGACAGAGGCATGGTAATAATAACAGAGCCACCTCACAAGTTGACCCATCTTTTATATAATCATGTAGTAACTATGAATAGGACCCCTTGACACATGAAGTTATGCTAAGGCCCTTCTAGACGCGACTCCCACCTGCTCCCTGAGCAGGAGTCATGAGTTCAGAAGGATCCCCAAATTATACACAGTCTCTATTTGGGACAGTGCAATTCCATCCAGCACCAAGGATGATGTAGTCCTAGAAGCAGAGGAGCCCCAAACCCATTCAATCTTGCCTGGTTTCAGTTGAAGCCTGACACTTCACTTATGTAAATTTCTCTAAAGGCTTTCTTATCAAACTGAAGTTGAATATAAAAATAGGAAACATAATGCAAATTTGATCTGATTCAACAAGACAAAGTGTGTGTGTGTGTGAGTGAGTGCATGCAAGACTACACACACACATGCACACACACAAAGAGAGAGAGAGAGAGAGAGAGAGAGAGAGAGAGCCTTGTAAGTGTGAGATGCCATTAGAGCAGGAACACTTCTATTGAATATTAGTTTTATAAAAATGGGGTTTTCTTAATACTGAACTCATTTTACAGATTTCACATGGCTGCCTTTCTTTACTGGAGTATCCAGTTTTCACCCTCATCCTTTTCATTAACTTCAGGCATCTTGAACTTATATTGCATTATTCTCATCAGCCAAAGTAATAAATTCCTTTGAAAAATGTCATGTTAGCCCTGGAAAGATGAATTCATGATCAACCCAGCCTTTGGTTTGTTCTGTACGTCCCTTTGACATTCTCTGTTTTTTGTGTTTCATCTCCCTTCTAGCTCCATCCTAGCCATCTAAAGAACAAAAATGTTTCAGGCTAGAAGTTTGAGACTTTACTGCATTATGAGAGCAAAGAGAGAGCACCCTAAGTGGCAAATTTCAAAACTGGGGGATTGAAAATCCTATTTTTGATGACTTGTGTTTTCAAAGATATCCTGTAAATGATAATAATGGGGAAGAAAACAGGGCTATGCAGATTTTCAGTGTATTGAAACTTGAGTGAAGATGACTTTAAGAACTCTTTTGAGTGCAGCCCCCTTTTGCCTCCAAAAGTAAATCAACTTGCTGCTTTCTTGTTCTGTTGCAATTGACAAATTCATGAAATTCGAGCAAGTGGAGGAGTCTTCTGTACATGCAAGAAGTATCTTCTGACTCTTCTAGTCAACTGCTAGAAATGTCAGAAGTGATCCTTCTCACTTCTGAAAAGTGCACTGAAGATTCTTCCACTTACTGGAACTGCTGGTCAAGACTTGGAAGTAATGAAAGATACTTTATCAAGGAGAATGTATAAGCCATCTTAAATCAATGGCATTTGAGATGTCTCTGCAGTACAAATCAATTAACTGATGTAAGCTCAAATCACTCTCTGGTCTGCATACTTTTTCTCCACATCCTTAGAGGTGTGTTTTGATCTACCATAGTTTCTTGAATTTCTCTGCTCTATGTCTCTATCATTATTCTGCTACTATCTTACATTTCAGATGTTAAAAGTGGTTGCGACTGGGAGCTTTATGCAGGTTTAGACTAACTTCAAGAAACAAAGATTAAAATATGGGTTTGAGTAGCATGTTGTTTCAAATGTAGACAGGATGGGCCACATTTAGAGAGAAAGTTCCCACTGGTCTCAAATCTTTAAGCCAGGAATCATGAAGGATTACTTGTAAGGCACTAGGATGCTATTCTTTAATCAAATGTGAAGGAATGAAGTTCTTCAACTATTTAAATATTTACACAATTCCTTTCTTTGCAGAGGAAAAAAAAAATCTAATATGTGACAGGAGGTATTCTTTAGAGCAGGTGTCTCCAACCTTGACAACTTTAAGGCTTGTGGTCTTCAGTTCCCAGAATTCAGGCAGCAACACTGGCTGAGGAATTCTGGGAGTTGAACTCCACAAATTGTAAAGTTACCAAGGTTGAAGACCCCTGCTTAGAGGAAATTCAAAAAATTATTTCAGAAAACTGAATCTAAGGGAATAAGGGGGAAAAAGGAGAAATACAATGGTTCATGTTTTAGAGTAGGTGTCAACGCATCAAATGTTATTGCTTGACAAGAGATGAAGAAGTAGCCGTTTCATATGTTAAACTTGTGTATTGCTTTAAGATGTGTATTGTTTTAGTTTAAGGTTAGGAGGGGGAATAGGGACGCGGTGGCTCAGTGGGTTAGGACACTGAGCTTGTCGATCAGAAGGTCAGCAGTTTGGCGGGTCGAATCCCGAGTGCCATGTAACAGAGTGAGCGCCTGTTACTTGTCCCAGCTTCTGCCAACCTAGCAGTTCAAAAGCACATAAAAATGCAAGTAGAAAAATAGGGACCACTACGATGGGAAGGTAACAGCGTTCCGTGCACCTTTGGCATCTAGTCATGCCGGCCACATGACCATGGAGACATCCTCGGACAAGCGCTGGCTCTTCGGCTTTGAAACGGAGATGAGCACCGGCCCCTAGAGTTGGAAACAACTAGCACGCATGTGTGGGGGAAGCTTTACCTTTACCTAGGAGGGGGAATGAGTAGGATTGCACTTTTCAAGGCCATTTTTCTCCCTAAAGAAGATAAGGTTTTGGCAGTCTTCTAACGGAAGGGAAACTGATTCTTTAAATTAATTGGAGAATATGATTAATGACAAAATTAGAAAGGTGGAGAATTGTGTTTTAATATATTGTGCAAGGGGCGGAGATTTCGATTCCAGCTTCTTTCGAGCAAGCATTTGCCGGTGTATTAGGCTAACAAAGGACTTTTAAGGTAAACAATGCCTCAGAGTCACTTAAAAAGCCCTTAGGTCAGAAACTTGACACTATAACTGTGGGGTTCTGGATTCAAGCTCACTCTTGGCCTGGAAGTGTACGGATGACTTTATAGTAGTAATCATCTCTGCTCAAGCTATCAGTCAGTGTTGTTGTAGGAAGAATGAAGGAGGAGGTGCAAGTATTTTGTCTTGAGCAGCAACAAGAACAACAGGAGGAGGTTACTCCAATGCCATTCAGAAGAGGAAAAAGCAAGAAATCAGAAATTAATGAAGGAAAAGGAGATTGCAGAATGAATTATTTAAGTTGGCCTTCAGTGCAACAACTGAAAGGCATATATGGTACCTGTGACTGAACTGATATTTTACAAAAAATGCCTGAAGCACCAAGGCAAATAATGACAGACTGTGCCAAAAATTTCTGAAAGAGCTCCAGTCTGTTATTGCTGATGCTTAAATAAAACTGCCATTGCCACAACCATGACAGCCAATTCCATAGTTTAAGCATCCAACAACACATGTTTACTTTTGCTTGTCCTGCATGAAATCTCCCTGCATTTCATTTCAGTTCATGACCTGAAGTTGTACCATTGCAAGACAAAGAGAAAAACTTCCCTCAGTTGACATTTTCCATTCATGAATAATTTTCTATATTTTTATCATAGTGCCCTTCATACATTTTAAGGCTAAGACACCAAATGATAGACGTGTCTATGTAGATATGTCATATGGAGAAAGTTAATTTCTCTTCATGAGGCTTTAGTTTCTAATCCTCTGATCATCTTCTTCATTCCCTTTCCCTGTGTTCCACCTTCTCTGAATCTGCCCTAAAGAATGATGCCAAGAACTGGATAAAGTGCTTAAGATAGGAATTTGGCAAGAGCAAAATAATTAGTTAATTGGAAATTATAACTCTGTTGATGCAATCTAAAATTGCATTTCCCTTCTTTGCAAGTACATCACACAACTGGCTCACGTTCATTTGATTCACATGCAGTCATTTCCTACTCCAAGATCATTGTCCCATCCTATGCCTGCCACCTCTTTTCTCTTTCCTAAGTTGAGACCATCGTATATCTCTCTCTTCAATTTCATGCCATTACTTTGAACCCATTTTTTTTTCATGTATCAAGATCATATTTATTCCCAGTGGTTTATAGCAGTTTGAAAAATGTACATAAGGAAAAAAAAACAAATGCAGTTAGAACAATTATTGTAAAAATCTGATTACATTTTAAAAAATGAATCCTGATCACATGAAGCCATAAATTCTTAATATAATCCAAGCAATAATGATAAAATAACAGAATAACAGATTTGGAAGGCACCTTGGAGGTCTTCTAGTCCAACCCCTTGCTCAGACAGGAAAGTCTATACCATTTTAGATAAATGGTTGTCCACTTTCTTCTTCAGTGTTGGAGTAAAATAAATACATATTTTTAAAAATATTTATTTCTGTTTTCTAACTCAGGGGCCCCCAACCCCCAGTCTGTGGACCAGAACCTGACTGGGGCATGGCAGCAACTGGTCCACACAAACAAGCAAAGCCCCATTTGTGGGATGCAGGCAGCACATAAAACCATGCCCCCTCCAGTTCGCAGAAAAACCTCTCTCCACAGAACTGGTCCCTGGTGCCCCAAAGGTTGGGGACCTCTGTTCTAACTCATTAGTTATGCCACCCAGTTTAATATCATGCACAAGACTCTACCTCTTCATTTAAACCATTAATGAAAATATTGACTCATTAACTGAATCACTAATGAACACATTGAGGAATAAATACATAGAACAGATCTCAGTGGCACACCATTTGATAAACCCTATATCATTTAACACAAATGGTTGTCCAGTCTCTTCTTAAAAACTTCTAGTATTGTAGCATTCACAACTTCTGGAGGCAGGTTGTTCCACTGATTAATGGTTCTAAATGTCAGGAAGTTTCTCCTTAGTTCTAGGTTGTTTTCTCTCCTTGATTAGTTTCCATCTATTGCTTCTTGTCCTGCCTTCAGGTGCTTTGGAGAATAGCTTGGCTCCCTCTTCTTTGTGGCAGCCCTTGAGATATTGGAACACTGCTATCATGTCACCCCTAGTCCTTTTCTTCATTAAACTAGACGTACCCAATTCCAGCAACCGTTCCTTATATATTTTAGCCTCCAGTCCCCTAACCATCTTTGTTGCTCTTCTCTGTACTCTTTCTAGAGTCTCAACATCTTTTTTACATCATGGTGACCAAAACTGGATTCAGTATTCCAAGTGTGGCCTTACCAAGGCATTGCAAAGTGGTATTAGTATTTCACATGATCTTGATTCTGTCCCTCTGTTAATGCAGCCTAGCACTATGTTGGCTTTTTTGGTAGCTGCAGCATACTGCTGACTCATATTTAAGAGTTTATCCACTAGGACTTCGAGATCCCTCTCACAGTTACTACTATTGAGCAAGGTACCACCTATAGTATACTTGTGCATTTGGTTTTTCTTCCTTAAAAGTAGAACCTTACTTTTTTCACCATTGAATTTCATTTTGTTAGATAGTGCCCAATATTCAAGTCTGTCAAGATCCTCTTGTATCTTAAGCCTATCTTCTGGAGTATTCCTGCCAACTTAGTGTTGTCTGCAAATGTGATGAGTTCCCCATCTATCCCCTCATCCAAATCATTGTTGAAGGTGTTGATGATTGATGAAGATGTTTCTGGAAGCAGATGTGATATGCCAACAACATTTGCTGGTGAAGGGAAGTAGGAATGTATAATACATTCATAAATTGCTTGTGTGTTTCCCATAGCACCAGATTAGCTATAAAATAAAATACATTAATCTTTTCACCAAAACGTTATTTGTTTTTATTTATTAAATTTGTTTGCTGCACAGCTCATCCTGTGGTTACTCTGTTAAAAAGAATAAAACAATATACAAACATAATGAAGATAAAAATACAAATTATCAACTATAACTAAAAGATGAGGAGAGAAGGAGTAGGATGAGAGGGTGGGAGGATGAAGGGGGGATCAGTTATTAATCTATCAGCCACCTCCATTGGAGTCCCAGGCCAATGAGCAGACCAGGTCTTTAAGGTCTTATGGAAGGTCAGGAGAATGGGATCTAATCTCACTCTGGGGAGTAAGATATTCCAAAGGGACTGATGGCAAAGAAGGCTCTTCTTTTGGGCCCTGGCATTTGGAATTCTCTGGCTGGTGGGGCCCACAGTATGCCTCTTTCGCCAGCATGAATATGGTGGTCAAAGTTAAGTGGGATGCGATAATTCTTCAGGTAAGCTGGACCATGCCACGAAGGACTTTAAAGGTGATAACTAACACCTTGAATTGCATCCAGAAGCAAAGTGATACCCAGCGCAGCTCATGAAACAGGGTTGTGACATGGGCCACTCTAGGGCCCCCAAAAGCTACCTGTGCTGCTGCACTCCGTAACCAGGTTGTGACATGCACTTCTCTATTGAGCATTAAATTTTATACTTTCCCCTGTTTGGCACCAAACTGTTGAATCAGGTCAATTCTTTCTATTATTTTATTCAGTACAATACCATTTGAGTAATTTGGCTTTCTTGTCATGGTTGCTATGGCTGGCACAAAGCATGAACTTGTTAAGTTCTTTTCAACAATTGAACAATGCAATTTTCAGAGTCCAACAACTTGCAGGCTAGTGCTGAGCTGTGTCATCTAGTTCAAAAGGAACATATACCTTGGCTGTTTCAAATCCAATGGTTTGTCAAGTACATTTGTTCTGCCTATTGTGGCTGTCATGCTTTTCTGCATCTCCATTACACAATTCAGCTTGGCCATCAGGTGTTATTGGGCGCATTTCTTTGGACATCTGGTTGATAATGTCTCTTTCAACAGGGAATCCTTTTATACATCACTGAGGAGCAAATTATGATGTACTGTGAAAGTTACCAAATGTGCTACCATATAAATAAATTAGACATATAAAAGAAATTAGTAATGATATCCACCAGTCCACCAAAGCCATGGGCTACAGCACAGGTGTCAAACTCA
>JAKJMR010017905.1:0-13535 GCA_024449315.1 Daboia siamensis | reverse complement strand
ATAATAATAATAATAATAATAATAATAATAATAATAATAATAATAATAATAATAATAATAATAATAATAATTTATTTATTTAATTTTATTTGTATACCGCCCTTCTCCCGAAGGACTCAGGGCGGTGAACAGGGTAATGTATAAAAATACAAAATACAAACATTAAAAAAGATTAAACAAGTGCCTAGAAACTAACAAAGATAAGTTAAAATACATTAAAACTATATTAAAAATCCCAACCCATAACCCATCAGGCCAAGCCGGCTTGTTCAAACAAGTAGGTCTTCAGATCGCGTCAGAAGGAGCGAAGGTCGGGAGCCATCCGGAGCTCAACCGGCAGATGGTTCCACAAATAACAACAACAACAACAACAACAACAACAACAATTAAAAAGTTGGAAGGGATCTTGAAGGTCTTCTAGTCCAACCCCCTGCTCAGGCAGGAAACTCTATACACTTTCAGACAAAGCATCGTCACCAGATAGATTTGTAGCTGGCTGACCGGCTGTACTCAGCATGTGGTCCTCAATAGAACTACATGTACTTGGAGGGAAGTGTGTAATAGGGTGCCTCAGGGCTCTGTTCTGGGCCCAGTGCTCTTCAAAATCTTCATCAATGATTTGGATGAAGGGATAGATGGGGAACTCAGCAAATTTGAAGACGACACCAAGCTGGCAGGAATAGCCAATACCCCAAAAGATAGGTTTAAGATACAGAAGGATCTTGACAGACTTGAACATTGGGCACTATCTAACAAAATAGAATTCAATGGTGAAAAAAGTAAGGTTCTCCATTTAGGCAACAAAAACCAAATGCACAGGTATAGTATAGGTAGTACCTTGCTCAATAGTAGCAACTGTGAGAGGGATTAGGTGAAACCTTGCTCAAAAAACAGTAACTATGAGAAGGACCTTGGAGTCCTAATAGACAATCACTTAAATATGAGTCAGCAATGTGCTGCAGCTGCCAAAAAAGCCAGCACAGTGCTAGGCTGCATTAACAGGGGGATAGAATCAAGATCACATGAAGTGTTGGTAAGGCCACACATGGAATACAGCATCCAGTTTTGGTCACCACAATGTGAAAAAGCTGTTGAGACTCTAGAAGGAGTAAAGAGAAGAGCAAAAAGATGATTAGGGGACTGGAGCAGTGGTGGGATTCAAATATGTGAACAACCAGTTCTCTGTGTTGATGCCACTTCTGGAAGACTATTCTGGGCCTGGGCAACAAAAAAATCAGCTACCGGTTCTGCCAAACTAGTGCAAACTGGCTGAATCCCACCATTGGACTGGAGGCTAAAACATATAAGGAACAGTTGCTGGATATGTCTAGTTTAGAGATGGATGAGAGGTGACATGATAGCAGTGTTCCAATATCTCAGGGGCTGCCACAAAGAAGAGGGAGTCAAGCTATTCACTAAAGCAACTGAAGGCAGGACAAGAAACAATGGATGGAAATTAACCAAAGAGACTGCCGTCTGTGGACGGCCCGAGTTTGGGCTGATACAGGAAAAAAGATTTGGCCCGTATTTGGGCCAACAAGGTGTTCAAAATACTCAAGACATATCTCCCCTGTCTCCTCCCTCCCCGATGCAGCTGACAAAGTGAGAAAGGGCCTGTGGCCTAGAGGTTAAAACAACTGCCCAATGTGCAATCAGCCCAGGTTCGAACCTCAGAAGGGTGTGGCTGGTTGATGAGAACAAATAAGTTTGAAATAGCTATATCAGTCTCCCTTTAATTCTTTGTTAGCAATCCAATATTCATTGCTACAGGTGGGGAATCAAATGTTCTGCCCCAAATGAAGAACATAGTAGCTACATCTCCTGGAAAAAAACTTTGTACAGATTTGTTGAATCATTGATAACCTGGAATAAGTCCATGTTTGCTAATTCCTGAATTGTTTTGGATTCAATGCTGCAAAATAAAATCCTCCAAAAGAGGGAAAACCAACAGACAGCTGTCAGGTAGTGGTATTGTAAGAGTCTTGGTGACACAGTAGTTAGAATGCAGTATTGCACGCTAACTCTGCCCACAGTCTGGAGTTTGAACCTGACGAGGCTCAAGGTTAACTCAGCCTTCTATCCTTCTTAGGTCAGTAAAATGAGAACCCAGATTGTTGGAGGCAATGTGTTGATCATCCAAATCATCCAAAGACTATTGTAAAGCACTATGGGGTGGTATATAAGTCTAAGTGCTATTGCTTTTTGGTCTGGACAGAACTGGATAGTAACTGTTATAACAGCTTTGAAAAACCTATGACCATTGCACCATCCCTGCAGTCACATGATTATAATTCATATAGTTGGTAAATGACTTGCATTTATAATGACTTGCAGCATCCTGCAGTGATGTGACAATGATTGGCTATCTTTTATGCAGAAATCAGGGATTCTTTAAGGAAAATCATTCTTACAGTCTGCAGAGGGTAAGTGTTTCATATAAATAATTGTGTGAAACTGAAAACAGCAAAAAATAACCATTAGAGAAACTGGATTTTCTTAACAACTATGTGAGTTGCTTAACAACCGTATGAGTTGTTTCATGACCATATGATTCACTTAATGACCACTGTATATATGGTTGTAATGTTGGGTTCGACTCAAACTCATCACAGCAATGACTTACAATGGAAATTCTGGTCCCAGTTGTAGAAAATTGAGGACTATTTATATATAGAATCCAGGAATGATATGTGGAGAATATTTTTTAAGCGCCCTAATTTTGTGCAGCTCTCACTGCTAAATGTTTTCTAACACATATTTGTGGATCTCTGATACTTTCTTCCAATATTTGCCCATGTCACAATCTAATTGACCTCCTTAAGGATTATTAACATTTGATGAGATTCAATCTGTCTTCTTAATTAAAATTCTGGTGTGCTCCTCAAACCACCCAAAATTTAATAAATTCATATAGCACTTAATAGAAAAGCCCAAGATTTATATATGTAATAAAACATTAATTGAGTCTTCATAGTTTTTACTAAAATTGTTTTCAATAGATTCCTTAAAGATATCTTATCACCTTAAAGATATCTTATTTATCATATTATTTCTGCAGGTAACCACATTATCTCTTTAACTCTCTTTGGAAGGTTTCTACTTGTCATTTTATTATATTCACCAGCAATACAAGATGACATCCTTAGCTGTGCCTCAGAATTACTAAGAATTACTAAGGAAAAAGAATAAGTGGTGGTCTTCAATGCTGGCTGTTGTCTTCAGCCACATTAAAAGTTTGGCTTGATTTTAATAACTATAGCCATGGCATTCCTACCCTGTTCTACAGAAACAAAGTATTAAACCTTCCCCATTACAGACCCATAAAAGTGCTTAATAGCTGTATGCTAAATATGAGGGCAATTAGGAAATAAACCTCTGTTTGGTTATTAAATGACAGACACTTGCAGATAGAGAACTTTCAGTATACACATTAAAAAACTACAACATTACATTACTTTTCGACATAATCGCCATTCAGATTGAGGCACTTGTCATAACATCTTACAAGGTTTGAAATTTCTTAGTAGTAGTCACTCGGTGCCAAATCTGGGCCATAGGGGGGTGATCAAAAACATCCAAACGGAACTGCTTCAAAAGTTCTTGGGTGCATCTAGCACTGTGCGGGTGAGCATTATCATGAAGCAACACTACACCAGAAGTCAGCATGCCCCAATGCTTCTTATGGATGGCTCATCTGAGTTTTCATAACGTTTCACAGTAGACTTCTGAACTGATGGTCAAACCATGCTCCAAGATCTTCACAAGCAGTACTCCTTTTGGCATCTTCACATTTGGCGGGATTTTCTATGGCACCACTTCCGGTGAGGTGTTGGTTCATGATAATGCTCGCCCGCAGTCCACTAGACTCACCCAAGAACTTTTGAAGCAGTTCCATTGGGATGTTTTTGATCACCACCCCCCCCCCCCCCCCCCCCCCCCCACACACACACAAATCTGCATAGCCCAGATTTGGCACTGAGTGACTACTACTAAGGAATTTCAAACTTTGTAAGATGTTATGACAAGTGCCTCCATTGGCAATTATGTCAAAAAATAATGTAATGTAGTTTTCTAATGTCTATAATGAAAGTTCTCTATCTGCAAATGTCTGTCATTGATATCCAAATGGAGGTTTATTTCTGAATTGCCCTGGTAACTCTATTCAAAATTGGTGGAATGAGTTGAACAAGAAAATTTCACTGTTCAGGACCCGGCAGTTTTCACTGATCAACTGTCCACCACCATCTGGTTGTCCCCCTTTTCAGCTTAGAAATAAACTTCTCAATCCAGAGGCTCTGTTTTTGCTTATTTTGTTAATTTTAGATCTGCCTCTAATTTAATACCAAGGGAGATCCTCCACAGATAAAAAGTTTTATTTTTTTTATTTATTTTAATTCCATTTATATCCCGCCCTTCTCCGAAGACTCAGGGCGGCTTACAAGCTTAGCAGTAGCCTTCATTCTATGTATATGCCTGCTTATTAGGGCTTTCACACACACCCCAAGCGGCATTATTACAAAGTCAGCTTATTGCCCCCAACAATCTGGGTCCTCATTTTACCTACTCGGAGGGATGGAAGGCTGAGTCAACCTTGAGCCTGGTGGGACGCGAACCTGCACTAATTGCAGGCAGCTGGTGTTACTTAAGGAGGCATTAGCCCACTGCTCCACCAAGGCTCAAAAGTTGCTTGTTCTCATTCAGTTCTTCCATTTTAAAACCACTTTGAGATATGCTTTGCCATGGGAGATCTCTCTGGAACTGTCACTACTCAGAGGGAAAGAAGGTGGAATGTATTCTTGCTCGTCTACTTTTCAACATGATCTGTGACCCAATATCCAATTCCCCTGACCCCCAATTCATTATCACCACCACTATCATCACCACCGACTTTGCTCTTTTACATATAGATAATGCTGTCATCATTTCTATCTCCCAGGTAGAATGACAAGGACATTGAGAACTTTGTTCTCTTTCTACTCAGAAAGAAAAGAGCAATAAATTACCAGGAAAAAGCCCTAGGATTTGCATGAAATTATCATAAAATTCATAACTGACAATTAATGGAATGCTATCAAGCAGGTGCACACTTATAAATACTTAGCAGTGCTGTTTCAGATTTCTGTATCTTAGAGAGAACATTTTATATATCTCACCAGTATTTGCCAGCCCAGCTCCTCATCTAGATTTCTTTTTTCATTTGAAAAGAGTCTACTTGATCCCTGAAACTTGCACAAGTTTTCATAACCAAGATCACCTCCCAGCTCCTTTAAAAAGCTTCACATACTTGAAAACACTCGGTCTCTTAGAGCTATGCTTATGGCCTCAAGATTACCCTGAAACTGGCTTGGTTTCTGTGGATGTTAGAATGGAATAATTTTAACCTTTGACTAAAGTTATATTTTTTCTCAAGGAGAGTGAACTCACTAGTTTTTAAAAGCTACTTTAAATCAACCCAGTTAAAGTTATTAGCAAACCTCCCTTTCTAGGACTCCTGTTGAAAAGCTTTTGTTCATTAGACTTTGAAAATGCAGGTACATCATTAAAAAACTGTATCTGGAACTGATTTTCAGATCAATGTAAGTCTAATTTCTGCACTTGCAGTATATTATTTATTTGTTTCCATACAGCCTCTTATCTCTCATCTATCACAGTCCCACAATTTTGCTGAGCCTTTACTTCAGCAGTGCAGGATGCATTGTCTTCTATCAACTTGATGGTGCTACAAAAATACTCCCCTACATCAACTTCTCTGTGATCTCCCCTATATCTTATGTCCTTGTGGAGACCATTCATCAGACTCCTTGAGCAATATACTTTTTCATTCCTTGGCAAAGTCCTTGACTTCTACCTGTGTCTTCTTTTGGATGACATTATTCAGATATATTTTTCTGGGTTACAGATAGTCCTTGATCTGCCCATTATGATTGCAAGTGGTGACAGCCACTAAACGAGACACTTAATGAATTCCATTATGGTCTTCCTGATGTAGCCATTAAATGAATATGTGGGCCATACAGCAGAGGTCAGGACGCCTCTTGGGTGGGTGGGTGGGTGGGGGCTGGGAGGCCCACCACTCAGTTGGATCCATAAAGGAGACAGACAAGCAGAAAAAAAAAACTTTGCAAAGCCAAAAACTGTCCAGCAAGTGGGAAAAGCCCAGCTAGATTAAGACCCAGGACCATGGTCCAATGCCAGAGAGGCTTCTGAACAAACCTCCATGCGTGGCTGTGAGAAGCCCTGCCCCTTCTATGCATCAGGAGGAAGCTGAGTGATCCACCCACTGATGGCCTTTTGCAAAAGAATGAAGCAGAGTTTGTAGGCTGGGCCTCTGCCCTGATCAGCTGGCAGTTCGGAGACCACAAGTCTCTCTTGCTTTTTGCCAGGCTTTGGGAAAGCCAATCCCCCTTATGTAAGGGCAGCAGTAACTTTAAGGTAAATAACCTACAGATTTTGCCACCATCTTTCCAGGCATGCAGTGACCTGAGCAAATGTGTTGGTTAAAAGGAATAGAGATTGGAGGGCAGAGGTGGAGAGTTTAGTCTCAGTACTTAATGGGGGGGAGGGTGTAGGGAGAAAGATCAAGTCTGTCCCTCCCAACTTTTTTATGTTTTCTTTATTGTGGGGTTGGGAGAGAGGGAGGGAGGGGGGAGGGGGTTAAGCAAGGGAAAGGTTTGGGGGAGCTGGTCCTGAAGCTGCCATATTTGCATGCAATTGGATGGTTTTCCCAAAGCCTAGAAAGAGCAGGAGAGGCTTGCAGTCTCCCATCTACCAGCTGATTAGGGCAGAAAGCTAAAAGCCAACTGCCATTTCTGCAAGCAATTTTTGGCTTGCTGAAAGTGGCAGATGCTTCTGGGAGGCAGCCACACAGTCCAGGGATAAGTGCATGGTATATCCCTGTAGTCGGTCATAAGAATAAATAACCATGGGGATCCTGCAAACAACCTTAACTCTGAGATGTGTCATATATATCTTTTGGAGGGACTGTTGTAATCTTGAACAGCCATTAAGTGATAGGTCATATCTCAAGGAGTACTTGTACTCCATTCTGCAGCTCTATACATACTATTCAACTCTCCTTGGATCTAAACAATTGTACTATTCTTTACTTATATATATATTATTTTTACCTCTTTTACTTGCATCTGACTGCTGGCGTTATAGCTGTAATAAAGATTTGATTTGATTTGTGCTTAGTTGTAAAGTAAAACAGCTTTTGAACATTGTATTTTTGTACTCTAAATGGGTGGTTAGTGTGCAGTTCTACTGATCTTATTTAGGTGAGGAAAGTCAGCTCCCCAGAAAAGGAAATATTAAAAGGGCAGAAAAATATATTTCCTAAAAAGATATTGAAGAACCAGGAAAGCATGCCCAGTTTTCTTAATAGTCCAAGGTCACCTTCCTCAAGCAAAAAACCAGTTTTATAGACATGCAAATGTGAACCATCCGGAAGATTGGAGCTAGAACCTTAGGAAGACAGAGACCTAAAATCTACATACCCCAGCCCCAGGGAAGCAGGATATGACCTTTGGACATAGTAGGATTGACCCACAACTATTAGGAATACCAGAAAGGCACACCCAGACTCAGGTCAGAATATGTGACACAGGAAATACAAAGCCTGACACAGGAAATAACTCCAAACAAAAGACTCCAGGGGGTATAAAAATCCACTCCCTACATGTGCTCAGTCCTTTTTCTGCTGGAACCATCTTTCTGTCTGGCTTTCCTCTGCAATAAACTGTAACCTTCTTCCCATGTTGTTTATCCCTGGCTTGGATGGAACTATGATGAAGACTTCCTTCAACATAGGGATATAAAGAATCTTGCCAGAAGCAGACTTTATGCTCATTGTAGGGCAGGACAAATACTAGTTGAAAAATGTCTAAATAGCTATATTTATTTATTTATTTATTTAATTTAATTTAATTTAATTTGTATATATGACTTAGATTTACATATATACTGCTGTATAGTGCTTTACAGCACACTCTGAGCAGTTTACAAATGTTAGCATATTGCTCCCAACAATCTGGGTCCTCGTTTTATTGAGCTTGGAAGGATGGAAGAATAAGTCAACCTTGAGCCAGTTGTTGTGATTCAGCGTCAGCCTGTGATACCGGCAGCTGAGTCTGATGATTCTGAAGAGGAGGAGGAGGAGGGGTTTGGAGAGCCTTTGGTGTCAGAGGGAGGCTCTGATACACTGCAGGACTCTCAGCCTGGCCCCTCCCATCATGTTCCTCATCAGACTCAGCCATGTGACCATGAGGTATTGGACGTAGATGATTCACAGCTGGATCTATTCAGGGATGCTAGGAGCAGGAGGCAATTCAGCAGAGTAGAACAGAGAAAGGCAATGAGGCAACTTGGTGAGAGGAGAAGAAGGCAATGAGAAGTCACGCCTTGGGACTGCTGATAAAAGGGGAAGGTGTGGGAGGTGCTGGTTGCTGAAGGCAACCGTTTGAAGATCTTCTGCTAGAATCCTGGGCTGTTATTCCTTTTAACTCTTGTTTGAACTTTTGATTTCTTTGTAAATAAATTTGGTTGGGTTTTTCAAGCCTGTTGACTATAAAAAAGGGGTTGTCCCTGACATTCAAACAGGGCCAGTCATAGGCTGAAACAGAACACCAGTCAGAATTGAACCTCTGTCAGTGGGCAAGGTCAGTCAACACTGAATAGTGCTCATCCTCCCTTAGGAAAACAAAATACTTTTGAAAATAGGTAAGCAAGGTAAGCATGCTCCAATAGCGTGAAGTTCTGCTCTGAAGTTGAGTTTGTATCTCATCTTTGAATTCTAGTATAAACATCCCATATTGTTTATAATGACACAGTCAATCCAGGTAGCTGCTACCAGAGAAGTTGCTTCTGATGACAGCACATATTTTAAAGTAATGTATATACTTTTGGTCTGAAAAAGAAACTCCTTTCTCCTAACAGTATATGAGACATTTTTGCTGTGAGAAGAAGGAAAAGATGAGGGAGCTTGACCAAATTCATGAATTTAAAAAGTAAGTGAAATTTCATCTCACCTTTTATTGAATATCAGTTTGGGTCTAGCTAGCTGCTGCTGCTGCTGCTGATATTCATTTAGTTGTGTCAGACTCCTGGCAATTCTATGGGCCAGATCTCTCCACTTCCTCCAATTTTGCACTACTTACAGTATTATAATAGAGGCAAAACTAAAACATATACCCTACTTTACATGCCTAAATATAGTAGGATGCATAGTATATTACCAAGGGGACATAGATGATCATTTTGAAAACACCCAATTGTTAGTAAAACAGTTCTAATCATAAAGCATTGATGTCTAATTCTCTCTCACTATGAATCCCAAAGCTATTTTAAATTTGGATTCATGAATATTACAGATGAAAGATTACCTCCTAATTCAGAAGTCATGAATCCTTACATGGTTGGGGAACGCATGCAAGATTTTGTGACAGTCAAGGCCAAAGTGGTAGGCAGAGTTGAAATTTGTTTAGTTTGTGTGTGTTTGTGTATGTGTTTGTGTATTTATGTTAAACTTTTCCATGGGTTTGCCCTAAATGCTTTGTGGGCTTACTACCTCAAAATGTAGTAATGTATCAGCCTTTGGCAGCTATTCTGATATGGCTTCAGGAATCACAGGAAAAGTGGTTTTAGAGCTATATGTAGGACCCAAACTTCTAATTTGTTCATCCTGGATACTTAACCTTAAAAAATGACTCTGTGTTGAGGTGCTTTGGATTTATCTCAAGAAAAGCCTCCCCACTGTGGAGCCAACATGCTTCTCTTTGTGAAGGCCAAGAGCTGAGGTAATTCACCTCAACAAGCTGCTTCGCGTCACCTTGCAACCTCCTCTTATTGTCCTGTTAGGTTTGCCAAAGCAGAAGAAGCTTCTGTGCAAATTGGCTTGCTGTTACAAGCTAGCAGCTTTATGCTTAGAAATTAGATGTTCTTTTCTGAAGGAAAAGATAGGAGGGTTTGCTCAGCTCTTTATATCAGAATTAGGGGTGTAATTAAAGTTCTTTCCACCATACAGGAATATTAGTTGGGTAGGCGTTAGAGACAGAGTCTTTTTAATGATCAATTCTGTAGGTGGAATTCTCACCCAGCAGCTGAGAGCTTAACCACAATGTTTGGCTGCCCAGTTGCCAGAGCAAACCAGCAATCATTTTTCAAGGGCAGCAATGAATTAGATCACCCTCTATTCATCCTCCTACTCACCATAAAAGCATTCCTGGCCACAATTTTCGGAAGTGCATCTTTCCAAGTTATGAGTGCTCCTCTCATTTCAGATGGGGCTCTTCAGTTTGTTGTAGGCCATGTTTTGGGTTTATTTTGCTGAGGCACGAATGCCCCTCAAGTGAATCAATGGTTACCACGGTCTCTAATATAATTTAAGACTTTTCTTGACCAGAAACACTGCAACAGCACAATATACTTGTGTTGTAAATATAAAATTCCTGATACAAAAGCTGCAAGACTTTTTTTCAATTCTCCTCCCCACCTGCAAACCTTCCCCCCTTTCTTACTTATGTTTTCCTATGCTTTAAGTTCAGTATAGGAGTTTGTGATCTAAAAATAGGGCTTAAAAAACAGAGAAAACAAAAATAACAATTACAAGTATTCCTGCTGGCTTTTGAACCAGAAATCCTCTAACTTAAAAAGGCAAATATTGTAATTCTTATATAGTTATAGCATTCCTTGTAGAAGTTGCTCTAAAACACATTAGAGAGAAACAGGTCAGTCAGACAAGATATTACTTAATAGCTTGCTGTTGTATCTGCATTTAAGCACATTTGAAGTTTTAACTGTGTATGTATAAGTTCAGTTTGTGTGTCTACATGTGTATAGGCATACAAATGCCCAATCATGCCCAATTATTTTCTTTCTTTCTTTCTTTCTTTCTTTCTTTCTTTCTTTCTTTCTTTCTTTCTTTCTTTCTTTCTTTCTTTCTTTCTTTCTTTCTTTCTTTCTCTTTCTTTCTTTCTTTCTTTCTTTCTTTCTCTTTCTTTCTTTCTTTCTTTCTTTCTTTCTTTCTTTCTTTCTTTCTTTCTTTCTTTCTTATCAAATATGTTTAAAAATTGCTTTCTTGGAATAGAAAGGGGGAAAGTACAGCAGCTGGACAATTGTCCAATAGAAGAACATGATGGTCTACTGTCCATACTGAAATAAATTACAAGTTGTCCTCTGCACTCTGGCCTCTCCATCTGTATCTGAAAATCATCCAAAAATGTTGAGCTTCCACCAATGTATACATGTGATGTTATTGTAATTTAAGTTTAAATATTTAGCCTGTTTAAGTGTGCTTACATTAGGACTGGGGCTATCAAGGCTTCAAATTTAATGTCTTTTGTCCAATTTGAATTAATTTATCTTTTGCCACTGATTTTGCCTTGATTACTTGCTGATTTCTATTTACAATTATACATTCATTGTATATATGAATGTAGCCAACAACATTGCAGTTGCTTCTTCCAATTAATTATTATTATGAAATATGTGCATAATTTTGGATCATGCTTTGATAATTTCACTAGGACTTGTTACTAGTTTGGCTATTATCTCAATAATTTGTATGGTTTGACCTTGATTCAATCATATCCTCCATCAGGTAATGACATTGCTAGAGCAAAGGATTTAGGAGTTGGAGCATTTACATCCCAATGACTCTCTGCTGACTCACCTAATGATCCTGTTCACATTAGGTGATAAGTTAAATCTCCCTGGAGGATATTTTGGGGTTCTTCTAATCAACTTGCTCAGATTGAAGAAGATACTTGGATAAGCAGCAAAACATTGGGAACCAACAAGAAAAGAAGTTCAGTTGACTTGATTCAACTTCCAGACAACCAGTGGTGGGATTCAGATATGTGAACAACTGGTTCTGTGTGTGAATGCCGCTTCCAGAAATCCATTCTGAGCCTGGGCAACAAAAAATTAGCTACTGTTTCTGCAGAAGTGGTGCGAACTGGCTGAATCACACCACCGCAGACAATTCTACTTTGTTGACTGAGACTCTTTTAAACTAGAGTAACAGAGTTTTGCTTTATCTTTGCAAAAGATTGGGATATGTTGAATCAGATCATTACTACTAGCCAGGAATAGTTTTGTATGCATCAGTTCACTAAGACCAAGTTGTAGATTCATTTGCTTGCTCTCCAAGTCCATGTTTTATCCAAAGACATCAGAAAGCTCTTCTGCAAGCAAAAATAATGCACTCCATCACCATACTGAATTACTGGGACTTCTCTGGGCATATCTTAAATAGGAAATGATCATTCAAAGGAGGGGTTGTACTATTGGCTTGATGATTGTGTTTCTGAATACAAGTGTAGGTGTGTGATATACGTTTTAAAGAAAAGCAGCTGAATATGCTAGTAGTCCCAGTAGGATAATTCTACACAAACATGAAAAATAACTAGACAGTCACACTGTAAATCATTGACAGTAAGTCATAGAATATACCAAAACCATAATAGAAATTTGAAAAATCACAAGGGATAAACAAATAGCACATGTATGACCTGAGCCCTGCTAATGAATCACATCACTCATTGTTCTCTTAATGGCTCAGCCATGGATAACTTGCATAATTCAATTAAAAGGAAGTTTCACTGAAACAGATGGAGTCTGTCAGAACTTAAATTTTCATCAAAGAACTTTTCACAGGAGTAACAAAATCAGCAGCTGCTTGACAATCAGACATTTGCCTTCACCCCATGTTGCCCCTTCCATGGCCCTTGCGGAAAAAAAAAACCCCTTATCTCCTTCTCTGGAAAATGGAACATATTTTACGTTCATATTCTTTCCCACCACAGTTAAGCATGGTATGTTATGAGCTGAGACTTTACCAGTTTGTGTTTGGAAATTCCACAGTATTTTAATCTGCTCATTCTTGACTACTTTTTCAGCTCTTGTGTTCCCACCAATTTTTCATTAATGGGACATGACAATTTTTATGGATGTTCCACTAAATCATTTTAGAGCAAAATATTTTGTGTTATGTTTTGTTTAGCTTGTGCAATTTTCTTGCAAGAGCTGAATACATGATCTACTGTTTCTTCTATTCTCTACATAATCTGCACTTTGAATCACTTAATGGTTTTTAATATCTGGCCTTGATTTCCTTAGTTTGGATAGTTTGTTCTTGAGAAGCCAAAATCAAGCCTTCTGCTTCTTTCTTTTTTTCTTTTTAATATTACAGTTGTAAACCATTGGTCAGATAGTATTTTTATCCATTCTCCCCTTGAACCTTTGTAGAAATTGTCCATGTAATGCTTTTCCTTGCCAGCATTGTGTTCTTTTTATAGCAATATTTTGATATTTATGTTTTCTGCACATTCAGTAAGTTCCAAATGAAGAATAGAAAAGAGACATGACAAGGCGAAGAATGACATAGCTAGTATATGAAAAATTAGAAGGCAAAGATGATAACAACAAGACTTGGCAATAGCTAAGAGCAGGAAAGTTGCAGAAAAAGACAGAGGGGCTAATTCCCATCTAAGGGGCTCTGAGGAGCTAATTCTGACTGAATCCCTCATTCCTCTAGA
>JAKJMR010017903.1:0-11483 GCA_024449315.1 Daboia siamensis | reverse complement strand
ATAAGGAGCAAAATGGAAAAGGCCAGCGTATAACAGAATTTAATATGGGGCTAAAGGAGTGGTGTAAAGGAGAAGGCTTTGGTTATATTACTCATGATGTCTGTAGCTGGTCCAATGAAAAAATGTATAAAAGAGATGGTCTGCATCCATCCAAGAAAGGGACTGAGATGCTTAGCAATGAAATCACAGCTTTTTTGGAGGAACATTTAAACTAAATAATGGGGACAGTGAGTTAATTGATACAGAACATCACTGTCCCCAGCAATCTAAGAAAATAGGGGAAGCCAGGCACCACACAAGTTATGCAGCAAGTAAACACAGGGTCAGTCATAAAGGACTCAAATGTCTATACACTAATGCACAGAGTATGAACAGTAAGCAGGGTGAACTAGAAATTCAGGTAAATGAGGGCAGATATGACATTGTTGCCATTACGGAAACATGGTGGGACGAAACCTTCAAATGGAACACACAGCTAGAGGGATTGAAACTATTTAAAAGAAACAGACTAAACAAAAGAGGAGGAGGAGTTGCTCTCTATATAAGAAATAACTTTATCTCTACAGAAATAGAGCACAACAATGACGAAAACAGTAAACTTGAAAGCATTTGGGTCAATATAAAAGGGGAAAAAATGACATTGCCATAGGTGTATACTATAGGCCGCCCAACCAAGCAGAGGAAATAGATGAACTTTTTGCTAGTCAGCTAACTAAGGTATGTAAGAAGCACATCACAATAGTAATGGGGGACTTTAATTACCCTGATATCAACTGGGAGACAAACTCTGCACCAAGTGGAAGATCAAACAGATTCCTGACAAACCTAGCAGACAACTTTCTCTCCCAAAAAGTAGAGAAGGGAACTAGGGGATTAGCCATATTGGATTTAATTCTCACAAACAGAGATGAAATGATAGAAGGTGTCAAAGCCACAGGAACCTTGGGGGGAAGTGATCATGCAATATTGGAATTCAATATTCTGGAGGCACAAGCAATAGAACACAGCCAAACTAGAGTCTTGGACTTTAAAAGAGCTAATTTCAATAAACTTAGAGAGACCATGGGAAGAATTCCATGGATGAGAATCCTAAAGGGGAAAACAACTCAAGAAGCTTGGGAAATTTTGAAAAGTGAGATAATAAAGGCCCAGTCTAGTATAATACCAACAAAGAAGAAAAATAACAGCTCTCAAAAGAAACCAGCATGGCTGCATAAAGAACTCTCTGACAAATTGAAAGATAAAAAGGACAAGTATAAGAATTGGAAAGAGGGGCACATAACTAAGTCAGAATATCAGCAAATAGCCCGTGCCTGCAAAGATGAAGTAAGGAAAGCTAAGGCTCAAAATGAACTAAGGCTTGCAACCAAAGTCAAAAATAACAAAAAATGCTTCTTTCAACATATAAAAAACAAGAAAAAAGTTAAGGAAATGATTGGTCCATTAGTGGGGGAAAGTGGCAAGAAGGTGACAAGCAATAGAGAGAAAGCAGAACTATTTAATTCATTTTTTGCATCTGTCTTTACACAAAGGGAAAAAACAGTCCAACCTACCCAAACCAGTGCCATAAAAAACAGAATAGAAACGCAAGTTAAGATAGGCAAGAAAATAGTAAGTGAGCACCTGTCCAGCCTAGACGAGTTCAAATCACCAGGACCAGATGGATTACACCCCAAGGTTCTCAAGGAACTGGCAGACGTGATCTCAGAACCACTGAACTATATTTTTCAAAAATCCTGGAGCACTGGGGAACTACCAGAGGACTGGAAGAGAGCTGATGTAGTTCCCATCTTCAAAAAAGGGAAAAAAGTAGATCCAGGAAACTACAGACCTATCAGCCTGACCTCAATACCTGGGAAGATTCTGGAAAAGGTAATCAAACAACAAATCAGCAAACATCTTGATGCAAACAAAGTCATCACTAAAAGTCAACACGGGTTTGTCAAAAACAGATCGTGCCAGACGAATCTTATTACATTCTTTGACCAAGTGACAAAACTAGTGGACCAGAGGAATGCTGTAGATATAATTTACTTGGACTTCAGTAAGGCATTTGATAAGGTAGATCACAACCTACTACTTGACAAGATAGAAAAATGTGGGTTAGATAGCATTACCACCAGATGGATTCGTAGCTGGCTGACAGGCCGTACTCAGCGGGTGGTCCTCAATGGAACCGCATCTACATGGAAGGAAGTGTGTAGTGGGGTGCCCCAGGGCTCTGTTCTGGGCCCAGTGCTCTTCAATATCTTCATTAATGATTTGGATGAGGAGATAGATGGGGAACTCATCAAATTTGCAGATGACACCAAGCTGGCAGGAATAGCCAATACTCCAGAAGATAGGCTTAAGATACAGATGGATCTGGACAGACTCGAACACTGGGCACTATCTAACAAAATGAAATTCAATGGTGAAAAAAGTAAGGTTCTACATTTAGGGAGGAAAAATCAAATGCACAGGTATAGTATAGGTGTTACCTTGCTCAATAGCAGTAACTGTGAGAGGGATCTCGGAGTCTTAGTAGACAATCACTTCAATATGAGCCAGCAGTGTGCTGCAGCTGCCAAAAAAGCCAACACAGTGCTAGGCTGCATTAACAGAGGGATAGAATCAAGATCAAGTGATGTACTAATACCACTTTACAATGCTTTGGTAAGGCCACATCTGGAATACTGCATCCAGTTTTGGTCACCACGATGTTAAAAAGATGTTGAGACTCTAGAAAGGGTACAGAGAAGAGCAACAAAGATGATTAGGGGGCTGGAGGCCAAAACATATAGGGAACGGTTGCTGGAATTGGGTATGTGTAGTTTAACGAAGAGAAGAGTGAGGGGTGACATGATAGCAGTGTTCCAATATCTCAGGGGCTGCCACAAAGAAGAGGGAGTCAAACTATTCTCCAAAGCACCTGAAAGCAGGACAAGAAGCAACGGATGGAAACTAGTCAAGGAGAGAAGCAATCTAGAACTAAGGAGAAACTTCCTGACAGTTAGAACAATTAACCAGTGGAACAACCTGCCTCCAGAGGTGGTGAATGCTCCAACACTGGAAGCTTTTAAGAAGAGACTGGACAGCCATTTGTCTGTAATGGTATAAGGTTTCCTGCCTGAGCAGGGGGTTGGACTAGATGACCTCCAAGGTCCCTTCCAACTTTATTATTATTATTATTATTATTATTATTATCAGAAGAAGGAAGAATCAGCTAACATTACAGCTGCCCAACATTTTCATCTTATTCATTTAACAGCTGTAAAATAAAATGGTATATATTTGTCTTCAGCTAGGATCTGGTATAATCACCACCACCACCACCACCACCAAAGTTGGAAGGGACCTTGGAGGTCTTCTAGTCCAACTCCCTGCTCAGGCAGGAAAGTCTATACATTTCAGACAAATGGCTCTCCAGTCTCTTCTTAAAAACTTCCTGTGTTGGAGCATTCACAGCTTCTGGAAGCAGGTTGTTACACTGATTAATTGTTCTAACTGTCATGAAATTTCTCCTTTCTTTCTTTGATTAGTTTCCATCCATTGCTTCTTGTTCTGCCTTCAGATGCTTTGGAGAATAGCTTGACTCCCTCTTCTTTGTGGCAACCCCTGAGATATTGGAACACTGCTATCATGTCACCGCTCGTCCTTCTCTTCATTAAACTAGACATACCCAATTCCAGCAACCGTTCCTTATATGTTTTAGCTTCCAGTCCCCTAATCATCTTTGTTGCTCTTCTCTGTACTCTTTCTAGAGTCTCAACATCTTTTTTACATCGTGGTGACCAAAACTGAATTCACTGTTCCAAGTGTAGCCTTACCAAGGCATTGTAAAGTGGTATTAACACTTCACGTGATCTTGATTCTATCCCTCTGTTAATGCAGCCTAGCACTGTGTTGGCTTTTTTGGCAGCTGCAACACACTGCTGGCTCATATTTAAGAGATTGTCCACTGGGACTCCAAGATCCCTCTCACAATTACTACTATTGAGCAAGGTACCACCTATACTATACCTGTGCATTTGGTTTTTCTTGCCTAAATGTACTTTTTACTTTTTCCACCATTGAATTTCATTTTGTTAGATAGCGCCCAATGTTCAAGTCTGTCCAGATCCTTCTGTATCTTAAGCCTATCTTCTGGAGTGTTGACTATTCCTGCCGGCTTGGTGTCATCTGCAAATTTGATGAATTCCCGATCTATCCCCTTATCGAAATCATTGATGAAGATGTTGAAGAGCACTGGGCCTAGAACAATGCCCTGGGGCACCCCATTACACACACCCCTCTGTGTAGATGCAGTTCCATTCAGGACTACATGCTGAGTATGGCCAGTCAGCCAGTATGAATCCATCTGGTAGTGATGTTGTCTAACCCACATCTTTCTAACTTATCAAATATTAGGTTGTGGTCTACTTTATCAAATGCCTTACTGAAGTCCAAGTAAATTATATCCACAGCATTCCTCTGGTCCACTAATTTTGTCACTTGGTCAAAGAATGTGATAAGATTTGTCTGGAATGATCTGTTTTTGACACACCCATGTTGGCTTTTGGTAATGACTTTGTTTGCCCTCTAGGTCAGTGATGGCAAACCTTTTAGAAACTGAGTGCCCAAACTGCAACCCAAAACCCACTTATGTATCGTCAGGTCCTGGGTGTGTGTGGTGAATTGGGTGTGTGTGGCCAATTAGGTGGGTGTGGCCAATTGGATGGGCATGGCTGTAGTGGTAAAGGCAGACTGGGTGGGATTAAAAAGTTCAATCAATCAATTCCAATTTTGCGAGATCTTTTTTTTTCCTGCAAGAAGTTGAAATTGATTGATTGAAACTTTTTTTCTTTTCGCACACAGCAGCAGAGGGCTAAAGTGAAAAGGTTTTATAAAACCCAGCTGAAGGCCTAGGACAGCTCGCATGCCCACAGAGAGGGCTCTGCGTGCCACCTGTGGCACGCGTGCCATAGGTTCGCCACCACGGCTCTAGGTGTTCTCTGATTCGTTGCTTATCTTTTCCAGAATCTTCCCAGGTATTGAGGTCAGGTTGATAGGTCTGTAGTTTCCTGGATCCATTTTTTCCCCTTTTTTTAAAGATGGGAACTACATCAACTCTTTTCCAGTTCTCTGGTAGTTCCCCAGTCCTCCAGGATGTTTGAAAGATATAGTTCAGTGGTTCTGAGATCATATCTGCCAGTTCCTTCAGAACCTTGTGGTGTAATCTGTCTGGTCCTGGTGATTTGAACTCGTCTAGAAACTTGTGTTTCTAATCTGTTTTTTACAGTACTGTTTTCAATAGGTTGGACTGTTGTTTTTTCCCTTTGTGTAAAGATGGATGCAAAAAATGAGTTAAATAGTTCTGCTTTCTCCCTGTTGCTTGTCACCTTCTTGCCACTTTCTCCCACTAATGGACCAATCATTTCCTTGTTTCTTGTTTTTTGCATGTTGAAAGAAGGGTTGGTTTTTGTTTTTTGTTTTTTGTTATTTTTGACTTTTGTTGCAAGCCTTAGTTTATTTTGAGCCTTAGCTTTCCTCACTTCACCTTTGCAGGCTCGGGCTATTTGCTGATATTCTGCCCTAGTTATGTGCCCCTCTTTCCACTTTTTATACTTGTCCTTTTTGTCTTTCAATTTATCAGAGAGTCCTTTATGCAGCCATGCTGGTTTCTTTTGGTAGCTGTTATTTTTCTTCTTCATTGGTATTATGCTAGACTGGGCTTTTATTATCTCACTTTTCAAAATTTCCCAAGCTTTTTGAGTTGTTTTTCCCTTGAGGATTCTCATCCATGGAATCCTTCCCAAGCTCTCTCTAAGTTTATTGAAATTAGCTCTCTTAAAGTCCAAGACTCTAGTTTGACTGTGTTCTATTGCTTGTGCTTGCATAATGTTGGATCCAAAGTGGCACACTTGCCAAAGGCATTTTATCTCAGTTTAGAAGCTACTTACAGAAGGACTAATTCTGAAGTCTTTCTGGTGTGCATTCTTTCCTATTCTAATACAAGTTAGGTGGTTGTTAGTACTGCAGGCCAGTTCCCTATGTAATCCATGGCTGTATCCCCAGGTAGCCAGAAGTTGTATTCAGCTGCTCAGGTCATTATGAAGCAGTATCAAGAAGTGCTGAATATCCATGATTTAATTCCACAGATGGCATTATCAGTAACAGTTACATTAAATCTCATTCATACTTAAGAGGGAAAGCAAGAGTTGAGTAAACAAAGTCAGAATTGTATGGTGATTTTATATCATTGCTTCAAGTGTTCCTTATGTGCATGACACCGCAATTGTTCTTTTTCCTCAAAGATTAATTACAAGTATGGTCAACTTGTATAATTCAGAGGAGGGTACTGTTCATTTTTTTCAGACAGAATTTTGATAAGCCATAAATTAATACTGCTCTCCAGCTAAACTCCCTTATAAGTCATCCAGATCGGTAATAGATGTGCTGAGAGACTATCATCTAGCTCATAAATACAGCCCCTGAAAAGAGATAAAAAAAACCTAAAGTGTTCTTAAGAGTAAAAGTGGTTCGTGATAAAGTAGGATTCCTAAGAGTAAGATACAAATGCTGGTTCTTTGCTGAGTTATATTTTTTCATTTTGAGTTTTCCCCAGACTTTTTAAAATAACATAATATATATCCCATCAGATAAAATTAGGCATAAAACAGCCAAAGCTAGCTCAGTGCTTAATTTTTTTTTGTTTAGATATCTACTTTCACACCACAGATTTAGATACCAAACCAGTAAACTAAGGTGGGACTAGAACTCACAATCTCCAGGTGGTTGGCCCAAAGTTAATCCCACCTTAGGCATGAAAGCAGGCTGGGTGACTCAGCCCAGCCCACATCACAGAGTTGTTGTTGAGGTGAAAATAGGAGAAGAAAGGAGCATTAGATATGTTTGCTGTCTTGAGTTATTTATTATAATAATAAAGGTGAGATACAGATAAATAAATACATTCTTTCTTGTAATGAGACACTGCAAATAAAACTGGTTCATTTTCTGTGGATTTTTGAAGTGATGTTCATATTAGAAAATTTTAGTTACTTGTCTTTTGACATTCTCCATCACTGAATATTGAAGCAGAAGAAATAATCTTTTATTTTTAAAGATGGAACCACAGATAAACAAGATATGAAGAAATAACTTTTTTTAGGGAGACTCACAGACCCTTAAATGGAAAATCTAATTTAGTCAGGAAAACAATACATCTGTTATGACCCCCTAAGATATGTATAATTTTTCAAAAAGGCACTTGTAAATTTCTTTGCTGGTGCACTAAATCCAGATCTCTATATTGTATGCTAAAAATGGTATGATGCCATAATCAAAATGACCAGGTCTATGTTAAAAAAAATCCAGAAAACCATTAGATGGAAGCAAAGAGGTACACAACACTCTTAACTCTTGGCTCATAGTGTTGTCTGGATATGGTGGCCTCTATTAAGGAAGAACAGTATAGCTAAACTATTAGCTAACTCTATTATATAGAATATTAAGCCATGGTTATCCAAATCAGTCCTGTGAAATAAAATTAGCATTCCTAGAAGTCACTCAAATGAGAATACTGGTAGTTTAAAACATAAAATATTACATATGAAACATAAAACATCTAAAACAAGTAGTCACCTAAGACTATTAAATAATTATTCTAATTAACTAACATATTCACTCCCATCAACTTACTTCATTGTCTTCTAATCAGACTAGGCCTGTCATCTTCTATTGTCAACCATCTATTTTCTAACCAGCCTAATTCAGCCATTCTTAATTTTAGCTGCTAATTTTAACGCAATAGAGTTTCCTAATTATTCTCCAACTGTTTTTGATCCTATCCATTAACCACCCCTGTTCAGTCAACTGAGCATATAGAGGCTCACTAAGTGAAGGTTAGATTTATACGAAGTTCTGCACTATACTCTTTCAAACCTCCATTCATTAAATTGAAGGTCAGAAGACAAACTGTCTACTTTGGCTTGACTAAAGGTAGAGCTTAAGGAAGCAAACTGTGCTGAAGGTTCCCACAGTTCAAGCTATGGGGATAGGCAGAAAAGGAGAAGATCCAGCATCTTCTTTACTGCTATAATTCTTCAACTGGATATTTCAAAAATGAAGGCTAAACAGCCTCATGATTCCTAACAGGTCCACCCATTCATTTAATTTCTGATATCAAACATTGAAACATAGAAAACTGACAGCAGAAGAAGATCTAGTGGTCCATCAAGTCTGCCCTTTGAGATTTTATTTCTATTTTACTTTTTTTAATTCTTGTCAGATGACAGATGACATGTGTTTATCCCAAGCAGTTACTGGTGATTGACCTACTACCTCCTCTGGAAGTTGGTTCCAAGCTTCCTCAACTCTTTCTGTGAAGTAATACTTTATTATGTCAAACTACTGGCCCGCGGGCTGGAAACGTCATCAGGAAGCCACGCCCACCCCATTGCCGGCAATGGCAAAAAGGCTGTGATACATTGTGTGACATTACGTGATGTCACGAGTTTGACATGTCGAATTTCCCTCCTGTGAGTTTGAGTTTATCCCCCCATGATTTTTGCTTAACGTTGAAAATACTGCCTTCTAAAATCTTATTCACACCCTGGAGATATATATATTATGACCAGAATTATGGCTACAACACATGGAGCTATAAACAATTCACTTTTAACAACAGATACCCAGAGACAAATACATCCCAAAAACGGATGCGCAACAACTCAAAGAAATATGGCAGACCTCAACAAACAGATCTGAGCGTGCTCCATGAGCAGAGTGCAGACACCAACAGTATAAATGGAATCTCCCCACCCCAGCATCTCCATCCTGATGACGTTGGCAGTTGGCCAACGAAACTTGATTTTTCAGCAATAAAAACTGTTTCAGTTTTTAATTCTACCCCAGTGTTCATTTGTTTGTTAATTTTAACATGCCTGGGATTCGTATTTTTAATCTTATCAAGGAATACTACCTGAGAGCTGTATTGCTCACAGCCAGGAGATGGGAGAAACTCGCACAAAAGATTACTTGTGTTTATCGTAAACTAGCCTTTCTACACTGCCTATGTAACGATCTACCTCCGAGGTCACGCTGGAAGAAACCGCTTGTGGATTCCATGAAGTGCCGACTTGCCATTCATCGATTCCAACACCATACTACACGTGCATTGATTAATGACCATCATAGAAAGATCCACACTATGACGATAGCAGCCCACAAATGCCAGAAACATTGCCAACAAATCCTTGCACGCCAGCATTACTAGCTTCTCACTTGCCATATTAGCAAAGATACAGAAAAGATCAAACAACTCAGGACTGAGGCCCTGCATCGCAAAATGCAACGCCTGCGTGCAATAAGCAAACCTAGTTCTAACAATGATTTGGTACACAATTTATCATCCAAGACACTTTCTTACAAACAACTCAAACTGTTTCAACGTGATGCAGGTTACAACCTAATGGATGCGCGCCCTGTGGACTTAGTGGCAGCCTTTGAATCAGCCATCCAACAAGTGAACATTAATGAAGTGACCAAGGACTCTATCAGGCACCGCGTCACAAGCCTACTTATGACTCATAGACGCTGCCAAACATTATCAGTTACTGAAAGAGAAGCCCTAAAGCAATTACAAGAGGACACTTCCATCGTCATCCTCCCAGCTGACAAAGGCAGAGCAACTGTTGTAATGGACTGATCTGAATACATCCACAAAGCCCTGACACTGCTCAATGACACTAGTGTTTACCGGACTGTCAAAAAAGACCCCATGACAACACTAAAGAACCAAATTTCCAAGGTACTGGATAGATTAAAATGGCAAGGGAAAATAGGGGAGGAGGCTTTAAGAACTATGTACCCCAAAGATGCGCTCACTGCCAGATTTTATGGACTCCCCAAGATCCATAAGGAAGGAGCTCCCCTAAGACCCATTGTGTCTTTTAGAGGAACTCCAACCTCGGGGCTGGCCAAATGACTATATGGCAGATTAAGATATCTAGTAATGAACAATGACACCACTGTGAACTCTTCTAGTGAATTTTTAGAGAAAATTAGATCCGTCAGCATAGAGGAGGGGGAGATCATGATTTCCTATGATGTCACCTCCCTATTCACCTCAATTTCACAAAACTTAGCACTTGCTGTAATTGGGGACTGCTTGCAACAGCAGGGAGCGGGGCAACATCTAGATTCACTTAGCAACGAAGATCTGCTTCAGCTTACGTCCCTATGCCTGAAAACGTTTTTTACATTTCAAGGCACCATTTATGAACAGGTAAAGGGCACCCCTATGGGGTCCCTCATCTCTGATGTCATTACAGAAGCAGTCCTGCAACAGCTAGAGACCCGTGTGATGTCCACGTGTCGGCCCAAGTTTTGGGTGAGATACGTGGATGACACCTTTGTGATTGTCAAAAAGCAGGACAAGGACAGGCTGATGAGGAAGCTCAATTTCATCTATCCTGATATCCGCTTCACTGCAGAAGAAGAGACCAATGGGGCTTTGCCCTTCTTAGATGTGTTAGTTAGATGTCAACCTGATGGCTCGTTACACACATCAGTCTACCGTAAATCCACCCATACAGACAGGATACTTCATTACGAAAGTAATCACCCCACAACCCATAAGCCCAGCTGTATCAAAACCCTCTTTAGACGTATAGATACGCATTGCAGCACGAATAAGGCAAAAAGGGAAGAAAGACACCACCTTTATCGTGTCTGCAAAAACAACGGGTACCCATCTAACTTCATCAGACAATACAGCAGGCCAAGTGAACCTACCTGCCATGAATGTGACAACGCCTTAACATCACGGATAACACTGTCTTATATCCATGGTGTATCCGAGGCCACAGCGCGCATACTAACCCCTCACAAAGTCAGTGTTGCCCACAGACCTGATCGGACCTTACGAGCTTGTGTCATGTGCCCTAAAGATCCACTCCCCAATGAAGAAAAAGCCTCGGTCGTATACAAGATATCATGCCAGAATTGCAATTGCAATTACACTGGGGAGACAGCAAAACAACTGAGGACTAGGGTGCATGAACACAAGCTTGCTATTAGAAGACAAGAACAATGTTCACAGGTGTGGACACACATGGCTACACACAACCATGCCTTTAATCTAGCAGGGACTGAGGCAATTGCCAGAGACAACACTAAAGGCGGCCGCTTGTTTAAGGAAGCTTGGTTTTCAAACCACTCCTCCATCAACCGGCATATAGACCTCCCCCCTCCATACCAGGCACTAAGAAATTGGGAAGAGCAACGATGTGCGCAACATGAACACAAACAGCGCAAGAATTCACAAATTACCTCATTGCATCAAATCCAAGATTGCACCAGCACACAACCACTCTGCAATGTCGAACACAAGGAAGAAGAACAACAACCATTTAAGATCCCTGGCATGAGAACACGGACAATGACCAGAGTTATGGCTACAACACATGGAGCTACAAACAATTCACTTTTAACAACAGATACCCAGAGACAAATACATCCCA
>JAKJMR010017901.1:1805359-1843575 GCA_024449315.1 Daboia siamensis | reverse complement strand
TTATAAGAGCTAAAGTGCGAGAGATTTAATAGTTTATTGTTGTTAGTATATGGGAGTTTATGATTGGTTACTTTATTTTTATACCTTGTATCTAGCTCTGGGAAGTCCGGGGGGGGAGGGGGGAAGGGGAGGGTGAGAGGGTGGGATAGGGTTGTGAAGGGAGGGAAGGGTTGGGGGATGGGATGTAATAATTAAAATGTACTGAAAAACTTTTCAATAAAAAAAAAAAAAAAAAATAACAATAAACAAAGACTTTGTGTTCCAAAGCATAAATAAGCACAAGGCAGTCTGGCAATAATTCTGAAGGGATTCCTGTGAGGGCATGTCATGTCATTGTGTTTCTTTCCTAAATTCTTAACTGCATTCCAAGTTGTCTTTCTAGATAGCGTACTCATTCATCATGATTAGCATCCCAAACTCGCAACCAGATTTGTTCTGTATATTTCATGACAAAGACCAGTGCATGTAAGAAAAGAGTCAGTAAGATGCAGTAAGAAGAGCTAATTCTATATTGGGCCATTAGATCTAATACGCTATTTATTTTTACAATGTATAGTTTGTTCATCAAATTTTCTTCTTCTTCTCCTGTTATCATACATTAAATGTATCATTTTTAAAAATTATCTGGTATCTAATCCCAAGATATTTGAAATAGCAATTTATCAAGATCATTTAGCCATGCCATTATTAGAGCTATAAAAATGTATGAATTAAAGTATAATTAAATAAAAAGGCAGTTGTTTTCTGGATTATTTTTATCACTGATGTATTTGCTTATTTTCTCAAATAGTGAATGCACAAATGTCTTAATGCAATTAAACAGGCTTTCTGAGTAATTTTGCTGGATATCTTATTGGTTTGTGGGGTTTTAGTAACTTTACAAAATCAAATGTGAGATGTTGAGTAATTTAGTACTAAAACATATTACTTTGAAATGTTATAATAGCCTTTTCCTGATATATTTTAGATATACTAAAACATGCTTCTTTCACAGCACATATATTAAAATTAGATGTGCTGGATTAATGCCCCAACCCACCATCTCCTTCCTGAGGGGCCTGAAAGGCCCCTGCTGGGACAAGACTGCATTAAATAAGATTCATACTATTCAGAATTGATGTTAATTATATTGACAATCCAATTTAAAAAAGAAGATTTTTTAAAAAATAATTCTTCATACAATGATGATAGATTTTAAGTGGTGCCAAAATTAAAAGTATTATTCATTATTTTGCTTGTAATGCTCTATATAGCTATCTGCTTTTCCTTGGAAAAGAGCTTGTGAACAGTCCTGCCTAAATTGTCACTAGTCACACCAGATTAATTCATGAAAATCCCTTTCATAGCTGCAAGGCATTGTTTCTAAAATTTAAAAGTAGAAGCCATAGTTTTTTCTTTCTGAATAACATCAAATCACTGAGTCTTTGCTTTAAAATACAATTCAAGATGATGTTACATTAGGATATTCTGCTCTTATTGGTAATTTATATCTGCTTTATAATCTGAAACTTTGATTTTTTTTCCTGCTGAACAGTCACTTTTCAGCCAATAAAACCAAAAGTCTTACAGAAGCTGTTTTAGTGTGGCTTGCTTAAAGACAAGTATGTCAACCACTGAAGAGTACATTCAGTTTCAGTTTCACTTATACACAGCTAATTTTACTCAGTCTATCTGGTCATGGTCTTAGAAACAACAAAACAGAATCAATTAACTCTTCTTCCCTGCCTTGTTATATTTTTGTTATATTCTGTCAAGTCCTAGTTGTCTTTTGGTGATATACAGTATAGATAAATACTGCCCAGCCTCTTGCCACATTATACAATTCTTGCAGGTGTATTCTCGTAGCTTCCAGAACTTTTTCTAGCCACCTCATACACATTCAAACATCATTTCCTGAAATACTAAACTCAGTGTTTATTTTCTAAAAAAAAGGTGCTGGAACTCAGAGGTGCTATCACTGGGAGAGATGCCAGTATCTTGCTACGACGTCGCTGCCTATCCTTTGCACCCCCACCTCTGCGGTTCGGACCCACATGCCATGGGGTTTCCCCTCCCCACAGCCGCCGTGGGGATTTCCCTCCCCGCAGTTGCCATGCCGTGGCCTGTGCTGAGCCCCCACCCAGAGCTGCTCTGAACCCCGACCCAGAGCACCTTGTGGCAGTGGTTTCTGGTGCCAAACAGCCTCTTTCCAACCACATCCAGAAAAATTTGTAACAAACATTGGAATTATCAAGGCCATGTTCGGTATTTCCCAGCAATCTGTTACTGGAAGGAAAAAGCAATCCCTGCTACATTACTGATCCCAGAGAAGCATTTGCATGTATGCAGGTATCCTTAGGGTGCCATAGTTATGGATGAGAAATATTGGTTGCAAAGTTGGCATTTCTGGATGTAATACAGATATTTGGACTTATTTTTGTTTCTTTGCATGTTTGATATTTTTAAAAAGGCATATGCTACTGTCTATGCTTATGCACATATGTAACATCTTTTGCTAGGATACATGACTACTGCTTGTCCAGAATGTGAAAAGTGAAAGTTTTGACTAAACAAAATTTTAATGTACAGATAATACCACCAGAAATTATTTTAGCCATTTTAATAAATGTTGTTATTGATGTTAAGCTCACCATGGAAAACATCATATATTGTTATGTATATACTAGGTTAATTATTTAAAGACTTAAGTGCAACATAACTAGATTCTAAATAATCTATTTTTCAAAACACACAACAGTCCAAACAGTAAAAATAAAGTCCAAATTAAGAATATTTCATTCTTAAGAATTGTTTAGTTTAAAGTGGTTTAGTTGTAATAGATGATTATAGATTCAAAATAGTTTTCAAGAGTGTACAAAAGATACTTTTTTTTATAGCATCAGCTAAATTAGACATATTACATTGAGAAAAATGTTTCTCATTTCTTTCCTGTTACCTTTATTGATTTCATTGCAGAGATGTTAACATAGGAAATATATTATTTTGTTATCTAATTTTACCTTCCAAAAGACAGAAGCAGATGAAAAATGTGAGATTCTTTCCTGTTGGCTTTTTTGAATTAGCTGTTTTAGATTCTAAAAGTTTAGTTCCTAAAGAAGTAACCTTGTAAATAATTTTAATGTTCTCTTCTAGTGCAGGGTAGGCAACCTTGGCTCTTTTATGACTCAAGGACTTCAACTCCCAGAATTCCTGAGCCAGCATGGTTCAGCTTGGAAACCTCTCTCTTTCCCCTCAGCATGGCTGGCTCAGGATTTCTGGGAGTTGAAGTCCACGAGTCATAAAAAAGGGTCAAGATTGCCTGCTCCTAAAGCCAATAGAGGGAGCTTTTTTTGTTGTTTGCAAAAAAAAGGTGCCGGAACGCTGTTCTGAGCATCCTATGAGAAAAAAAGCCCTGAATAAACTTGGTTGCCCAAGGAAAGTAAATGAGCTTCTTCGGGACCATAGTTCAAAGGAATCCTTGCTTACCAACTGCCTAGCAAATGTTCAAAGTTGTGACAAATTTTTTTAAAAAAACTAGCTTTGTAACCAATCCTTATATTTACAATCATTGTAGAGTCCCACAGTTATGTGATTGCTATTTGTGTACATTACAAATGGCTTTACAACAAGCAAGCTGATAGAAAAGATAGAAGTAAAATTTTAAGTCACAGTCATGTAATATTTCATACTACACTCTGGACAGCCCACAATCAATAGGTAAAACAGTAACTATGTACAATAAAAAATATTAAAACCACAAATATTAGAACATGTTACCACATAAAATTGAAGAAATTCAAATAGAAATTCATAAAATTAATTATATATTATAAATCAAAGGTTTAAGTACAGATTAGGCAAGACCTGGCTTAAAAATTTGTTTTAACTTTTGTATTGATTTTCTTTTAAATATCCTGTAAACCTCCCTGAGTCCTTCGGGAAAGGGCGGTATATAAATCTAAATAAATAAATAAATAAATAAATAAATAAATAAATAAATAAATAAATAAATAAATAAATAAATAAATAAATAAATAAATAAATAAAAATAGCAACTGTAGGAGGGACCTTGGAGTCCTAGTGGATGATCACTTAACTATGAGCCAGCAGTGTGCAGCAATAGCCAAAAAAGCTAATACAATATTGGGTTGTATAACAGAGGCATAGAATCAAGATCACGTGAAGTATTAATACCATTTTATTAAACCCTAGTAAGGCCACACCTAGAATACCGCAACCAATTTTGGTCACCATACTACAAAAAGGATGTTGAGACCTTGGAAACAGTTCAGAAAAGAGCAACTAAAATGATCAAAGACCTAGACTAAAAGACTAAAACATTTGAAGAACGGCTGCAAGACTTGGGTTTGGCTAGTCTAAAGAAAAGAAAAAACAGGGACATCATGATAGCAATATTCCAGTATTTGAGGGGTTGCCACAAAGAAGAAGGCATCAAACTATTTTCAAAAGCACCAGATGGAAAGACAAGAAACAATGGTTGGAAACTGACCAAAGAGAGAAGCAACCTGGAATTAAGGAGAAACTTCCTAACAGTGAGGACAATTAACCAGTGGAATAGCTTGCCTTCAGAAATCATGGGCGCTCCATCACTGGGGATTTTTAAGAAGAGACTAGACAGTTGTCAGCTCTACAAATGAGCATGGCTGCATCTATTTTCCTTCTCATTCTAGGTTGCCATATAGAACAGAGGGAGGGGGATTGCTTTGCTAATAAAAAATAATCTTTTGCCCCATGGGAACGAAGGTCACCAACTGCTCCCAAGACTAGAAACTGGGAAACATAGTTGCTTATATAGCTTTTGTGGGTGGAGCATTTAACTTTGTTTTGGGAAATTGTTGCTTGTGTAGCCAGACTTGGTTTCAGTCTTGCCTCTTGATTTTGTAGCTAATAAACATGTTCTTTGACATTCTGCTTTATTCGTCTCTGTCTGTTGGAACCATGGCATAGTCACTTGTCTGAGATGGTATGGGTTCTCCTGCTTGAGCAGGGTCTGGACTAGAAAAATCCAAGGTCCCTTCCAGCTCTATTCTATTCTACCTGAACAGGCTGAAGTTAAGTCTCTGGCATGACTGGAATGAATTGTACTGACTGTTGACCTGAGAGCCTTAATTAAAAACAAAATGTTGGAAATGACTTAAAAAAAATTCCAAAATGTTGGAAAGGACTTAAAAAAATCAGAAGAAAGGGAGGGAGGGAGGGAGAGCGGGAGAAAGTAATGATCTCTCATGGAAGAATATGCTGCATTTTCTGAATGAGGTTTCAGATGTAGCTTAGAAGTCTTATTTTTTGTTTATTTCAGCAAGCTAATTTAAAAAAAATCACCATTTGCAGTAGCAAAGCCCAGAAACAAATGTTGCCTCATTTCTAATCCTCTTCTCTATAGCTATATTTGGGCTGTAACTGCATGTTTCAGTCAAATGCTGCTATTTTGGTCCTAGAACAATTTTCTGCCTCCTGCAAAGAAACACATTTGCTGTTTCAGTTAAAAGAAAATTGATACTTTAGTTGCTCCTTTAGTGTGAAAACTATTCCTTTCGATGCTATTCAGTTACTTATTCCATGGATCTTGAATTTTTTCCAGTAGACTAATGCTTTAAACCCCTTCATGGATTACTGCCTTGTCGTGGCAAAGGGGCTTGCATAATTTAATGAAGCTATGAGCTATGCCGTGCAGGGCTACCGAAGACGAACAGGTCATAGCAGAGTTCTGACAAGTCTATGCCCCAACCACCAGTGCTGAAGAGGATGAAACTGACTGGTTCTATGAAGCCCTACAGCAACTTAACACCAAAAAATGATGTCATTATCATCATGAGGGATTGGAATGCTAAAGTAGGAAGGCAAAAGATAACCGGAATAACAGGCAAGTTTGGTCTTGGAGTACAAAATGAAGCAGGGCACAGGCTGATAGAATTTTGTCACTGACCTTGAGCCAGATATCCTAGAAGGTGAAGTGAAGTGGGCCTTAGAAAAGCCAACAACAAAGCTAGTGGAAGTGACAGTATTCCAGATGAGCTATTCAAAATCTTAAAAGATGATGCAGTAAAAATGCTACACTCAAATACTGAAACTCAAATACTTTGGTCACCTAATGAGAAGGAAGGACTCACTGGAGAAGAGCCTAATGCTGGGAAGATTGAGGGCAATAGAAGAAGGGATGACAGAGAATGAGGTGGCTGGATTTAGTCACTGAAGCAGTAGGCATGAGCTTAAATGGACTCCAGAAGATGGTAGAGGACAGGAAGACCTGGGGGAACATTGTCCATAGGATCGTGATGGGTCAGACACGACTTCACAGCTAACAACAACAACGCTTTAAAAAATTGTTACAGCATTTTCACCATCCTCACTATAAAATTATTTTTAATCTTTGTTCAGCGTCTACCCAGGATATTATTCTGAAATGTTGAAATATCCAGTAAGGTCAACTGTTTAGGTAAGGCTGAAAATTCAGGGGCCTTCCAAATATTTGAAGAATTATTGGTCAGATTACCTCAACTTGCTGGCAATTGTAGATTTAGCAATGTTTGGAAAGATACTATATTCTTAGTTCTGCTTTAAGGATATGTACTGCAACTGTTCTTACTATTAGTAATTTTTTCCTGATGTTCAACCAAAGCTATACTTTATAATTTAAACCAATTGTTTCATGGGCACACTCTTCTGGAATATCTCTGAACTATATACTATAATTAGTCCAAGCCAAAAAACTGCTTGTTCTTGTCCTTCCTAAATTGCAATACATAGAATTTAATGTATTATTCTATATGAAATCTGATCAATAAAGAATAGAGAGAAATGGTCCTTCTCTCTATCAGATCTCTTTAGAATTGTGTATTTTAAGAGGTTAGTGAGTTGTGCTACAACTTCAACAAGACTTTAAAGTTGAAAATATGATTAAGAGTTTGGGCAATAGGGTTCAGATTCTTTCTTTAAGAACTAGCTACTAACCAGGTAATTTACCCTGCATCAATTCTTTCTAAGGATATTTAACAGGCAAGATTAAAAGCAATGAATGGAACTAAAGGAAGCAGATTTTGGCTACATAATAGGAGAAAGTTGGCAAAGATGTATAATAAACAGTAGAGCATATTCTATTGACATAGGTGGTGATGGGCTCTCCTTCATCAGAAATATTTAAACAGACATTAGATGATGGTTTCAGAGAAGTAGAGCAAATCCTGACTCCTGTCTTGAATGAGGCTTGAAGCGTCTATAAATTAAAGCCTATGTCTTCTGAAATGGATTAAACATAAATTGAATCCCCCCCAGTGCTTACTTACAAATTGGAAAGACAAAGAGACTCTCATTAGTTATCTGCAATGTCAATGGGGCAGCCTGGAAATCATTGTTTTACCCCTTGTCCCCATGATATTGGCTTTATCTCTTCCCAGGTCATGATTTATGGACACTTATTTTGCAGTTTTCCACACTGTAAAACATTTTCTAGCAACTTGAATTTGAAGAATGGAAAGAGTTAGCAAAATGCATAATTCACTGTGCTGTAAGCTTTTATATCCTTATATCAAGAGCTAATAAAGAAATGTTGGAGAATATCCACCATAATAAAAAAAAACAGGAGTGGCTTGCATTTTTAGAATACTGCTTCTGAATTGACTCATTAAGCAAGGCAAAGATAAGCTAAATTTCTTGTTCTGAAACAAAAATAGTAAATGATATTCTTTTGTCTACCAGAAGTCTTATTTTGGGCAGAGTGTTCTGAAAATTTTTTACAGTCAAGTAGGATTATTTGAATGCATAATTATATTAATATTATAATTACTATTCTGTGTTGCCTGGTCACACAATAAAAAATACTAACAAGGTTTGGTAAAGTATTCATAATAGTATTTCTATTGTTTTACTATGGATTGTCCAAAAAAAAAAACACCATGAAAGCAAAATCCTTTTGAAAATCTCCAAACTGGGAATGACATTTATGCTTAAAAGTCAATGTATCTACCTATTTGAAATGAAGCGACCATCTAGTCCCAAAGGTGCTTTTTTCAAAAGGCAACTGGACTTTCTTTCTTTTTCAAAAGGCAACTGGACTTTTGCTTGAAGATATTTCTGAAGAAGCTTCTTGAATGAGAAGCAAAATGTCTTCAAGCAAGAACAAAGAAAGTCCAGTTGCCTTTTGAAAAAGCACTTTTGGGAGAACCATGACAGAGGATCTCCATAGCAATGAAGCAACTGTCTAATTCTAATTTAAATAATAAAGCACAGTGTCTGTGTTTTGTGGGGGGGATGGAGAGGGGTCTCTGTGGTTCTTAAAGAGAAGATGTAGCTTAGAATATTTGAGAGCCAGTTTGATATGCCAGTTATGATGTTAGATTAGGAGTGGGGAGAGGTACAGAGGTCAGCAGAGTGTTTTTGGCAATTATTTTTTCTAAGCCCTTAACTGAATAGTTGAAAATGCCAATTTGTCAATTCACACTGGATCAAATATAATCTACATCTATTAAAACTCCATCCTATCACTAAGAGCCAGTTGGAGCCAATTAAAGTTTACAAATTCATATTCAGCACAGAGTTAAATCAGACAGATTTCAAATTGGTCTCAGATAAATTGTAATATTTTTTGCACACTTTTAGAGATAATAACAAAATGTAATTACTGGAGCACACACACACACACGTGTGTGTGTGTGTATGTTTAGATGATAGATAGATAGATAGATAGATAGATAGATAGATAGATAGATAGATAGATAGATAGATAGATAGATAAATAGATAGATAGATAGATAGATAGATAGATATAGATAGATAGATAGATAGATAGATAGATAGATAGATGATAGATAGATAGATAGATAGATACACACACACACATACATGTACATGTGTGTGTATGTAAATATATGTGTGTGTGTGTGTATGTATGCATATGCATATAAAGACTCCTGTCTTCCATTGTTTTGTGTATGTATACACTCTCGTAATTTTGCATTTATTGTTTAATTGTCTTTTAAATTTTTTACTCTATGTTTTTTAATTTTTATTGTTGTGAGCTGCCCTGAGTCCTCAGGGAGAAGGGCAGCATATAAATTTAATAAAATCAAATCAATCAATCAATCAATAAATCACACGCACACACAACGTATAACTTCATTTAACTTATTCTATCCAAAATATAAACTTTAAATAGCAGTGATGCATGAAAAAAATTGCTGGGCATTTATTATTCTTTAAAAAAGCAGCAGCAGTATAATTGACTCCAATAGGTTCTCCAATTTTATAAAATCGTCACAATAACTATGTGTGCAGACAGCTATGAATATATATTAGCAAGGTCATGATTGCCTGCAGTTTAAGTGCTACAACAGGAATCAAAGAACAACATGCCTGCAGAAAAGAGAACTGAAATAATAGGTCATTTGGTTCAAGTCTCTAGTGGTGCATTGCAGTTTCTTATATAACGGCACATTTTCTGTTTCTTCCTTCACTCTACGTTTGTCTATGTCAAGAGCAACACTCCCACAGAAAGCATTCTGTAATTCAGTAATCTCACATCTGGAAGATGATCATAATTTCTGAGACAGTGTTGTAACCTAACCAGATCAGCACTATTTATTTTTTTACCAGTAAGCTGCAAAGTCTTCAAAGCATATGTGATTTTTAAAAACCCAATTCAATTATACTGATAGTAATTTACAAATACCATTTTCCTAATAACTTCCGCAGATGATATGAACATGCAGTACCTACATGCTGAATTAACTCCCTAAATTGATAAGAGAGTTGAAAAGAAAGTCAGAATCATTTACTCCAGGGTTGTCTAACTTACAACGTCACATGACATATTGTGACATATCACAGCTTTTTTTTCCATTGCCGGCAATGGGGTGGGTATGGTTTCAGCATGACGTGTCCAGCCCACCGGCCGGCAGTTTCACACCCCTGAGTTACTCAGTTCCTCCTTTGTGGAATTTGAATGAAATATTACATCATAAGGATAATTAGCTTGAAAAGCCAGGCATGACCCTTATCAAAAGTAAGATAGAGCTCCTTTTACAATTACCATCAAACTGAAGTTTTTAATGTTTTGGAACAACAATAGCAATAAATACATAAAAAGTAATCTTAATTTTTATAACAGCTTAATTAATTGATTCAAACATAAATCACATTTGGATCTGTCTTTCCCCCAACTTCTTTTTCAACTGCAGCCCCTGATATAAATGCAACCTTCTATCAAAAGAGTATGTTTTTGATTAGAAAATTAAGGCCACTACTTGACTTTCCTAAAACAGGATCTGCAGTAATTATAATACTTTATACATGAAGTACCTAACATTTACCCCTGTCTTAGGGGTAGGACAATTTATTCAGGAGTTGTATCATTTCTTCCCCCTTCATAGATTACTGCCTTCTCGTGGCGAAGGGGCTTGCGTAATTCAATGAAGCTATGAGCTATGCTGTGCAGGGCTACCCAAGATGGACAGGTCATAGCAGAGAGTTCTGACAAAATGTGATCCACTGGAGAAGGAAATGGCAACCTACTCCAGTATCTTTGCCATGAAAACCCCATGGACAGTACCAAAAGGCAAAAAGATATGATGCTGTAAGATTAGCCCCTCAGGTCAGAAGGTGTCCAATATGCTACTGGGGAAGAGCTTAGGGCTAGTACTAGTAGTGCCAAAAAGAATGAAATGACTGGGCCAAAGCTGAAAGGACGCTCAACTGTGGATGTATCTGGTAGTGAAAGGAAAGTCTGATGCTGTAAAGATTTTTTCCCCATAGGAACCTGGAATGTAAGATCCATGAATCAACGCAAGCTGGACATGGTCAAACAAGAGATGACAAGCCTGAACATCGACATCTTAGGAATCAGCGAACTAAAATGGACAAGAATGGGTGAATTTAATTCAGATGACCATCAGGTATACTACTGCAGGCAAGAATCCTTCAGAAGAAATGGACTAGCCTTCATAGTCAATAAAAGAGTAGGAAAAGCAATACTGGGATACAATCCCCAAAATGACAGAAGGATCTCAGTTTGAATCCAAGGCAATCCAATCAGTAGTCCAAGTTTATGCCCCAACTACCCGTGCTGAAAAGGATAAAATTGACCAGTTCTATGAAGCACTACATCCTTATCATCATGGGGGATTGGAATGCTAAGGTAGGAAGCCAAAAGATAACTGGAATAACAGGCAAGTTCGGCCTTGGAATACAAAATGAAGCAGGGCACAGGCTGACAGAATTTTGTCAAGAGAATACGATGGTTATAGCAAACACTCTTTTCCAACAACCCAAGAGACAGCTCTACACATGGACATCACCAGACGGTCAACACAGAAATCAGATTGACTATATGCTCTGCAGTCAAAGATGGAGAAGCTCTATACAGTCAATAAAAACAAGACCAGGAGCTGACTGTGGCTCTGACCATGAGCTTCTCTTTGCAAAATTTAGGCTTAAACTGAAGAAAGTAGGGGAAAGCACTAGGCCACTCAGGTATGAACTAAATCATATCCCTGATGAATATACAATAGAGGTGACAAATAGATTTAAGGAATTAGATCTGATAGACAGAGTGCCTGAAGAACTATGGACAGAGGTTCACAACATTGTAGAACAGGTAGCAACTAAAACCATCCCAAAGAAAAAGAAATGCAAGAAAGCAAAATGGCTGTCTGAGGAAGCTTTGCACATAGTAGAGGAAAGGAGGGAAGTGAAAGGCAAGGGAGAAAAAGAAAGATATGCCCAATTGAATGCAGAAATCCAGAGAATATCTAGAAGAGATAAGAATGCCTTCTTAAAGGAACAGTGCAAAGAAATAGAAGAAAACAATAGAATAGGGAGGACTAGAGATCTCTTCAAGAAAATTGGAGAGATGAAGGAAAGGTTTCATGAAAAACTGGGCATGATAAAAAACCAAAATGGCAGGGACAGAAGAACTATACAAGAATGAGCTTAACGTCCCTGATAACCACGATGAGATGGTCACTGACCTCGAGCCAGACATCCTAGAAAATGAAGTGAAATGGGCCTTAGGAAAGCTGAGCAACAACAAAGCTAATGGAGGTGACAGTATTCCAGCTGAGCTATTCAAAATCTTTAAAGATTATGCAGTAAAAGTGCTAGCAAATTTGGAAAACTCAACAGTGGCCACAAGATTGGAAAAGATCAGTTTACATTCCAATTCTAAAGAAAGGCAGTGCCAAAAAATGTTCAAACTATCGTACCATTGCACTCATTTCACATGCTAGTAAATTTATGCTTAAAATCCTACAAGCTAGACTTCAGCAGTATGTGGATCGAGAACTATCAGAAGTACAGGCAGGATTTCAAAGAGGCAGAGGAACTAGAGATCAAATTGCCAACATACGCTGGATCATGGAGAAAGCTAGGGAGTTCCAGAAAAACATCAACTTCTGCTTCATTGACTATGCTAAAGCATTCGATTGTGTGGATCATAACAAATTGTGGCAAGTTCTTAAAGAGATGGGAGTAGCGGACCATCTTATTTGTCTTGAGAAACTTATATGTGGGTCAAGAAGCAACAATGAGAACTGGACAAGGAACTACTGATTGGTTCAAAATTGGGAAAGGAGTCCGGCAAGACTATGTACTGTCACCCTGTCTATTTAACTTATATGCAGAGCACATCATGAGAAAGGCAGGGCTAGATGAATCAAAAGTTGAAATTAAGATTGCTGGGAGAAATATCAACAACCTAAGATATGCAGATGATACCACTCTAATGGCAGAAATTGAAGAGGAACTAAAGAGCCACTTGTTGCGGGTGAAGAAGGAGAGTGCAAAAGTTGGCTTGAATCTTAACATTAAAAAAACCAAGATCATGGCATCTGGCCCTCTCAATTCCTGGAAAATAGATGGGGAAGAAATGGAGGTAGTTGTTCTGTACCAACCTACTACCAGCCCTGCAGATAAGGCAGGGACAACCCCTTTACAAGAAGGCAAAAGGCTGGAACTAAGCCTGCCAAATTTATGGACACAAAAGCAAACAGAGCAAAAACAAGACACGAACCATGAAACAGGAGGTATTCAAACGGTTGCCTTCAGCAAACCAGCCCTCCCACACATTCCCCTTTTAAACAGTTCAGGGCTTGGCTTCTCTCTGCCTCCTTCTGAGGTACCCCATTGCCTTCCTCTGTTTACTCCTGATTGACTGCCTCCTGCGTCGGGCGTCCTTGAACAGGGCCAGCTGTGGGTCATCTTCATCCATGCTGTCAGGCTCACACAGCTGGGTCTGCTCTCATCAGCAAGCTCTCCAACACCCTCAGCAACATCTCCAACACCCCCCTCCTCCTCCTCTGAATCATCCGACCCAACTGCCGAACCCACAGGCTGACCCTGAATCACAACATTAGTGACAGATTTTATTTTCTGGCAAATAGATGGGGAAGAAATGGAAGTAGTGACAGATTTTATTTTCCTGTGCTTCAAGATGACCGCAGATGGGGACTGCAGCCAAGAAATTAAAAGATGCTTGCTCTTTTAATCTAGACAGCACACTAAAAAGCAGAGACATCACCCTGCCAACAAAAGTGCATGTAGTCAAAGCTATGGTCTTCCCAGTTGCAATGTATGGCTGTGAAAGTTGGACCATAAGAAAGGCTGAGTGCCAAAGAATTGAGGCCTTTGAACTATGGTGCTGGAGAAGACTCTTCCTAGTCCTTGGACTGCAAGGTAATCAAACTGGTCAGTCCTACAGGAGATCAACCCTGACTGCTCTTTAGAAGGCCAGATCCTGAATTGAAACTCAAATACTTTGGCCACCTAATGAGAAGGAAGGACTCACCGGAGAAGAGCCTAATGCTGGGAAAGATTGAGGGCTAGAGAAGAAGGGTGACAGAGAATGAAGTGGCTGGATGGAGTCACTGAAGCAGTAGGCATGAGCTTAAATGGACCAGAAGATGGTAGAGGACAGGAAGGCCTGGAGGAACATTGTCCATGGGTGGGAACTGCAGAATTTCCATTTTTTAAAAGCTATTATCCATTCTTTCAGTATGGATTTTATCAGCAACGCATCCATTTTCTGGATTTGCATAATACATTGAACTATAAACTACCAAATGGAGTCCCACAACATGCTAAACTGTTAAACTCACAACTGTTTACACTATGAATGCAGCTTGGATAAAATTATCCAGGTTTACTCATAGTGTAAATGAAACCATTACATTTTTAAATGATGTGGTTAGTGGTACTGTAGAAATACAGACAATAATTTGCCTAACACATATTGATCAGTTACTCTCACTTTGCTGGATATCTAATTAATGATACACAAGGATAGTTACTCTTTCCAATCTGGAAGCAGATTAGGTTTTCCTGTAATTCAACAGTTTATACTTCCTACCCATCCCCAATTCAAATAGCCTATTTTCTACTGCATTGCTTAATGTAACTTCATATGAGACAATTAGCTGTACTTTGCTTTTCAAATCATTCTACAATCTATTACATCTCATTATCAACAAGCTGTTGTGCCTGAAAGCACATGTGAACTAATCCTCCATATAAAAGAAGCAACTAGTTTTATCTGTACTATTTATTTGAGGAGGTGGGTGGGAATGATAGAAATTTCCATTTTAAAAAAAGTTACTATCCATTCTTTCAGCATGGATTTTTATCAGTAATGCATCATTTGCTAATTTGATGTCTTCTACCTCTGTTGGCCATACTTCTATATTCCCTATTATGAAAGTTGGAACTTGTAGTCCCAACATCATACAATGTGTAGCAGTCAGCTAAGTTGCCTGGAAATTCTTAGACTTCCAGAAAAATTAAATTACACTGTAATAATCTTGTTATTTTTCAGGGATCTCTGAAGTTTCCAATAACTGTAAAGCAAATGATCCTTCCATTCAACCAAGGATTGCATTTGGTCAGATGCAATCTCTTTGAAGGATGCTTCTGAATCAAATAATGAGTTGTAATGTTAACACCTGTACTTTGGCCTTGATCTGTTATTTGTTGCACTATAGGCTGACATTAACTGGATTATCAATATGAGTCTGAATTAATTGGTCTATATTAAAGACATTTGCTTGTTCTTGGCTAGAACTCCAAAATTTAATATTGTTCAGGAAAATAAGAATTGTGAATTTGGGGACACAGGTAATGACTAAAAATATTTTTACAGAAAAAGAAATAAATATCTTGCGGTAATAGATTATTGTTATTAATGTTTGCCAGCATTTGTATTATTTGCTTTATTCTTGTCTTCAATTCAATTCCACAGAGAGGGCCTCCTCAGGGTGCCGTTGGTCAGGGAATGTCGACTGGCGGCCCCCAGGGGGAGAGCATTCTCTCTGGGCGCACCTGCCTTCTGGAATCAGCTTCCAGTTGAGCTCCGGATGGCTCCCAACCTTCGTTTGTTTCGCCACGACCTGAAGACTTGGCTATTTGAACTTGCCGGCCTGGACTGAGGGACTGGGATTTTAGATTTTAAATTTTAAAAAAAATTTAAATTTTAGAATGTGTTTATTGTTTAGGGCTATTTGATTTAATTCTATTTTAATTTTTATACATTATGTGTTATTTATAGTGTTTTAATTGCCCTATACACTGCCCCGAGTCCCTTCAGAGAGGGGCAGTATATAAATCCAAATAAATAAATAAATAAATAAATAAATAAATAAATAAATAAATAAATAAATAAATAAATAAATAAATAAATAAATAAATAAATTGTCAGTAAAAGAATAACTTTTTAGAATTGTTCTAGTTTTAATATAATTTCCAGAGCAGTTTTTTTTTAATTAACCCCTATGAATTTTGAGGTTTTTGTGTCTCTGTGTGTGTGTGTGTGTGTGTGAATGGATATGTGTGTGTGTGTGTGTGTGTGTGTGTGTGTGTACTGAATGAACAGTTAGCATGTCATTATATCACTAATATCTAGTCATCACTAAGTCAAGAAATACATATTTTAAATTGTCCTTGTTTGAGAGTTGTTCAGGGTTAAATGAACAAGTCAGCTATATGTAAAACATGGTGTAAGAATACAGAAACCCTAACAGGGTAATTCTCTCTTCTGGTTATATTTGAGACTTAGAGCAGCTCTATAGAATACAGACATTCCATCTCTTAGATTAGAACTTCTTTATTTTCACCTTCCACAGGTGCAGAGAACGAATCTAACTGGGGGGGGGGAATTGATGGTAGAGAATATATTCCTCTCAGCTTGATTGGCCTATCCTGGGTTTTTACTTACTAAAGAGCTAAAAAATAATTGGTTAGTGTGTACAAAAGAGATTGGAATACAAATGAAGATGCTCCAGTAAATATTCATGTAATTTACAGTTAGTCACAGTACAGTAAATAAAAATGTCATCAGTGAAACAACTATTTATGTCTCTTTATATGTGAGTATGTGTACATGCATAGGTAGTTAATTCGTAGCTGTCTGACTTTGGTGTGTGTTGCTCAGACTGCTTACAAATAAACATTAGCAGCCTAGGATAAGGAAGTGATTTAAGACTTACCCACCCTAGAATATACTGGCATGCGTATTACTTTATTACGTTGATTCCCTTGCGTAAAGCTATCTGTACTTTATTTCTTCCACTGTGTGTGTTGGGTGCATGTGTATTGGGACGCTTAAAGCTCTATGTGCTTTACAATGATCATGGGATCAGGAGGAAAGTGGGGCTTAAATGGAGAAGTTGCAGCATTCTGAGTTGCTGCTCAACTATTTTTCCCATACAATGTATTAGAGAATTTTATTCTGCCTTTTTTCCCCTCAAAACTCCCCAACTAGTGTTAAACTTTTTGCCAGCATCTCCTACCATAACAAATTAGCCCATATTTGGTTAACTTTGGGGAAGAGTTAATCTACTGACAAACAGGGAGACAGAATTCTGAGTCCTTTCATCTAATTTCTTTCCAGTGTTTCATTAGGTTAAAAATAAAAATAGAATAGGCAAGTGGCTTCCCTCCCTTGGCTTGTTCAGGAATTGTTCAGAAAAAACCAGAGAAAGGAAGAGTTTTGATAACTTCTCAGATTCTTGTCTATGAATCAATATACCATGACTTAAAAAGTAATATATTTGTAAATGTTTGATGAGATAGGCAATATATAAATTTGATTGATAGCAGATAGAAATGAGAGAGAGAGAGAGAGAGAGAGAGAGAGAGAGAGAGATCTTTTGCTTCCCATGTATCTTGTGTTATATTATAAAAAGAAATATGTTTTTAAGAAAACTTATTTCTTCTCAACTTGTTTAGAGTAATATTAATAAAGCATTACTATTAAATTATACATTTTGTTTGGGGGCTGGATCAGCTTAACTTCTGATTTAGTTTTTCTTTCTGTCTTTCATATGGAGCAAACCAATGTGCTACCTCTCTTCAGTGCTCCAAATCCCCATCATTTATTCTTTTGTTTCCATTATCCATCTGTAGCATTGTATTATTTGAAATCAAATGCTTGATTTCATTTCTGCAATCTGATTCATGAAGCTGAGTTAAAACAACATAGGATTTTTTCCTATTCCTGAGCTGTAGTAGTTTCTGCCTATTCCTGAATTGGCAGAAATTAAACAGGCATAAAATTTGCTGTCCTTGTTGCTTGTCTCTACCTGTGTCTACTTTAAGTCATTGCAGTAACCTGACTTTCACGCAAGGTAAAGGCTCACAAAGCCTAACAAACTTGATGTGTCTTGAGATTGCCCTTGGGTTGAGTTGGAGAACTTCGTTAACACCAGTCTAGCTAAAAATAAAAAGCTTATCTTAGCTGTGGATTGAGATGAGATGAAGACAGCATTGTGATAGCATGGCATAAAAAATGATGTTCCAGGGCACATTTCGTAGGAATGCATCTAGGAATGAAAAAATGAAATGTCTTATTGACATTTGGCATCTAGGAATGAAAGGCCTCTTGTCTTATTGAAAAATCTAATATTGGGTTGTTTTGGTGATCTCAGGGTTGTGAAAACTTCAATTTATAAATAATGGGTATGTTTTAAGAAGAACCTAGGCTGGACCTCTCAAATAAACCTGTATTTTTCCTCCTGTAAACGATACAGCATTACATATCTCTATCTGTCTCCATTTTGACCCATGCAGCTGTCTCTTAAAATAATTAAGAAATAACTGAATAATTACTTGATTAGAGATTTGGATCACCTTACACTGAAAAGTTTATTCCTTCATTGTTAAAATGTATTAAAGTGACACAGAATAAAATGACATTGCTTACAGTTTGTTTTCTGCCAGGACTCAGGTAAATTAACTTGCATTGTTGGGGATTAATAAAAGGCATATAAAGCCATATAAAATGGTTTACTGCTGATTACCTTCATTTAAGTGTTTTTAATTTCATCATATGTTTGCATTTTTAAGGTTGATGAGAGGATCAGTCTTATGTTGCATTTAAATGAAAAATCTCATCATGAGTGCATACAGAAAGCTAGGGATACATGGAAAATTAACATGGTTAAGTGGTAGATATAATAAAAAAGAATCCAGTAGTTTACTTATCTCTTTGGGATTGTAGAATATGCAATTCATAAATTTTAAGATAGTGCAAACAAAAATAATTCAATTAAGTCTTCCAAGTACAGTAAAATGTAGAAACACTCACCATAAACCAAATGTTTGTACTGCAAACAGGACTTTTTACTGTTGTTTATAGATAATGAAATTATTAATTACTGCAGCACTCAGTCGTTTCTGGCAAACACATTTTGAGCTTGCCATATAGCACATGCATAAATAGTCAAACCACTGGATTATTTCCAACAATAACCAACCATTTCAAAATACATTTCTTGGTCTGGATTTTGCTAGATAATCTGCAGGTCTGGTTATTTCTGTTATCCTAACCAGAAAATATATTGCAATTAATCATGGGCATGGCTGACTGGGGAATTCTGGGAATTAAAATCCACACATTTTAAAGTTGTCAAAGTTGAGAAATACTGCTCTGAGGAGGTCACTTTTTTCAGTTACAACTTGGGATATGAAATAAGTTCGCCAATATTAAGAATGTATTTATGAGCAGACTTTGGGGACTCTTTGGGGAATCCATGGCAGAACAAACACTAACATAAGCAATACATTCTTCTTTTGAACAATAACAACAATATTAGCTAACAGGCTGAACGTTTAGCATAGTTCTTAAAATTCGCATCACATATATTTTCTAGGTCAGGGGTTCTTTTTAATTTACTTGCAAAGGCACATTTACAGATTTATGTTCTCTGTACTTCTTACATGTGGTTTATAAAGACATAACACTGGAGAGTGACATGGTTGTTCAAGGAAATGCTGGTAAAAGGAAAAATCTCTTCTAGAAATGAAGCATTGAAAAGGTTAAACAAATTTGGGAGAGCTCCTTGCCAGCTTACAAATTGGAAAAAAAGTGCAATCCATGTCCACTCCCCTCTGCCCTGACAAATATTTTTGAGGATTTGTTTACAATATCCTTAGAAAAGATTAGAAAACTATCTTGCTGAAGCAAGTAACAGAGTAAAGCAGATTCTGAGGATCCAAACTCCCCTAATTGCAACAAGTGGGAATTATACAAAACACTGATTGGCACCATCAAACTGTGAGGCCTGACAAATTTTACTTCAGCTTTCCAGCAGCTGCTAGGAGGTGTGGAGCCTGATTCACATAGGGAGCATACCAGGCAAAGGTGGAATAAGTCATCATCAGAAAGAATTTTAATTACAGCTTTCTGAAATGCAGCCATCAACCAATGGTAAACTTTATTTCAGGGCTGCAAAGCACTTTGTTCATTAAACATAAATTTGCTGTTAAATCTAGAGGTATACAGAAAAGGATATTGACAAAGTGGAGCATATCTACGGGACAGAATCCAAGTTATTAAGGGACCTGCAAGTAAGGAAATAGAAGAAACTGTAAGGATAGTTAGCTTGGAGAAGAGGAGAGAATACAGCTGTAAGATGTGATATCTGTCTTCAGGTGTTAAGGGATGACATGTAGAAAATAATACAGAATTGTTCCCAAAGGAAGGACAAGAAACAGCAAATTTAAATTTCAAGAAAGTATATTTTGTTTTAGTATAGGAAAAATATCCTCATGGAAGAAGCTGGTTTTTTTGTAGAACTCACCTCCTGTGGACATGAAGTTTCTTTCACTAAAGGTGTTTAAACACAATATGGATGACCATTTGTCAAGGAATTCTGTACTACTAGTAGTTTTATATTTCCTGCATATATGCCTAGCTCACGGGTAGGCAACCTCGGCTCTTTTATGACTCATGGACTTCAACTCCCAGAATTCCTCAGTCATCTGACTCAGGAATTCTGGGAGTATGGACTTCAAAGAGCCGAGGTTGCCTACTCCTGGCCTAGCTATAGAATACCATAGTAAATACACTATCAAACATTAACACAAAAACTTATTAGAGTGCAACTTAAGATCACAAGAAAAATACAGCCTCAGTAATTGAATGATGTAAAACATTTGAAACCATCTTAAAATAATAGTATATTTCTGCATTACATTATCACTTACATCACCCATTAAAACATTTCCTGATAGATAAAACTCCAATCATAATTCTGATCCCAGCAGATTGGCACTGGATAGAAAAAGGGTTTCAATGATGATGATCTAAAAATGTTACTACAAAGAATTGGCCTTAGCTAGATGATCAGGTCAAATGCACAGTGACATGAGCAACATGCAGATTTTCCAATTAACTAGCTTAGTTTACCTTAGCTTAGCTTACCTTAGACTGTCTCGATGAACTGATGTCTTTTGCAAATAGCCAGCTAACTGATGATATAGGAGGTGGGGTAGTTCATAACAATTTTAATGTTGATATTTTTATGATAATGGCCATTGTGAACAATAAGTACAGGTATTGGAGGCCATACTAATAAAGATCCTTAAAGAAAGTTTTCATGAACTTTTAATTCTAAATTCCTTACTACCAAGGAATATAACCTCTGCCTTTTATATATTAAGTTTGAGACAATAGCACTTGGAAATGGATATCCACAGTTTGTCATCCAAAACAGGACAAATGAGTACATTTGAGTATTGTCAATATAAACTGATAAGGAATCAAGAGACTCAAATGAAAAATGTAAATAAAAACAATGAATTTTGAATCCTGGGCAATATGCACTGATGATGACAAAGGCTAGAAAATAGAACTATTCCACATGACAGAAAAGTGTGGTGAGATAAACCTGAAAATATTAAAATTTAGTGCAGGTAACATCAAGGATACATAGGCAGAATATTTGAATGCATAAGGGATCAAATGAGGCAAACAATTTAATAGAATCAGCAATGAAATAGATTTCATCTTGGTAACTATAATTCAGTTGCAATATAAGCCAATGCCAACTAGATATTATTTCAATCATTTCTTACATGGAAACCTAACTGAAATGTGTCCGTGAGATTGATGGCTGCAGATGGGAAAAGAAAGGGAGGTACTCTGTTAAAGTTTTCCATACGAGTTCGGGGGGAAAGACATGGATAATTACTGGAACACATAAAAGGATTTGGGATGACTTTTTTTCTATCAAAGAAGTTTAGTTTAGACATTTTTGATGAATCTGGAAAACTGCTGGTTGGAGATGAACACTTTGCCAGTGAAGAGACAAAGACTGGAATAAGGAGAGTGAAGACTAATAAAGGAAAAAAGCTTGATAGGACTGTTGTATATGAAACTGCTGAAATTATTCTGGCTAATACCCCTTCTATTACGAAGGAAAAAGTAAATTCCAATGAATTGAAATATTTCAGTCTATGATGCTGAAGTCCGGTGCTAAACTTACAGCTTGTAGCTTTTTGCATAAAAATAATTACCAAACTGATTAGGCATATGTGTGGACTAAATGATGATAGGGTTAAAAATTGCTGAAAAGCAGCAGAAAATTGCTGCAAGGAAGGGAGTGAACTGGGTGGATAAGGAGAAGGTACAGGTACTCTGCAACTTACAATTGAGGTACTATGTGACAACCCCAATTTTTCAACCATTTTTTACAGTTGTTGTTAAGCAAATCATCTGGTTTTAAACGAATCACAACATCATAAATCCAAATCCACTTTCCTGAATCTGTGGGAGGGGTTTTTTTCCCCCAGAATTAGGCCAAAAATGCCAGAAACCAACAAAAATTGTCATGTGACTCTGCAGGATGCTGCACTTTTTACAAATACAAGCCCAAGTATTCTAATGTAGTCATGTGAATACTGGGGGGGCATCACATTTTATGATGTTCAGAGCAGACCATAAAGCACCCTTTCCAAAACTTCATAACTTCAAACAGCCTTAAATGACCGGTTGCTCGTTGCAATAAAATAAAATGGCTTTGCAGTTTTGATAATGTTTACCTGCTCTTTGCCTGATAATAAAATTTTGCTTACTCTAACACAATAATACAAAAAACCTTATGGGGAAGAGTCTTATTAAAATTTGAATGTCTTTCATATTTTTCTCAATAAAGTTTATGTGTAAATCAGGTGTTAACCAAGTTTGGGAATTATTTTTTAGAGGTCAGTTTTTCAGCAGTTGAAAATAAAAGATCTAGTACTCTTTGAATGGCAGAATTATAGATTGTTCTCAGTAGCTCTGGAAATTCTGAAACGATATTAATAGGGAGAAGGGCTAAAGCACTTTTTGTAAATAATCTAGTAGCTGTCTTACAAATGTCCTGGTATTAAACTTGTGGAATATTATGGAAGGAGATTTGCGTCAAATAGTAAAATTAATATAGTGATAACTTAAAGAATATCAATAAATACAAGAAGCACATCTTCAGTCCACATTAAATCAAACCTCTTGCCCTGGCTCTAGACAGATATAGACAATTATAAATAATAATATATTTCCCTTTCTAGAAAAGGGAAAGAGAATCTGCAGGAGGATATTTATCTTTGTTAATGCTAAAGCTGTGGGGCTAAATCCCTCAGCAAGGTGATTATTGATTCTGGTGGATAGTAGATAACTAATTAAGCAATTTTAATGGAAATTTCTATAACCAAAAATTAATATATATGTAAGGTGTGGTAAAGAAATTACTAAGGGAAATGAAAATTTGCAACAGAGGTAGGATTTTACACTGCTTGTAGGAATAGATATCTCCCATAGAAGCAGGGGCCTTTTATTAATTGATATACCATATAAGTGCTCTTCCCCTTCATGGATTACTGCCTTGTCGTGGTGAAGGGGCTTGCGTAATACAATGAAGCTATGAGCTATGCCGTGCAGGGACACCCTAGATGGAAAGGTCATAGCAGAGAGTTCTGAAAAAAGGTGATCCACTGGAGAAGGAAATGGCAACCTACTCCAGTATCTTTACCATGAAAACCCTATGGACAGTACCAAAACGCAATACGATATGATTCTGGAAGATGAGCCCCTCAGGTTGGAAGACATCCAATATGCTACTGGGGAAGAGCAGAGGGCTAGTACTAGTAGCGCCAGAAAGAATGAAGCGACTGGGCCAAAGCCGAAAGGACGCTCAGCTGTGGATGTGTCTGGTGGTGAAAGGAAAGTCCGATGCTGTAAAGATTTTTTCTCCATAGGAACCTGGAATGTAAGATCCATGAATCAAGGAAAGCTGGACGTGGTCAAACAAGAGATGACAAGACTGAACATCGACATCTTAGGTATCAGCGAACTAAAATGGACAGGAATGGGAGAATTTAATTCAGATGACCATCAGGTATACTACTGCAGGCAAGAATCCCTTAGAAGAAATGGAGTAGCCTTCATAGTCAATAAAAGAGTAGGAAAAGCAATACTGGGATACAATCCCCAAAATGACAGAATGATCTCAGTTCGAATCCAAGGCAAACCATTCAATATCACAGTTGTCCAAGTCTATGCCCCAACCACCAATGATGAAGAGGAAGAAATTGACCAATTCAATGAAGCCCTACAGCACCTTATAGAACTAACACCAAAAAATGATGTCCTTATCATCATGGGGGATTGGAATGCTAAAGTAGGAAGCCAAAACATAACCGGAATAACAGGCAAGTTTGGCCTTGGAATACAAAATGAAGCAGGACACAGGTTGATAGAATTTTGTCAAGAGAATATGATGGTCATAGCAAACACTCTTTTTTCAACAACCCAAGAGACGGCTCTACACATGGACATCACCAGACAGTCAACACAGAAATCAGATTGACTATGTGCTCTGCAGCCAAAGATGGAGGAGCTCTATACAGTCAGTAAAAACAAGACCAGGAGCTGACTGTGGCTCAGACCATGAGCTTCTTGTTGCAAAGTTTAGGCTTAAATTAAAGAAAGTAGGGAAAAGCACTAGGCCACTCAGGTATGAATTAAATCATATCCATGTTGAATATACAGTAGAGGTGACAAATAGATTTAAGGAATAAGATCTGATAGACAGAGAGCCTGAAGAACTATGGACAGAGGTTCGCAACATTGTACAACAGGTAGCAACCAAAACCATCCCAAGGAAAAAGAAATGCAAGAAAGCAAAATGGCTGTCTGAGGAAGCTTTGCAAATAGCTGAGGAAAGGAGGGAAGCGAAAGGCAAAGGAGAAAAAGAAAGATACGCCCAATTAAATGCAGAATTCCAGATAAGAATGCCTTCTTAAATGAACAGTGCAAAGAAATAGAAGAAAACAATAGAATAAGGAGGACCAGAGATCTCTTCAAGAAAATTGGAGAGATGAAGGGAACGTTTCATGCAAAAATGGGCATGATAAAGGACCAAAATGGCAGGGACCTAACAGAGGCAGAAGAGATTAAGAGGTGGCAAAATTACACAGAAGAACTATACAAGAATGAGCTTAACGTCCCTGATAATCACAATGAGGTGGTCACTGAACTCAAGCCAGACATCCTAGAATGTGAAGTGAAGTGGGCCTTAGAAAAGCTGAGCAACAACAAAGCTAGTGGAGGTGATAGTATTCCAACTGAGCTATTCAAAATCTTAAAAGACAATGCAGTAAAAGTGCTACACTAAATTTGCCAGCAAATCTTGAAAACTCAACAGTGGCCACAGGATTGGAAAAGATCAGTTTACATTCCAATTCCAAAGAAAGGCAGTGCCAAAGAATGTTCAAACTACCGCACCATTCCATTCATTTCTCATGCTAGTAAAGCTATGCTTAAAATCCTACAAGCTAGACTTCAGCAGTATGTGGACTGAGAACTACCAAAAGTATAGGCAGGATTTCAAAGAGGCAGAGGAACTAGAGATCAAATTGCCAACATACGTTGGATCATGGAAAAAGCTAGGGAGCTCCAGAAAAACATCTACTTCTGCTTCATTGACTATGCTAAAGCTTTTGATTGTGTGGTTCATAACAAACTGTGGGAAGTTGTTAAAGAGATGGGCGTACCAGACCATCTTATTTGTCTCTTGAGAAACCTATATGTGGGCCAAGAAGCAACAGTGAGAATGAGACACGGAACCACTGATTGGTTCAAAATTGGGAAAGGAGCCTGGCAAGGCTGTATACTGTCGCCCTGCTTATTTAACTTATATGCAGAGCACATCATGAGAAAGGCAGGGTTAGATGAATCAAAAGTTGGAATCAAGATTGCAGGAAGAAATATCAACAACCTAAGATATGCAGATGATACCACTCTAATGGCAGAAAGTGAAGAGGAACTAAAGAGCCTCTTGTTTTTGGTGAAGAAGGAGAGCGCAAGACTTGGGTTGAAACTTAACATTAAGAAAACCCAAGATCATGGCATCTGGCCCTCTCAATTCCTGGCAAATAGATGGGGAAGAAATGGAGGTAGTGACAGATTTTATTTTCCTGGGCTCCAAGATCACTGCAGATGGGGACTGTAGCCAAGAAATTAAAAGATGCTTGCTTCTGGGGAGGAAAGCCATGGCAAATCTAGACAGCACACTAAAAAGCAGAGACATCACCCTGTCAACAAAAGTGCGTATAGTCAAGGCTATGGTCTTCTCAGTTGCAATGTATGGCAGTGAAAGTTGGACCATAAGAAAGGCTGAGCACAAAAGAATTCAGGCCTTTGAACTATGGTGCTGGAGAAGACTCCTGAGAGTCCCTTAGACTGCAAGGCGATCAAACCAGTCAGTCCTAGAGGAGATCAACCCTGACCGCTCTTTAGAAGACCAGATCCTGAAGCTAAAACTCAAATACTTTGGCCACCTAATGAGAAGGAAGGACTCACTGGAGAAGAGCCTAATGCTGGGAAAGATTGAGGTCAATAGAAGAAGGGGATGACAGAGAATGAGGTGGCTGGATGGAGTCACTGAAGCAGTAGGCGTGAGCTTAAATGGACTCCAGAAGATGGTAGAGGACAGGAAGGCCTGGAGGAACATTGTCCATAGGGTCGCAATGAGTCGGACATGATTTCGCAGCTAACAACAACAATAAGTGCTCTTGTAATTCCAATTTCTTTAATACCTGGGCATGTTTCCATTAGAGCTGCAAATAAAGAGATTAATCAGTAAATATAGAGCTGCAAATAAAGAGATTAATCAGTAAATAATCTGTAGGAACTAAGCATTCTTAATAATTGAGCAAGAATTCCACAGTATACAGCTGTAATCACCTTTATCAGTTGTATTATTTTGAGCTAGCATTGCTATCAAAACCTTTTATAGAAAACAGAATGGTCAGTTTATAAGGGATGATGACCTAATCAATTTGGAAAAATAAAATTCAATGGCTCTGCAGTTTTCCCAAGAAAATATACAATCAAGGATGTCTGGGGAAGAGGAGGGAGAGTTGGGGACTGCAAGTATACAATTAAAACTCTCCCCAATTTTTATGTGTTATGCAACACAGGTTTAAAAAGAGATAGATTTTGATCATGCAGTCACTGCCACTATTTTGCCATTTTTTAAAATGAGCAGTTTCTAACATACCAAAATCTTTCAAGAAATAGTGATATAATAATAATAACAATATACCAAAATCTGACTAGAAATAATGACATAATAGTAATATCCTAAACAGATGCAAAGACGGGTCCCAGGTAACAGTCAAAGATTCCTTTTATGTAAAATAGTATTGTATTTTGCTTTTTCCTATACTATTTTATCTTTTAATAGTTTTATTAAGCTTATCAAGATATAAAATGCATAAGAAATGAAAAGAGTAGAAAAAAGAGTTAAGAAGAATAAGAAGAATAGGGGAAGGGAGGAAAAAAATTGATTTCTGGTTTTTTTTAATGCAATAGGATAAAATAATAACATTACAGCTTCAACTTTTTACTTTTCATATTTGGTATGTACTAGCCATTTCTACAACAATAAACTTATCTAATCAGCAAAATTCAAGCTTTCTTTTTTCCTTATCATAAGCACAAAATCCAGAAGCATTTCCAGTTAGAATTAAAGTTGGATGTGTTCCTTTCTTTGAGTGAAGCAATTGATGTAGCTATATTTTGCTTTTTTCCATTTACAAAATTTGTTTTGCAAAAACAATTGCAAAAAATGTTCTAGAGTTAATTGGAGTATGGGTAATTCTACAAAAAGTAGTCAACCAGCATCACTACAACTGGTTTTTCCTTTCTGTTTAATGTCTTGTTACATATACATGATTCCAAGGGAGAATTAACATCCAGTTACCGTATTTTCCGGCGTATAAGACGACTTTTTAACCCATGAAAATCTTCTCAAAAGTCGGGGTTTGTCTTATACGCCCAGTCATCTTATACGTCGGAAAATACGGGTACATAAATCAATCGAGCGCCCCTGTTCTTGCAAAGCATCTTCAAGCCTCCTTAGTCCAGTCCCCCCTCCAACATGACCCTCCCTTCCCACCCCCAAGAGCCTCTAAGCTCCTTTCCCTCCCCCTTGCAAACGCCAAACCCCAGGAGCAGCAGGGAGCCCCTCTCCCTCACCCAAGCGGCATCTTAGCATAAGCAGAGCGCGCCCTGCTACCCACTATCTCTCCCAGCAATCTGGACAGCGGTACTTGGCAGCCTGGTGCCCCTCTCGCCTGCAGACCATGCAGCAGCCCTCGCCAACTGGCCTCGGCATGGCCGCCCCAAGCCCAGCTCTCCAGCGCGTCTTCCGGGCCCGCCTGGCCGACCGCCTCCTGGGTGGGGCTTGGCTCCAGACGCGGCGGCTGCTCCGTCTGCAAAGGCACTCTCAAAGCCAGATTGCGCTCAGCCATGCAGGCTGCTTCTGGCGTGCCGTTTGCAGGAACACAGAACCACTGATTGGTTCAAAATTGGGAAAGGAGTCCGGCAAGGCTGTATACTGTTGCCTTGCCTATTTAACTTATATGCAGAGCACATCATGAGAAGGCAGGGCTAGATGAATCAATAGTTGGAATCAAGATTGCCGGAAGAAACATCAACAACCTAAGATATGCAGATGATACCACTCTAATGGCAGAAAGTGAAGAGGAACTAAAGAGCCTCTTGTTGCGAGTGAAGAAGGAGAGTGCAAAACGTGGGTTGAAACTAAACTTTAAGAAAACCAAGATCATGGCATCTGGCCCTCTCAATTCCTGGCAAATAGATGGGGAAGAAATGGAGGTAGTGACAGATTTTATTTTCCTGGGCTCCAAGATCACTGCAGATAGGGTCTGTAGCCAAGAAATTAAAAGACGCTTGCTCCTTGGGAGGAAAGCCATGGCAAATCTAGAGAGCACACTAAAAAGCAGAGACATCACCCTGTCAACAAAAATCCGTATAGTCAAGGCTATGGTCTTCCCAGTTGCAATGTATGGCAGTGAAAGCTGGACCATAAGAAAGGCTGAGCGCCAAAGAATTGAATCCTTTAAACTCTGGTGCTGGAGAAGACTCCTGCAAGTCCCTTGGACTGCAAGGCGATCAAACCGGTCAATCCTAGAGGAGATCAACCCTGACTGCTCTTTAGAAGACCAGATCCTGAAGCTAAAATTCAAATACTTTGGCCACCTTATGAGAAGGAAGGACTCACTGGAGAAGAGCCTAATGCTGGGAAAGATTGAGGGCAATAGAAGAAGGGGACGATAGAGAATGAGGTGGCTGGATGGAGTCACTGAAGCAGTAGGCATGAGCTTGAATGGACTCCAGAAGATGGTAGAGGACAGGAAGGCCTGGAGGAACATTGCCCATAGGGTCGCGATGGGTTGGACATGACTTCGCAACTAACAACAACAACAACAATGGCTGATATATACTGCTCAAAAAAATAAAGGGAACACAAGATAAGACATCCTACAGTACATTGTGTTGTTTAAGTGTTCCCTTTATTTTTTTGAGCAGTATATTTTCAACCATACTGTATGATTTCTATTTTATTCTATTTGTATGATGGGCCAATACCTCCCAGGTCCATCTCAATCCTTATATTCTATGATTCTTTGAGAACGAGGTTAATATGAAAGATTTGAAAACTTATATAATTGTCTAGGAAAAAAGACATATCAATACATGTGGGTCACAATGCAAAATATATTTTTACTGTAATTAAAGCTGAACCATCCATTGTCATAAATCTTTTTGCTCCACCAAATGTATATATGGAGTTATTTATCAATTAGGGAAAAATAAATCCATTGACTTTTTATTTGCTTTGTAATGTATTGGCCTTTTGTATATGTTGTAAGCGTTTGCTCATGTTGCACTGCTTGCTAATTGCTTGCATTCAATTGCTAAATGCTGTGTTTGTAACAGTTGCTAGCTGGTTATCTCCAGCTGGCTAAGTAGGTGTTTGGGCAGAAAACCTATGCTTCAAACCTATTGGTCACCGCCTATCGGCCAACCGTATAAATAGCTGCACAGCTGTTCCCTTGTTGCTTCTGTTTGTTCTGACCTTCAATAAAGCATGTTGCTGCTTTGAACCTTCCGTCTCGCTCAATGCCTGCAAAGAAACGGCTACACAATATGCCCTATAATAATTCACTTCTGCACCTTCGTCCAATTATTGTTTTTTCTTTTCCTTTCATCCTCAAATAATACAAATAGTTGGGCTCAGCACAAATGTTGCTCTCTCAGGGTGAAATTAGAGTTAATTATCAAAAAGTATCTTTCAAATGCAGATATTTTTTAATTTATTTAAAAGCTGAAAAAGCTAGAATTATATTTTACTGCTTTTGGTTGCATAGAATTATAAGAGATAGGTGCAAAGTACTTTTAGCTGAAGGTTGAAGGTAGAGTGTTGAAGGGGGCTACTTGGCTGGTATCAATGTTAATTGCCTATATTTTCTTTTAAATTTCAGTGTTAGGATCATAACACACTTTCTGCCAGCTTTAGAAAAGACCATAGTAAGCCAGGCAGTTGCAGCGTGCCCAGGTATTGAGGTACAAACAGCAAGGACACAAGTCTTGCACTGCAACTGTATTTTCTGTTCAGCATTATCACTAACCATTGCCCAGATGTGTCTGCTCTCTTGAGTACAGTTTTTCTCTTAATCACTGAGTTGGATGAGCATGTTACTTTTATTACCTGTAGCAGTTCTGTCACAAACAAAATTGGAAACAACTGGGATGGCCAAATCTATGTCTTTCATTTGGAGTCAGGATTCTTTAATGGAATGGGAAATGGAAACTTCTTTCCACTTTTAGCTGCGATGCAGGTGTTTGTTATCCACAGGCTGTATACATAGTAGGTACCTTTCCTCTCTTTTTAATGATTCATTGCTGCAGTGGTAGGTTCACAGAGAAACACAAGAAGCATAAGGAGGACATGGGGTGCTGCTCAAATGTACAACTTTTAAGGTCTGTGAATTTTTTTTGTCCCTAAGCAATTTTGCAGTGTCCTTATTTTCTGCCTCACTGATCCCATTTTATCTTTTCAGCTTCTCTCTTTTAGTGAGAGTCTCTCTTCCCCCACCTCCCCATTCCTCCTTCAAGTTATGTCAGTGGCTCTGAATGCTGATGAGTAAGGCTTGTTCCCCAGCCATTCATTCACAGGTAATCACTTCTGGCATAGAACACTGGCTGCATTGTTAAGGGATCTGGTATTCTCTGCAAGTTTTAAAACCCAAGTGAGCTGGTTAGCTGGTCTGTTCAGAGAGGTTGAAGTAAGCACATATATTTTTTATAAAGAACAGCTATATAATTGATGCTTTAAGGATATGTATGCACCCCCAAAATTTTGGATGTGGTTTCCAAAGGCTTTTAAAAATTGCCACAGAAATGTATTGACAATTTTTCTGAATGATTAGGTATTTAGGAAGTAATTGAAGTAAATAAAAAAATTTAACTATCACTTAAATTTTTATCTTATTTCTGACTGCTTTTTTGCTTTGACTCCATTTACCCTTATAACCTCCCCCCATGCCATTCAAAATCTATATAGGTTCCTTAATTCAAAAATGTAAAGGAAAAGGGTATTTTAAACCAAGCATGGTTGGACAGATGGACATTAAGAAAGAAATATTCATAGATACATATACCATATACACTTTGGAATTATGAATTTAGAGACATTAATGAAAAGTAATATAGATATAAAAAGAACCAAATAATTAAACTAAATAAGAACTATTTCACTGGTCTTCTTTGCTGTCTTGACATGAGCATCAAGGAAATACTGTTCTCCTAAGGTGATGATCAGCAGTCAGAAACCCATACTTTGGGCATGTGATGTGAGTGGATACTAAAATAGGACAAAATATTGTGCATACTAAGATTTACAGATGTAGAAGGAGAAGACAATGGTTAAGATGAATGGATTAATGGATGGATGGATAGGAGCAAAAAAATTACTAGAATTTGCTAAACAAAGATCAAGATGGTGTTTATTTTTTCATGCAGTTGTTACATTAAGAATTAATTTCATGAAGAATTGGAACAAAAATGTTATCATTATGATATGCAATAAAAATAAAGGCTAGTTTTGTTATATGAATGAAGGCAAATATACATGTCCCATGATAATGTTGCAGGATCCAATCTGGGTCGGTTAGCAGGACCAAGGGTTTAATTTTTCAAGCTTTCAGACTTGTGCTGGAGCCGTCTTCATGGAGTTCTCTCTGTACTTTGGGCTATTCTGTGTTAGTATTTATACAGTGCCTGTTGTATGTGGCTTTTTAACAGAATAACAGAGTTTGAAGGGACCATGGGGGGAATATGACCAGCCCCAGGCTGGGGGGGGGGAAGAGGCAGAGGGAGCCTGAAGGGAGGCATGCTGGCACATCCAGCTGGCCGGTGACAGGCTGGAGAGGGCCAGATGGCAGCAGCTGCCCTAGGATGAGCGGTAGGTGGGGTGGGTGCTCCCAAAGTCTGCAGGGGAAGAAGCGGTGAGGAAGCTGTGTGCCCAGCCGAGTCCAGCCCAACTCCAGCATGGCACAGAAAGTAAGGCAGCAGCCCCATGTGCGTCCCTGTGCGCAAGTGCGCCCCCATCTTGCCAGGCAAGCAGAGCCGCAGCATCCCCACTTTCCTCCTCCCCCCTCGGAAGAGCTGCGGGGCTGAGGAGCCTCCCCCCACCCTCTTCAGAAGAAAACCATCACAAGACACTCTTCTGTTTTAACTTTTTTTCCTTGTTGCTTTTTAGAATTTTCATCCTGCTTTTGTGAGACAGCAGCTTTTGGGAGGTGGTGTAGCTGTCTCCTTCTTCTCCAATCCATCAGCTGAGCAAGATGCCCTCCTGCCCACTGCCCCACCCACCAGAGACACCCTGAATTTTCCCCAACCCTGCCTGGCTTCCACAGGCATCCATCCCCAAGAGCAACATTGAGCTGGCCACGCCCAGCCTGGCCATGTCCACACAGTCTGCCATGATCACCATAGCCATGCCCACCCAGCAGGCCACACCCACCCAGCAGGCCATGCCCACCCGGTACCCAATGATACATAAGTGGGTTTGGGATTGCAGTTTGGGCACTTGGTCTCTAAAAGGTTCGCCCTCACTGCCCTATACCATTTCAGACAAATGGTTGTCCAGTCTCTTCTTAAAAACTGCCAGTGTTGGAGCATTCACAACTTCTGGAGGCAGATTGTTTCACTGATTAATTGTTCTAACTGTCAGAAAATTTATCCTTAGTTCTAGGTTGCTTCTCTCCTTTATTAGTTTCCATCCTTGTCCTGCCTTCAGGTGCTTTAGAGAATAGCTTGACTCACTCTTCTTTGTGGCAGCCCCTCAAATATTGGACCACTGCTATCATATCACCCCTACTTCTCCTTTTCATAAAACTAGACATACCCAATTCCAACAACCATTCTTTATATATATTTTATGCTCCAGTCCCCTAATCATCTTTGTTGCTCTTCTCTGTATTCTTTCTAGTCTCAACATGTTTTTTATATTGTGGCAACCAAAACTGAATGTAATAGTCCAAGTATGGTTTTACCAAAGCCTTATAGATGTTGTTGGGATGTTGATGACTGGCTTTGTCATTGGCTTTGTTATAATTAATTTTAGACAAGAAACTGGTTTTGTATCATTGGATATATTTTTCTAGTGCAGGTAGTATAAAAATGAAATCAAAGGACAACTGAGCTATCTTATGAAACTTAAAAATACCTTACTGTACAGGAGTGAAAATATTAACTTATGTTAATAAGATTAAAATATATTAATATGAAGTTAACAATTTGAGAAAGCTGACTTTTCAGTATAAGTGCACATTATATGCAGTACATCACCTTCTAAATTGCCACTTAAGGTATTAAAATTAAAAGGTTATAATGTGAGAAATTATTCATTCAATCAATTTTGGGTGAACTTAACTGCTAAAGCCTTTTAAACCCTTAACATTAATTTGTTGACTAGTTATCAGCTTCACATTTCAAGAGATCTAAGTAAAATCTCCATTGTTGATTATGCATTTGAACAAGGAACATTTTCAGTAAAAAAAAAACCTCCTGGACTTTGGAGTCCTTGGTTGTTGGCTTGCAGATAATTTAATTACTTGGCCAAGTAACATTATCAGTTATCCATGGGAATGAAACATCTGCAAGCAAACAGCCAAGCTCAGAGAGCACCAAAGACTCCATAATTCAACCTGAGGTACATATTCTCTCTTCTATTAAATTCTGAACTTCATTATGACTTGGCAATTTCATTCTTCCTTCTCCAAAATTTGAATACCTCCATTTTTCAAGAAAGGAATAGATTCTTCTAATATCTCCATAACTGAATACAAAACCTTAGATTTGGTGTGGGTTTACACAGAGCAAAATGTTTGGTTTAGCTAAGTATATGGAATAAAACTAACCATACATTTCATAAACCATAGTTCATGACTTAGTACATAATGTGCAATTGTGACTTATTTGATAAGTCATGCAAATTAAGGCCTCCAGAAAGATGTATCCAAACCAAGGGATTAAAATTTCAAGGAATGTTATTTTAATCCTAACCATCTGTGCTTTCTTGACATGACTGTTATGGACCTTTTAGTGCCAGATAAAAACATATTTTTAATTATTTCCCTTTTTGCAAACGGTATTGTTTTGCTGCTCATTTTGTGGTAAACATACTGCAATTTTATGTAATGTTTGGTTGTTATTGTTATGTGATTATAAATTGGTGATGATAATATTTACCAAGTGTTGTATACTGCTGTATTTTATGATATATTCATAAATTAGTAATATCTATACACATTTTTAACATAGGTGTTCAAGTCCCACATGGCATCTCCTGTAAAAATGGACTTTGTTGCTTTGGTGCCTTTGAATCCATGTTGACTTCTGATAACTACTTGCATTTGTCCCTACAGTTTTCTAGGCAAGTTTGCAGGAGTGGTTTTCCATTGGCTGAGATAGAGGGATTAGCCCAAGGTAACCTAGCTGGCTTTATGCCAAAGGCGTAATAAGAATTTACAGTCTCCTCATTTCTAGCCTGGTGCCTTAACCATTGCACCAAATTGGCTCTAAAAGTAATTGCAACATTGTATTTTTTCTAAACATAGCAAGTGGTTTTTATTCCCTCCTGAAAAAAGCCCCATCTGGCAATATATTATTCTAATATTTCATATGGATATTGTTTTAAGTAACAGATAACGTGGCCAAATCTCAAATGATATGATAAAATAGATTGGAAAAAGCAAGGTTTATGTGCTAAAAAATATTTTTCCTTTCTTTAGCATTTCTCTCCTTTCTATAATCTGTTGATTATATATTTTCACAACAACAAAAGTTATCATCTTTATATCAATCACCTGATTTTGTTTAACTACTGATAATATCAACCTATTTTATGAATACGTTACAATGGTTAACTAATAGTGTGTGGAAAATCTGCCAATTTAATATAGGTGATTTTAGGAAAAAATGACAGAAGTGAACTGTATTTGATTTTCAATGTTCACATAAGCATAACATATCCAATGACTCTGACATATGATCATGATCAATTCTAATATGTTTCCTTGAGAAATTGATACTCAAATCCATTATTAATATAAAAATAAAAACCAACTTTTTTTAGCCTAGGGCTTCCACATACGTTTTTGACTATGTTAATAGGAGCACCTATTAATAGGATAGAAAGACCAAGTTTCATGTCCACCCTTAACCACAAAGTTCACTGTGTGCTTTTGTGCCAGTCATGTGCCACTGTGTTATTTGTGGAGATTGAATGAAGTAGCAAGCATAACAAGTTGATTTTAATTGAAGAAATTTGGGGTGTAAAGCAAATAATAAAACAAATTTCCTACAGAGAAATCCAAAAATTGTTTACCAGTACAGATGTAGCTTGGATTACTTCATTAAAAAAGGTAATATTTGTTATGACTTTTTTGCTATTTTGTTGCTAGTAGTTTTATTTCTGTTTTTGTTCTGACTTATGTAACTAGTTGGATATGTTAGAAAGACTTATATCCATGTATATTTAAAATTGCATTAAATATAACCAATATATGATTACCTCACAATGTAGTTGTCATGGTTCCGATAGATGAAACCCTTCAAAAGAACTTTGAGGCATTGTTTTCCTTAAAGAATCTTTTATTCAGGAAACAAAGGTTTGGCACTACATAGTTGAACCCAAAAACTAAATTCCCTTCTCACTGATATAAAGTAACAAAGTGCAATTTCCACCCTAATAAACTGCCATAAATCACATTCCCCAATTAAAGTGCAGGCTTTCTCCTTAACTCCACAGCCTGCCAAACTGTTATCAGCTTGTCCTTGGGTTCCCACCACAGCGATATATTATGGCTAGCTAAGCTTACATTCCAACCCCACTCCCTTGCTGCACCTGATTTCTAAAGTAAGAAAAGCATTGTCAAGGAATTGAGAAAATGGCTGCATTTTCATCAGTTGTCAAAGCAGGAACATCCAATGTTAGCAGCGTTGACAGTAGCCAAGCTATATCTGACTACAAAGTCTACTAATTAAATGCTAGTCAATTCCAAAATTTCACTCAGTTGAGCATTGTGTTGCTATGACTGCATGTTCATGTTTGCTATTGGGAAATATGGGACTATTAGGGCTGAGTGCAACTTACAAATCAACTATTATGGCAAGCTAGAGCAATATGAATTATGTTTGATTAGCCAGCTGTACATCAGAGAGCCAGAACTGGACTAAGGGCCTTATTAGACCTGGCACTTCTCTTTCATGGGCTCTTTAGTGGGTGCATTTTATGGGTAAATCAATTTCTATGTGTATATGGGACATCATAATAATCTTGAACATTTTTAGATAATAGTTTCATGTCACATGTTTTACTTAAGAAGTTATAATTTGTGGATGTTTTGTATTTTGGATAAGCCATGCTGTATTAGATAAATGAATTTAGATAATGTTTTATTAGCAACTGGAACAAAGGTCTGTTTTCTGCACATAACTTATATTCCTCTCTCTTAATAAAAACAAGATTGACATTGCTGGGACCATGTGTCTTTCAAGAAGAGATCTTTACTTCCTATCACAAAAATTAAAAAGCTCATTTTTACTAAGTCCTTTAGTTTATATTAGACTCTAGGTACAGTGCTTATTATGCCTCTTGAATAATATGTTGCTAAACAAAACTAAGTTAACATAATCACCTGTAAGATAATACAATGCAATACTGGCATACAATATTAAGAAGCAGAGAGAAAAAAGAGAAGCAAAATCACTTTTGAAAATGGGTGGAATTCAAGGTGAGAATTGGTGGGGGATTTCATATAGTACAGGACAGATATAGTTATAACCCAAAATATGAATCGAGCTTCCAATATACTAGTAAAAATCATGTTTAAGAACTATTTTAATTTTGATTCTCCAGCAGATTTATGATACCTACATCCATCTATCCATCCATCCATCCATCCATTTATTCTTTCATTCTATGGTGTATTGCTGATGTTTAGCATTCATGTGAGTTTGAACACAGGTTAAAACTAATCAGTTCAGTTTCACATAGATAGTTGGTCTGACATAGTTTTCATCTGCTCAAGGGCACAAATGTGTTTGATATAAATGAAGGGAATATAAGTGTCATATATTCTGTGTGATACACATCTTAACAATATGGAATTGCAGAGTCATACCTTTGTTTAATAATCAAAAATAGAAAGTTATTTTTTTCATACTTTTTAAGCTTTCATATATATTGGAGAAGAAGTCAACCATTTTACTAAAGTCCAAAAATTAACATAATTCTCATTTCATATATTAACTCTACAGCTATTTCCTTATTATACTGCACAGACAGAATAATGCACAGACAGGCAGGCAGTATAATTCAAATTTGTCTTTCAAAGATAGCTCTGTGGAATCATTAATATGAAATGGTCCCAGTAACCAAATGACTTCTCTTCAAATTTCATAATACAGTTCTAGTAGTTATAAGTATTGCTCCTTAGGGTAGTTTTGAGTAACAGTTCAGTATATTTAAAACTTACAGATTTAATTATCCTTGTTTTATTTTCATACTAGTAATTAGTGATGGCATAATTTATTTCAGAATAATAGGTAATTTCTAGAATGAAAGCCATTAAACAACAAAGGATTTATCTTCTAAAGAAGGATTTATTTTCCAGACGAAATAATAAATGGTTAGAAATGATTAGAACCACATTTCAGGTCTGGCCCTTTCCAATTAATTCTAATACCTTTCTTTATCTGGAACAATTTTCATATGAGGTCCTTGGGTAGTCCTTCTGTGAAGTAAATACACTGACCAAACAAAAGATATAGTTTTTATAGTAATCTACTTCCAATGGGAGATAGTATATCTGATGACAATGTCAGTTTTTTTGCATACTTTTTTTTAAAAAAACAAATCTATACTTTAATCAACTTATATTCTGCCTCAATCATGGAAACAACTGTGGATGGTTTTTGTTTTAAGTCTGTGATTGTAAACATTTTTCTGTGTGTAGATAATGAATACTATTTGTAATAATGGCACAAAAACCATCTATCTATCTATCTATCTATCTATCTATCTATCTATCTATCTATC
>JAKJMR010017901.1:1745107-1805349 GCA_024449315.1 Daboia siamensis | reverse complement strand
ATCTATCTATCTATCTATCTATCTATCTATCTATCTATCTATCTATCTATTTCATCTATATTTTACTAAGAGTTCAGGAAAACATTCATGAATATGTTCTCTAATTATATCTCAACTGCAACTCTATAAATTGTTTCCTATCTAGATTAGGGCTATCATCAGCTGTCAACTTTTCATGTGAATCCCCAGAACTTCTTCAAACACAATTGCCAAAAATGATGGTGGCACATTTACTTGCTTTTTGAAGCAAGAAATGTACCACCATATTGCAAATCTGAAAACAGGATTTTTTTTCTTTTTTAAAAAGGGAGAAAAAATTATTCTGCACAGAGAATGAACAAAATGTAAATTTCCAATCCTTCTCCAAAGTGTAATGGCTCCACCATACTGCATCATTACTCTCTTTCTGCATCCCTCAAAGTGATTTAAAAAAAAAAAAAAAAAAGTGAAACATTTTAATTTTTTAAAAAATCCAATCCCTATTAAAGACAACTGACTTCTGGTAAGTCAGCAAAACATTAGTATTGGAAACAGTTTGCCATTTTCCATTCTGGTCTCTAGATCCTTTGCATGTTTTCCACCAGTGACAATGTGGTCACATTTTTAAAAAAAGAATAATAGAATAACAGAGTTGGAAGGGACCTTGGAGGTCTTCTAGTCCAAACCCCTGCTCAAGCAAGAGGCCCTACACCAGGGGTGTCAAACTCAATTTCATTGAGGGCCGCATCAGCATTGTGGTTGCCCTCAGAGGGCTGGGTGGGTGTGGCCTACTGGGTGGGCATGGCTAGAGTGCCTATGGCCTACTGGGTGGGCGTGGCCAGCTCTACATCGTTCGCATCAAGGGTGCCTATGGGGGCCTGGGCAGGAGTGGGACAGATCTGAGGGTCTCTGGCAGAAGGAGGGTCTCTGGGCCAGGGCCAAGGCAGTGGGGGCTGTTCCCTCACTGTTTCCAGGATGGCTTCGGGGGCCACATGAAACCACTTTGTGGGCCGGATCCGGCCCCCGGGCCTTGTGTTTGACATGTCTGCCCTACACCATTCCAGACAAGTGGCTGAACAGTCTCTTCTTAAGAGCCCTTCAGTGATGGAGCACCCACAACTTCTGAAGACAAGCTGTTCCACTATTTAATTGTTCTCACTGTTAGGAAATTTCTCCTTAGTTCTAGGTTGCTTCTCTCCATCTGTTGCTTCTTTCCTGCCTTCAGGTACTTTGGAGAATAACTTCTCTCTCTCTTTTTTGTGGCAGCACCTGAGATTTTGAACACTCCTATCACATTACCCCTAGTCTTCTTTTCACTAGACTAGACATACCCAATTCCTGCAACCATTATTCATGTTTTAGCCTTCAGCGGGGGTGGGTTGAGCTGAATAGGCAGCACCAGGAGACATCTGGGGGAGGAGTCAGTGAGAGGAAGAGGGAAGTAATGGGGGCATGTGAGCTCCATTTGAGCAGGCCAGAGAAAAAAACAAGGAGAAAACAAACCAGGGAGAAGGCAGTACAGAGAAATGTGAGAGGCTTCTATGGGATAAGCCTGATGGAGATAAGGGAATAGAATGGGAAAGACTTCTATGGGAGAAGCCTGAGGGACAGAAGGGGATAGGATAGGAGAGGCTTCTATGGGGCAAAACAGATGGAGAGAAAGAGATAGAAGAGGAGCAAGACTGTGGGGCAAGACAGAGAGGAAGAGGAAGGAGGAGGAGGAGGAGGAGAAGGAGAAGGAGGAGGAAGAGTGACCAGCCACCTGAATACCTTCCCTGCATATGAGCTGCTGCTGAGAGAGACTGACCACCACCCCAACATGTGACCCACCTGCTGGAAGGGACTGATCATCACCTCACCACATGACCCAGAAAATCAGAGGTGCCTGAGTGAGGGGACCACTGTGGACAGGCAACCATACTAAGGGGGCTGAAGAACTTGGACTCCAGCAGCTCTTTCAGGGGTAGCGCTACAATTCTTCATATGTTTTAGCCTCCAGCCCTCTAATCATATTTGCTGCTCTATTTCCAGAGTCTCTACATCTTTTTTTTTATAATATGATTGCCAAAACTGGATGCAGTATTTTAAGGGTGGTCTTACTAAGGCATTATAAAGTAGGACTAGATCCAGAGGGCAGTGTGAAATGTAAATATAATGAAGAAAATAAATACTAATTTATGGATATAAGTCAAATCTGGATTTGAATCTATGACCCTACAATGTTGCCCCATTTTAATCATGCTCTTCCTTTTAACATGAATGACACATCACGATGCTATGTATTTTGTGGAATCTGCAAATAACTGTCTTTTTCTGTTTTCATACCTTTTTCATTACAGCTGACATTTCAGAATGGCTTTGTTACAAACTAATAATAACAGCAAGGATTACCCTGGTAAGCTGACATTTAAGTGAGGAAATAAAGGGTGGGAAAGCTGATGATATATCTGCTGCAAGTAAAAATGTAAAGTGGCAGATTTGTTTTGCTGGCTCATTTTTCCAGAGCAATCACAGAACCTTGTTAGGTTTGGATGAAAAATATAATGTATGCACCATGCAATAAGATCAGTTTTACTTAGTAATATAAAGGGGCGGGGGGAAGCTCAACTATATGTTCAGTTTCTGAGAGAGGCTGTTTTGAATAGGAGCAGCATGACTATAAAAATAATTCTTACTGAGATGTTGATTTACCCCTTCATATGAAATGTGCATTACATTCACTCTATAATACACAACTGAGTTTAAGTTTCTTACAATAGTTTGTATGGACTGCAAAACTTTGAAGGGATGCTTCATGTTGCTGAAGATACAAAATTGGTTAGCAAACCACTCACTAATCTGCCTCACTTCTACGTCAGTGGAAGAATAAGAAATCAAAGGAGTTGTAGGCCAAGGTAGAACCATTTATATGCAGAGCTTTCTTACCTACCAGCCTTAGCCAACTCACAAATAATACTGTCAGAAACCCCTTCAATATTTCTTTTCGGGCATCTGCCATTCTAGGGGGAGGGGGGCTTAGGGCTGTATTTCCTCTGCTTTGTTCCTCCTCAACTTTGATGTATGTCTTTGGGTGTGAAATGGGGAATGGAATGTTCCAGGGGCCATCTGCCTTATCTCCAGTCCATCGCAAGATCTGGTGAAGCACCTGGGAACCGTCCCTTATCAGCTCCGTTCCCATAACAACTTTGAATCTGTGGATTGGCTGGACAGTTGGACTCTGGGATGGGGTTTTGTGAAATGAAAGTTTAATGTGGCAATTCACATGGGAAAACTTTAGATCTTGCTTTGCTCTCTTGCTAGCACTGTCTCTCAATAAAAGTTCTTTTTGAAACAAGAGTTCTGCTTTCTTGGAAGTAGTCGAGGCAGGACCTTACAAATACATTCCTTTGCCCTTGAGAATTTTTATCCAAAATATAGTCTCCTCTGAAAAAATATTTTCAAAGCAAATTATTTCATCCAACTAAACAAAACATGTGAAAACTATAGTAGAGAAAAAACAATAACCAAGGAAATTAAATGAATGAGATAAAGAAATGAAAAGACAGTTAATTTTACTTTATGCCAATAGCAGTTTCATATAGCCCACCATACTTCCAAATCATCCATGTTTCCACCAATCCCATACACTGACTCAGATTGTTTTTGTGTTGACTTCACCCTGCTCCTCCTCCTCTTCCTCCTCCTCCTTCTTCCCCTCCTCCTTCTTCCTTCTTGGATCTCATCAACTCCATCCATTTGCAGCTTTCACAACCTTCCTTTGTGCACATTCTTATTTAATATAAAGTATCTGCTATTAGATATTTGAAACTATTTTCTCTATATAACCAACCATTCATTGTACATCTTTTATATTGGTAATTCAATTCTCATTCATTTAGCCCTCATTCATTCTTGATTCTGTATCGTCTTGTTTCTCAAATAACTTGTTTGAATGAATTTATGTTTAGATTTCCCTTGATATATCCACCAGTCAATTCCATATTACAAAGTGGGAAGAAGCCTTGTACTGTATGTAGCCATTTTTGCTTTCAACAAAAAAATTAATTCCTCACAACAAATTACACTTTACAGTACTTTTATACCCATTCAGACTACCCAATGGGAATAAATAATATATATTATTCTCTGATATTTCAACCATAAAAAACTTGTACCTTCATTCAAAATCTATTGCACTGATTTTCTTTTATTTTCACACATCCAAAATATCTATTTTTTCTTTCATTTCTTTGTTTAGTCCATGCTGTTTACAGCTTACAGTACAACTGTAAGCATACCAAGTTAGAATTTCCCATATGTTATCTTCACCACTAGTATATATATATATATATGGACATCTGTCATTAATCACACCTTTCATCAATCAAAACATTCACATCATTCTTTTTGGAAGATAGAGAAGAGATAGCCCTAATTTTATCTGTGTCAAATGCAGAATTCTCTTCTAACAGTAAGAGCAATACTGATTATCTGGGGCTCATTTTGCTACAAACATAAATGAATAAAACCATGCTTTATCCCAAGCATATTCACATTTTTAAATATAAGCTAGGATCTCAAATATAGAGACTATTTACAGAACGTTACTCATGTTGCCCCAGCTAGATGATGCATGTATTGTACTGATACAGACTCAGGATTACATTTAATGGAGTTTCAACAATATTTGCATAAGTTCTGGTCCTGGAAGTATTGTACATTATAACACTACTATAACAGGAAATATATGTGTAATGCCAGCAATGATGAGTAATCACATTATCCATGTAAATATGTAAATGTTAAAGTATTAGAATTTCATCAGTATTTATTTATGTGTAACTTTACCTGCTGTCTGATTGTCTTTTTGTTTGAAGTTGAGGAGCTAACTGGCAATAATGTTTAAATATGCTTGTTTAAATATTAAAATAAAATTGACAGAGAATATAGCGGTATAGTTACTCTGTAAGATTGAAAATTAATGATGAAACAAGCAAAGAATTTTTTCCTTAAGTCGTTCCTTTATTCGTTCATTATGCTACCCTTGGAAGTTGGATCCTATTATAATACAATGAAAGCATCTACTTATTCTCTCACATAGATAGATAGCTCAATATGTTGCACTCATAATCGTCATGATTCAGTACCCATATTTCCTGGAGCAAATCTTTTTGCTGGAAAAATAAGACAGAAATACCCTGTCTTCTTTGTAGAGATACATGGATGGATAGATGGGCAAGGCACTGTTGGTAATCAGTAAATTATCTGAGATCAAAGGTAATGAATAAATGATGTGAGGGGGAAAAAAGGTATATGACCAAACCCAGAATCTAAGATATAAATCAGGTTTGTAAATGTTAACTGGCTGGTATTCTGCAAGTCAGATTTGTCAATTGCAAGGTTGTATGATTTCTGAATTCTAGAAAACTAACCACATCTTAGAGATGTATAACTGGCATTCTAATGTCCCTACTATAATTCCAGCTTGTTCTCTCTTGAGTAGGCTACTAATATCCCATACACACATTAGATAGCTGAGCTACAAAGTTGTAGTTTGCTATAGCTTTCTATCTAGTAGTCACATATTTTTGCAATCCAGATATGGTAGCTTTAATTTTAAATAATTACAAAAACTAAAGAAAAGCCTGTCCCTCTAAACTTCCACCTTGGCTAATAGATATAGTTTTCATCATTCCAGATTCTTCTCAGTCTGAATCAAAGACAGTAGCAGATAGATACTTTTCTCTAGATTAGACATTAGGGCTGTGCAGATTGAAAAGGACACATGGTCTGAAGAGTGTGAGATTATACAGACTGAAAAGGCAGAAAGATTTGGAACTATGTTTGAAGATATAGCACCTATCAGAAGTACTGAAAATAACAGCATCTTTTCCTGGGTAACATATGAGACCAGGAAAAGTTACATTTGATTTAATATATTTTCAACAGAAGCGGCATGCATTTTTCAAATAATATTTTCCAGTTTGAACATAGGTCTCTGCACAATTCTATAATATTCTGACATTTCTTCCTTCTTCCAATCTCATTTCCATAAAAGCTGAACGGTTTATTGGTCATCATCAGGTTTATTTCCATCATCATTTGGAAATAATGATATTTTCTAAATGCCTCTTAATTTTCTTCCAAATTATTTAAATCAAATATCCAACATTGGATATGTATTGTATGTTAACTCCCTTGAGCTACATATAAAGTAATAAAGGCAGAATAAAAATCAATCACTTAAACACATTTCATATTGTAGTTTAAAGAATGACATATTTTTTAACCCATGCAAGGTTGTTTTGTATATGTATCATCCCAATTCTAACATATTTTATCATGGGATTTCTTAATATAGTTTTCCCAAGCAATTTCTTTAGAATTTTATTAAATTGTTGTTCACTTTTATTGATTATTCAATCTCTAAATAATTACTGTTGTGGATATATTAACACCCATCAATAAAGGCCAAATGATGAGACTAAAGATTTTATAACTTCCATAAGAAATTTAGTACAGGCAGTTTAGGTCTTGAGATTGAGCTTGAAGACACTAATTACCACTTCATACTCATGGTTTAGATTCAAAATAGGGAAAAAACAACAAATAAAGAACAAAGCTGTATACTGTTGCCTTATTTATTTAACTAATACATCACACAAAATACTGTGTTGTATTACAAAGAGGAATTAAAATTGCCAGGAGAAATAACAACAATCTCAGATATACTTCTCTAATGGCAGAAAGTGAAGAGAAACTAAAGAGCTTCTTTAGTTTCTAAATTAAGGGGTTTAGAGGATGAAAGAGGAGAGTGCAAAAGTTGGCTTGAAACTCAACATTTTAAAAAAAATCAAGAGCATGGGCATCCTGCCCCATCACTTCCTGGCAAATAGGGAAGAAATGAGAAATGAGAAGGAAGGACTTACTGAAGAAGAGCCTAATGCTGGGAAAGGTTGAGGGCAAGAGAAGAAGGGGATGACAGAATGAGGTGGCTGGGTGGAGTCACTGTAGCACTAGGCATGAGACTAAAAGGACTCCAGAAGATGGTAGAGGACAGGAAGGCCTGGAGGAACATTGTCCATTGGGTCATGATGGGTCAGACATGACTTCGCAGCTAACAACAACAACAATGTATGGCTGTGATAGTTGGACCGTAAGGAAGGTTGGGTATCAAAGAATTGATGCTTATGAATTATGATGTTTGAGGAGATTCTTGAGATTCCCTTACAGTACAAGGAGATCAAATAATCAACCCTAAAGGAAATCAATCCTGATTGCTCTTTGGAAGGACAGATACTGAAGCTTAAATACTTTGCCCACCCAGTAAGAAGAGAGAACTCACTGAAAAAGATCCTAAAGTTGGGAAAGTCTTCATGCAAAAAGAAATTATAGCCCAACTCACCAAAAACATAACTGCAAAAAGATAGACTAGATATGAAAATTAAAATAAGTAAGAAAATGGTAAGAAAACACCTGTCTTAATGAATATAAATCATGGGGACCTGATGGATTACATCCCAGAATTCTGAAAGAGCTGCCAGATGTTGCCTCAGAACCATTATCTTTAAAGAAATTCCTGGAGTACCAGAGAACTACCAGAGGATCGGGAAAGTGCTGAAGTGGTTCCCATCTTCAAAGAAAGCGGGGGGGGGGGGGGGGAACAGACCCAGGAAATTACAGACCAATCTGCCTAATATCAATACCTGGGAAGATAATAGAAAAAATAATTAAAAAACAGATCTGTTAACATCTAGAAACAAAGAAAGTAATAACTAGTAGCCAGCATGGGTTTGTTAAAAACAAAGCATGCCAAACAATCTTATTTCATTCTTTGACAGAGTGTCTAAATTAGTAAACCAGTGAAATGCTGTGGACATAATATACTTAGACTTCAGCAAAACATACAATAAAGTTGACCACAACCTACTTCTTGGTAAACTAGAAAAATGTGGGATAGACAGCAACACTATCTGATTTGTAACTGGCTGACAAACTGTATTCAATGGGTAATCCTTAATGGTACTACATCTACATGGTAGGAAGGAAGCAGTGGGGTACTACAAGGTTCCATCTTACACCCAATAGTCTTCTATAACTTAATAAATGACTTAGATGAGAGAACAGAAGGGAAACTCACTCATCAAATGTGCAGATAACTCTAAGCTGGCAGGAATAGCCAAAACCCCAGAAGACAAGTTCAGGATCCAAAAAGAACTTGACATACTTGAACAATGGGCCCTATCCAACAACATGAAATTTAATGTGGATAAAAGCAAGGTTTTACACTTAGGCAACCCTCTCCCCCAAAGATTAGGTGAAATGTGGCTCAAAAACAGTAACTGTGAGAGGGACATGGAGTCTTAGTGAAAGAGGGTGTCAATGTATGTTCCAAAGCACCAGAAGGCAAGTCAAGATATAGTGGATGGAAACTAATCAGGAAGAGAAGCAACCTGGAATTAAGGAGAAACTTCCTAACAGACAGTGCTATTAACCAGTGGAACAGCTTGCCTTCAGAAGTTATAGGTGTTTCATCACTGGAGGTTTTTAAGAAAAGACTGGACTGCCATCTATCTGAAATATATAAGGTCTCCTTCTTGAGTAGGGGGTTGGACTAGCAGACCTCCAAGGTCCCTTCTAGCTCTATTCTGATTGAAAATTGATTGACTGAAGGCAAATGTAGAAGAACATGACTTAAGTGATTTAACAGCAACAACTACAAACCATGGTTCTCTGTTGCAACACATTGTTCTATTACATTTTCTATTATTTCCCTCTTACTCCTATATTCTTTATTTCACCATGTTCCCTTTCTGCTTTCCCTTCACCAACACATTTCTAGTTTTTTATTTAGTTTCCTTTTTGCCCTAATTATGTAAATCCAAGACACATTCTCAGAATTCTTCTTTCATCATTTATCCTTAATTAATGAAAAAGGACAGTTAACCATTGTTTTTCCACCAATCAACCAAAGGCCTGTGGTTGAATCCAGAATAGGAGAGGGCTGTGCAGCAAAGGAATGAACTGTGCAGAAAACTGGTAGACAATTAGTAGTTGACAATTAGGTCACTTTAAAAAAAAGAATTAGTGTGGAAGGGAAAGAAAAGCTATTAGGCTCCTAATACATCTTTGGCATAATATTAGTAATTTGAAGTTTCTTAAGAAGCACCGCATTTTCAAATAGAACTGGAAAAGGATACTTCCAACCATGTGTAATTTTACCCCCTCTTTCCTAATATTTTGTCTTATCTTTATTCCTACACTTATTGCTGGAAAGAATGAAATGCATTGAGGACCTTTATATAAATTGTCATGCTGATTTCCAATTATCCTGTAGTCTTTATGAAACCTTCCAATTTCATTTGTGTAGATCTTAAATTTTCTTAGACCTTTCTCATTAGAGTATTTACTGTGGATGAATTCAATGCTGGATTTTAGGCTCTAAAATACCTGTCATCTGCAATGATTTATTTATTGCAAAAAAACCCCCAAAAACCTCTCATGAGCAGAATATTCAGTTGATTCAGTGAGATGAAAACTATTTTTTCAGTTCATTTCTAATTATAGAAAGCTAGAAATAATTGTCATTTATAAGCATAGTGACTATCTTTGTCTGTTAAAACAGCTGTCACATTTGGTAGAAAATTTGATAACTTTTGTCCTAAATCATTTTTTTGTGAACTAAAAGTCAAGTCATTCTTACACTGTTGTGTAAACTTTTCATTATAATACTCTTCATTTGGAAAAATGGATAATATCTCATTTTAAAACTTCTGGGTAAGTAATGGTATAAATTATAAAAAGGAACTAAATTATAAATTATTAAAGTGTCAATTATTACTCCAAAAGGTAAAAATAATGTGAATAATAAAAATATTTTATAATTATACAATAATGACATAGAACCTGGTTACTTGAGGGATCATCTGTCTCCCATAATCTCTGCCTCATAAATTCCATCTTACAGGGTTGGTATGCTCTTTCAATTAAACAATGTAGGGACCCTGGAAGTGTTTCTTCTCTGTAGTAGTATCGTACCTACTCTCTGGAACAAGATTCTTTCCAAAATCTGATGGGATGACCCCACACTGCTGTTCACAGGTAGGAGACCTGTGACAATCTACCCTTCACCAAGGCCTTTGCAAAGTAGAAGGAGACCTTTCACTTCATCATCCTTTACACTTTTATCTTTTGTTGTTGTTGTTTTATTGATTTTTATTTAATTTATTTTTTGTTGTGAGCCTTTCAGAGTTGTTGAGGGTCTGGTGGCAATCAAGTTTGTTGTTATTTATTATTATTATTATTATTATTATTATTATTATTATTATTATTATTGTTGTTGTTGTTATTGTTGTTGTTGTTGTTGTTGTTGTTGTTGTGGTGGTGGTGGTGGTGGTGGTGGTGGTGGTGGTGGTGGTGGTGGTTGTGGTTGTTGTTGTTGTTATTGTTGTTACTATTGTTATTATTATTATTGATTTCCATGGTATAAAATTGTATAAAACTTTTATACATGGTATAAAACTTTTGAAAATGTTTCTGGTAGATACATTCTTTCCTTCAACATAAAAAAAATCCTTTTAATGGAACTATTCTGAATTTGTTATCAATGGTGCAGTTAAATGGAGTTTCAAAAAACTAAAAAATCTATATTTAATCCTGTAATGAAGCTCAGACTAATAGTAATTTTCTCTTCATGGGCACAATATAAGCCATTTAAACTGAATAAATTTCTAGTTTAGCAGCCAATGTAAACCTTTCTCATTAAACTGTCAAGTACTGGTCGAAGAAAGGGTGTTAAAATAGAGGAAAACATAATTAGAATAGGGGTGGTTTCTAGCTTTTGTTTCCAGTCTTCACTTAACTCTCATTCCACTTGGCTAGGTTACCAGTAGAAATGCACTGCATGTTGACAGAAGGAGTGTGTGTGTCCTGGACAGGGCTTTTTTTCTCATAGAACGCTCAGAACCGAGTTCCGGCACCTTTTTTGGATGGAACCATGTAGGGTAGGCAAGGCGGGTTGTATGACATGTGTGAGTTCCGGCACCTTTTTCTTTTACAAAAAAAGCACTGGTCCTGGACAATATAAAACTAGGACAAAGCTGGCTAGAAATGCTTTAAAATAAAAGCCCCCTCTCCTTCAGACAAACACTGAAGAAATAGGCTATATTTTACATCTTGAAAATCCTGCTTTCTGAAAACAAACAATAGCTTCTTGAAGCTGAGAGACTTTTGCTTCCTATGTTCAAAAATCACAGCTATCCATTACCAAATAATGAAAGAGAATAAAACAATTACATTCAGCACTAAATTACACTGGGGGAGGGGGGGGGGGAGAAAAAAAAGCCAAAGAGATGCTTCAGTTTCTAATAGGCAACTATCACAGGCAATTTTGGAGAATATCCAACAACCCATTATGTTTGCCTTGTTCAGCTGTGTTAGGCAGCCAAATCCCATACTGTTATTTGTAAAAATTCCCATAGTTGTAATGATTGAAGAGGTTTGTGACAATAATTGCTGTGATCATGAGAATTGTTATGATTATATCTGGCAATCATCTAATCTATTAGTGTGGACATGTGTCAGTCAGCCTTGACAGTTTCAATATATTTGATTTTCATTTAAATGCTTCCATTTTTTGTATCTTATTGATTCAATCATTGACTAGAAAGTTATTTGCTGTAATTGTATGATTTGACGAATGACCTAATTATGTATGGTTTCCCTGAAGTTATTTTCAAAAATTGTTTAGTTGTTTTAAATTATCGTTTGCCAAAATGAGGTGTTCATTCAGGGGAAGCCAATGATTTCTTATCTGTTATATAAAATCATCCAGAAAATAAAATACTGAGAAAATTAGCAATATAGCCACCAAATATCTACAGTTCATATTCCATAGAGATCAGTTTTGTAGAGTGTTCCTGAAAGTGAACATTTCACTTCCTATACCTATCTTATCTATACTTATCTGTAGCTTATAGACCCCAATAAACACTGGGTGTATTTATTAGAAGACGGACTGATTATGACATGATATTCACAAAGTTGTTTTCTTCCAGGGATCAAAAGTACAAAAAGTACAGTAGTATGTTGGTACTCACCACTAATTGTTTTTGGGAGGCATGACAACTACTAAAAAAATGAGTACCAAACAAACCAAGTGACTTACCATGTAACTTGCCATGTGATCCTTTGTTTCGATTGGGAAGGACTTCCTGTCTGTTCCTTTTCCTATTTCAGCAATCTTCCCAGCATGACCAACTTTATGTTCACCCTCTGTAACTGCCCCACTTCCTTTTGCAGCAATAGTCCCAGCATGGCTGACTTCCTGACCATTCTCTGCAGCTACCTCCTTCTTCCTATCACATCAAATCCCAGACAAACAACGAGTGCTTGGACAACAGTTTCATATCAAAATAAATCTGGACTAAATTCAATGAATTTTGAAGCAGTTGAGTATTGAGGTACTACTGTAAATTCAAACCATGTTTTAAAGTAAGCTACAGAAAATGACTAAGCTGTCTGATCACTTCTTGTAAATAGGACTTCTCCTGAATTTGCAGAAGAAGTTTCATTTATTCCTTTTTCTTCTAGAACAAAAAGTTGTATGTCTTTAAAAAATAAAATAAAAATCTGGTTCACTCCCCCTGATATCATGATTTAGATATATAAACCTGAATATAAACCTAATTGTAATTTGTTAAAGTGATGGGCTTAGACTTGATTATCAGATCCCCTATCAGTGTGAGCTCTTGTTAAAAAATGGTTCAGTCTGTGTTGCATTTCAGAGGCTATGTGAGATTATCTTTGAACTTAGATGCATGCTGAGTGTAATCATGCACCAGCTCTAATCAGGATTTGCTGTGTCTTAAGTGGCCATGTGACCAAGAATCAATTGAGGGTCAGCTTGTAGCTTTAAACGCCTGCTATGAAAGATCTTTCAGACTTGAATCTTATCCTACATTTCATTTCATCAGAATTTTGCAAAGGAAAGAGGGAAATCAGAGTCACCCTAAGTTCTCTTGCATTAAATTTTGCCATCAATAATTCTTCCACTAAACTGAATATTTGGTGGAAAAAGTAATACATGCCTATAATATGAAACAATGGGATACTGAGTGGGATACTGCCTTCCTTTTCTCACAGAATAGTTTCTCCTTTGGTGTTGGGCCTTTAAAGGTAAAACAGGGGAGCATTGACTTTTTAATTGATCAATGAGCTTCACTGGGAGCCTTACCAGTTGAAGAAAAGTGTAGGTCATATATGTTATAAATAAATCAATAAACCATATTTGAAAAGATTTGATCATCCATCTACAGTAGGAGAGTCTACTGCAAACCACAATAATGCCAAGAGGGTGATACAAACACATAGGAACTATAAATTGGTCACACAAACGATTGTTTGTACCCCACATTCCTTATACTGGTCTATTACCATAATAAAGATTTGATTTGATGTCATTATGTATTTGTGTCCCAGCATAATTTCTCCTGTGCATTTGCCCTATATTTTTCAAATTAAAACTGTGTATATTAGCAAACACAGCCGACAAGAACCCAAATCAGAAACAAAGAAAATAGTGAGCATGAGAGAAAGAAAGCTTCCAACTACAGTTAATGTTTCTCTAATTTTGTTGATCTTTTCATTTATTTAGTGCAACATTATTTTCATTTATCTATTATTTTGAGAAGGTCACAAAAGGTGATCTCACGACCCCGGGATACTGCAACCATCATAAATATGAGTCAGTTGCCAAACATCTGATTTTTGACCATGTGACCATAAGTGTGAAAAATAGTTACAAGTAATTTTTTTCAGTGTTGTTGTAACTTTGAATGGTCACTAAATGAAATGTTGTAAGTAAAGAACTACCTGTTCAGAGCAAGAAAGTTGCAAATATTGATAAGACCTGAGGATCACATGAGATAATCTCATAATCCCCATCTTCTGATTTAGAGGAGGTCCCTCATTTATCATGAGATATGATTGAAGATTCAGTTTCCAATTGTCACTGCGTGTTTTTTTAGTTTTGCCAGCTTCGCTCATTTCTAATTGTACATCTCTTTCTGCTCTGCACTGTGTATTATCTTATCTTGTAACCATAGTGACTCCAGCTATGTCCAGCCAATGTTTTGGTTTTAAACTGTTTTGTGCGCAGGCCTAGAAAAAGTTCTCACAGTTTCTGTTTTACTTTCTCCTTCTGCCTGATGAGAGAATATAGTCAGTCTAGGTCTTTTGTTTTCTCATTAAAAGTTTTGCTATAGAATATGCCTTGGATTTCTTTTCTTGATATTGACCATGCAAATGAACCACGGTCCATGCACCTCTGGTCAGATAGTTAATTGTTCCGTGATACCAATCTAGTCAGCCTTTGTGCATAGTGTGAATTGATGATTTAGCTTTTTCAAACCATATGGAAGCTACCTCACTGTAAAAGCATAGCTTCCCAGATCTGATACAAATACTGAGAAAGACGTCTGGAATCAAAAATGTGTCAGACTGTAATAAATTGTTTCAATTTCTCCAGTCACTATTATCCCAGCCAAATAAAGGTAAAAGTATAAATATTAAGTCGCTTGCCCAAGTTTGGTTTGATTGTGAAAGCTAGGATGCTAGAAGGAACTAGCCTGCTGTTTTAAAAAATATGTAAAGTTTACCTTTTCTCTAGAAGGCCCAGGTTCTGCCATCTCTGAAAAAATGTACAAACATTTTTCCAGTCCAAGAAGAGGCAGACACTCAGGAATTCATAGCAGCAATTAATTTTGGCCTCTCGCTTCAAGAATTCTTATTTTGGCAACAGATACATAACCCCCTCCCCACCCAGATTCTTGTCTTCCTTGTTTTATGCCAGCTTTGATGTGGGAGAATCATTTCAGGGTATTATACTTACAACAGGATTCAACTGAGCTTGACCCAGAGCTTCATCAAAGTCTGATACAGTGGCCCTTATAACGGGATTAGATATAATCAATCTCGTAAAACAATTAAGCTTGACAAAGATCCAGGTGACAACTTTATCACAGATGAAATTATTCTGAATAATCTGGATTGGTAGAGCCCTTTCTAACTCTCACATTTATATTCATAAATACTAAGGCATTGTTTCCAAAGAAGTAGAGTTAAGCCCTAGCATCTTCCTTACTTCCTAAGCATAAGCAAACTATATCCTAGACATTTATATAATAAACTTTTACACTGGTCCAAATTAAAAAAAAAACAATTTGGTTAAAGAATAAACAAGTTTTAGAGTAGAATATTAAATCACACTCTTATTTTACCATATCTAGCTAGAAAATATGCTTCTAGACCAGGATATGGTGCTATATGCAGCTTTTATTGATTTCAGAATAGCTTTTTTGACCTCAGCTATGGTACAAACTCAAGAATTCTATTGTAAATTGGTGCCTGCTTCCATAATGCATAAACTGTATAAGAACTCTAGTTTAAAAGGGGGAAGGTACAGGTTTATTATATTAACAAATGTTAATATAATTAGAGGAATTAGGCAAGGAAGTATCTTGGCAATACTACTGTTTAATCTATCCATCAGTCCTTCAGTGACCAGAATGAAAAGTCTAGCTTGTTATCCCCATAAATTGAAGACCACTGAAATTCTCCTATAAACAGATGATGCTGTGTCTGTTATCTCAAAGACCAATTGGCCTAAAGTGAGTTTTCCAAGATTTAATTGCATATTATAATGCAGAAGCACTCAAAATTAATTATGCAAAAACTAAGGCATTATTATTTGCTAAGTGCCCCAAAATACATTCCTGGCAATTGAATAACAACTTCATCAGGCAAGTTAAAATATCTAGCGGCAGTTTCATTTTTCCTGTAAATGCAGACTACCTATGGAACATATTATCCAAAATATACAGAAGTCCATGATAGCCCTGTGGGTCTTTAGTACACTAGAAGTGCATTATTTGTATCTGCCATACTAAAACTTTTCTCAGCTACAGCACTGATACAATTTTTACTGCACAGCTTCCTTACCAGTTTAGTGTGGATGTAATCCAAATTTTTAAAGTTTCATGATACATTCCTTATGTCAACTTACACCATGATATTGATGTATCCAAAGAAGAAACCCATAATTGGATATACATCTTCTCTTATTTGTTAAGATTACTCTCCCCATAGCTTATCTTTAATTTTAAGGGAAGATATGGTTTCATTGTAAGGTAGGACACTGCGTGAGAAAATGAAATGCTATGGTTTCTTACTAAATGCAGTCCTGATATGAACGTGCAGAGGCAGCCCTTAAACTATGTGCCAAGTATCTGGAAGCACAATTAGACCTGGCTGCCATATGCACAGATGTACTCTTGGGCAAATCACTCTCCGTTTTTTTCAAGCTGACTGGATATCCATGCCAAATAATGTTTCTAAACTCTGAAACATCTGGCAAAATTTAATGCCCCCAACAGCTGTTCTCAAGGGAACATTTGACGAATTGAACAGATTTTGTTCCATGAAGAAGGAGTTCTTGAAAGACTATGCCATAGTCTTTTATATTTCTCTTATTGCAAAGATGCCCAGTTGCAGTTAATAATACTCCATTTAGTGGCTGAAGTCTTTGGGTACATATTGTTTGGGGAAGAGTATAGTCAGGGAAAGTATGGTAGCAGACTTTAAGTGTCTGAAGTGCTATCTTCTATATAACAGGATAAATTTTTCAGAATTGCCTTAGAAGAAAAAAAAACTGGGCCTAAATTACAAAGAAAGAAATTTTAATAGGATATCAGAAAAAAAAATTATAATGTTAAATGCAACAAATAATGGTAATAGAGAGCAGATGTCTCTTATTTAAGGGAAGTTGAATTTGTCTTCACTGGAGATATTTGAACAAAGGCATCAGATGAAATGGTAGCATATTTCTGCATTAGGCAGAAGTTAAATTAGCTGATCTCCAAGATCCTTTACAACCTCACCATCCTGATTCTCTGACATGGGAATGGATCATAGGTAGGCTTTAAATTCTTATCTCCCAGTATCATGATCCTAATCTGAATTTTGCTCTTTCTAAAATGCCTTTTCACGTGCGTTGGATGTCAAGTTATAACTCTCCTGGTGGTAGTTAGTGATATAGACTTATTTCATTATGGAAGAGCAAAAGAGTTTCTTAACTTTCCAGCTCTTCTAAAGAGTCATTAAATGTTAACAGAGATTAATCGGCATATACCTTGAATATAGTTTTCCTTTATGTCTCTGAAGCAGATTGCTCTGGGAAGCCCCAAATGTCAGGGCTTATTTTGTATTTCCTGCCTGCAAATCAGGATCAAAACCATGATCCCAATCAAAGACAATGCTAAGCATATGGGATCGCTGATCTGCAATTTTCTGCACTGACAGATCCTATATTCTTCTAAGGAAATGGTATGAATGGTTGGTAATGGTCTATTAGAGACATTACTGGGAAACTGGCTAAGCCTGTTTTCTAGAAAGATACAATTTATTTCACAGATCTGGAAAAAAAGGATATAGGCTATGTGTGGTTGGTAACATAGAAGAATTTTTAATCCAACATGATTGATTTGTTTTAAATAAGATATTAAATTATATTTGCTTCACTCAGAAATTTTGAACTCTTTTAGTTATTTGTTTTCAAACAACTGAGGCTACTTCATTTGTACCCTTTTGCAGAGTTCCATTTACTTTGAGGTCTAAAACCACAGTCCAATTTTTACACTTCCCTTGTTATGCTATCAAAAACCTCAGTGCCAACTTTTTATCCAGGATTCTTTTGAAATATTTGTAAATAGCAAAACATTAATATAATATAATATAATAAAATATTTATTTTTAATCGTCTCAATAGGTCTTTGGTATTTTTTGTTTCAAATATGGATTTAGATTCACCTAGAACATTTTCATTTTATGACACCATTCTACACCTAGCCAGGCTTAAAATAACCAGATACCTTATGTCGAATTAATTCACCCTTTCACCTACATTTCTCCCTCACTCAGCTTGACAAAAAATAGAAAGAAGTTGTGGAATGGAATGCAAAAGTAGGGGGGATGGTATCTAGGCAACCTAGGTGGAAGTTTTGGGCTATAGATGGATCAGAAAGAAATGGGAGAATAACTATGCTTGTGTTTTCATGGGAAATTGGAACTGGTTTCACTTCTTCTGTGCCATGTAGATTTTCACTAAAGTATTATAACCTTGGTAAAATCATCTCCCAGGAGTTTCTTTTTCTGGAAATGTGAACTGGACAATTGACACCTTCCCAATATGTTTGCTTTCAACTTCCACTATATTTAGTATACAGTCTACAGATCGTGGTCTAGTATCCTCCATGCATACAATTGTTTATAATGCATTTGAAAGTTCTAAAATACTCAGTTTGCTGTTGAAGTATGTTCCTATATAATTTGCAAATGTGTTGGACAGAACTGAAAGTTAGGGACAGCATCAATACAAAGTCCCTTTCCCCAGTATACTTGTACATGCATACAAAACTTTATCTCTGATTTTCTAATTGATATCCTTGTCCTGAAATATTTACTCCACTAGATCCAATAACCCATATACTGTACTAACAGTTTAGTTTTGCTAAGATTCCCTTCCATTACTGGAAATAAAATTCTGATACCACCTATATATAAAACCTTTGTGGCTTTTATAACAAGGAAGCAAAAGGCAAAGTCATTTACTATAAAAATAATTTAGAAACACCTATGATCTATAAAGTAATATATTTAACCAGTATAACATCCAAGATATTTTATTTATTTATTTTATTTATTTATTTTTGGGACTTATATGCCACACTATCTCCCGAAGGACTCAGAGTGGCTAACAACAATAAAAATACAATAAGACAAAAGTTAAAAAAAAGAATTAAACTAGCAGCCCCAATAATAAGTTAAAAACATTTTTAAAATCCCTGTCAGTCCAGGTCAGCCTGATGGAAAAGGAATGTTTTAAGGCTGTGGCAAAAGGAACGGAGACCTGGGGTCATTCGGAGCTCAAGGGAAAGTTGGTTCCACAGAGCTGGCGCTCCCACAGATAAGGCCCTCCCCCTGGGGGTCGCCAGCCAACATTGTCTAGCCAACGGCACCCTGAGGAGGCCCTCCCTATGTGAGCACACTGGGTGATGGGAAGTCATTCCTGGCAGTAGACAGTCCTGCAGATATCCCGGGCCTAAGCCATGTAGGGCTTTAAAGGTAAATACCAACACCTTAAATCTCACCCAGAGGGCAACCGGTAACCAATGCAGCTCATGCAGGAGGGGTGTAATATGGGAGTATCGGGATGCTCCCATCACTACCTGCGCGGCCACATTGTGCACCAGCTGGAGCCTCCGGGTGGTCTTCAAGGGCAGCCCCATGTAGAGAGCATTGCAACATTGCAGTAATCTATACAGGAGGTAACAAGTTTTTGCAACAAAAAATGTTGCCATTTATTTTTCATTGAGTGCAATATTTTCCTGCTCCTGAATATTTTATATTTAGGCAGAAAAAAACTAAACAAACTGTTCAACAGAGCTGAGAAATAAGGAAAGTTTACTACTACTACTAATACTACTCACAACTTAACTATGCACTTATACTTGAAAAAATTCTTGAAGAGACTGAATTATTGAACTCCAGACTGAAAGATAAAGGTGCCATCTTAAACCTACCAAGTGAAACCCTGACTGCAATTGATGAACTGACAATCCAAAAACCAAGAGAAGAGAAAGAAATTAATATTAAAACAGGGGACCTTAAAGAACAACAACTACAATCTACTGAGAGCTTTGATACCCAAAACCTGATCTCAATTACAAAACCTACAATCCAAAAAACAACAGAAACTGAAGAAAGCAACACTAAGATGGAGGGTCTTAAGTCCAAACACACTATATTGAGAATCCAGGCAGCCAAACAACAACTATAACACTGGACATGACCTCTTATCTAAGCCAGATGGGACCGGAAGAAGAAGACAGACTGAACCAATAATAACTATACTAAAACAAACATGGGAAATTGATTTATTAGAGCAACAATTTAATGATTATAAAGGGGCCAGTTCCTTTGAAAAACTGACAACTGGATGTTCTCCCTCAATTCAAACAATGTGTGTAAGAATGAAGGGAGACCCATTTGAGAACTTAAAGGCACTGGTATGGAAGCCTGCTTGGCACAAAAAGAAAGCTAGAGTTAAATTTAAAAAATGGGTTCTTTTCTTTTGTGATTTATAATGACAGAGCCTAATTTTTTTTAAACGAGTCTTTAATAGATATAAACTGACTTTATATTTAGAATTTAGACTTGTAATGGAAATGAAAATCAAATATTAGAACACAGTTTTGAATTATATTATAGAACCTGGAATGATATAATAAAAAAATTACTTAATTAATAATTGATGAACCACTAAGATGAGAAATAGAATATATTTGTGAAAATAAAAATATATTTAAACAAACAATATATGCATTTTAGATATGACAACTATTATATAATGAAATACGGGAATTTTGTGTTAACCGAAAACTGAATATTATGGATACTAAAGGCTAACTGAAATTAGGTAAAATTTAAAAACAGGATATGGATAAATATATAAATTAAAATATATTGATAATTGTCTCAACTGACTGTGCTATAACTAGAAATGTATTAATTTAATTGTGATATTGTAATTAAGGGATTTGGAGAGGGAATTTTTGCTGATGTAACCTGGAATATGTACAAAAAGATTTTCTTATTGGACTTTTGAATACCCAATCCCCACATTGCTTCATAAATATCTGGATGTAAAATTGGAAAATTAATAAAACTTGTTTTAAAAAAAGAAATAAGGAAAGTCTTTATTTAGTGAAGATAGCTGCTCCTACATCTTCAGAATGAAGTTATGAGAAATTCAGTGGTGTGTATTATAGGCTAAGAAGTCATTTAATTTTATTTGAATTCTATAAAATTCTTGATTATTTCAAACTAAAGCTTGGCATACATGCTTCTGTGATCTTGGTTAGGAATGACATTCCTTCCAGTCACCTTAGATAACTTACCCTGCAATGTGTATTTGCCCTGGAACATATACATAGTCTAGCATAAAACAAAAGTAGCCAGAACTATAAATGAGTAAACAGGTGAGCAGCCATGTGTAAGTTACATGCAAGGTAGGAGCTCCATACATCATTAAGTAAACACTATGCTTCAGAAGGTGAAGCATTTTATAGTTGTTGTAATACAATACTCTCCAGTGTGAAGATGTTGGATTCACTGCCATCTGCAGAGAGGGTACTTTGCAAAGACCTGGTTAGCTTAAGTCTTAGAGTCTGGGCATACAAAATAAAATGCAATGGTTAACGTATCATGGACTGAAAATTTCAGGCATTGTTATGCCCTAGTAGTAGTAAGGTATTACTTTACATCTATTACTCTATTTAGTCCATTAGCTAAATGTCAGCCTTATTTGATTGGAGCTGGATTTACTCTCTGAATTTCTGTCTGGATTTGGTCAAGCGTTAGCAATTTGTGGCATGTTTATTACTGCAGGCAGAGATACTCCTTAAAGAAATTGATACAAAAAATAACATATTATATATATATTATAACATATATATATGTATTCTGTTTCACAATTAGTATTTTTAGAATTGTAATCAAGAGCACTTCCACCTCCCACTTAAAATCAACGGGAAGGTTTATAGTAACATAATTCTCTTTTCTCTTTTTTTTCAGTCTCTACAGTATGTGCATTATTGCCTCTTTGAAGATATCTGTGCTTCACGGCATGATTGCATTTTCTTTTCTTCCATGACTTCATGTCATTTTTGTTCATCAAGCAGAGACACATTTAAGTAAAGCTATTTGTGCTGCCCAAATGCTTTCTTCTCATCTTCCAACCTGGAGTAATCCTGTGAACACAATGTTCTGTATGTAAAAGGTCACAAGGTATGCAGAGAACAGCAATTTTCAAACAGGTAAAGAACTTCAAACACAAAGGTGAAGTCCTGGGAATGGTGGTGGGGTAGTGTGTTCTTAGAAAAGTTCAAGACTGCAATCAGCTGGCAATGAGAAATTAATGAAAGCAAGGTGTATGTCTGTTTTGTACAGTATATGATTAAAGGCATAGTGGTGTTGGTGTTTTCAGACAGTAAGAGTAACTGGAATTTTGAGTGCTTATTTTGAATAGCTCAAATAAGTGCTATCACAAGATGATGAGATTTGATTAATATGGAATACTTACCCAGGTGATCAAATACAAAACAGAATTTTCAGAAGTCAAAATAATTAAGTTATTTCTATTTTTAGAATCCCAGGATCCCCTGAAAGCTGGAGCAAAACACTCCTTAAAGCAAAACTCCAAAGTATAAACCTTCTAAGCATATTGCTGGCTAATGGCCACATAAGGAAGCCCCAAATTTCAACATAAAATTATTTGTTCAGGCAGAAGACTTTGATGTGCCCTGATGTGCAGCAAAAGTGTTGTATAAATAAGGTACTGAACTGGTGTATATCACTGGGCCTCCATTTGACAAAAAACTTATGTGCAATGCAGGTCATCTATGTCAAGTCTATTCTTAGATTTCTAACATACTTCATCTGACAATACACACACACACACAAATGCTGTTACTTCCTAATTCTGAAACAAATACTCTGCAAAGAATTACAGATAAAGAACCTATCCTATGCAACTGCCGTAACACTGGGAAGTTTCCCATTGCAAAACTTAAGAAAATTGGCCATTGCACCAATGATACAAATTGCAAAGATTTTTATGATCCTGATGAGTCTAGTGTCCATTTTAAAAGACACAACCATCCTGTTCCAACAACAGCTGCATTTAGTTCCAACAAGGAAACAGACAATCTTGGCTATCATTTAGCTCCACAATTGTGGCCAATAATGTCAAAGGCATGTGGTATAAGTTATTGCATGTTTAGTCTCCCAGACATTTCACCCCAGTGTCTCTACTGATTTGGAAGATTTCTGTTTAACTAAAATTCAGTCAAGACCTGTCAGACTAGAACTTCTTAGTTATTGCTTTCAGATGTTGGTATAGAAATAAAGAATGCTGCATTGTAATTCAGATCAGTTTCTGTATCTTCAATTAATTTAATTTTAATTATTCTGTCAATTTTCACGTTGAAGCAGGAAGCGTATTCTTTCTCACTTGTCCTTGGTTTGTTATAGTAATTTCAATGGGTATGCTAAATACACACACAGACACACACACACACACACTTGCAGATGTACAAACAAATGATTACAGGGACAATTGATGCCAACATCCTTCGCAGTATATACTACAAAGTATGTGGGAGTTTTGCTATAAGGCAGCCCACTGAAGTGCATTGTGAAAAGAAATGGTAGCTTGAACTCCGAGCAGTGAACTCTGGAAATGCCACTGGATCAGCAAGAAATCTGATACTGCTATAGACTCCAAATATTTACTTGCACTTTGTATTTTGTGAAATGCAGACGTGACAAACTACTTTCACACAAATGAAATTAAATTCTCCTGGAAAGGACCTTTGGCTCTTGAAGGAAAAAAATAATTCAATTCCAGTTTTTAAGATGATGATGATGACTTTTTAAACCTGTTTCTTAGTAACACAAACCACTTAACAAGCCAAGCAACCAAGAAAATGGACATAAGCAGGAAAATTGAATGATCAGATGAAGACGATATAAATATTGTATTGGAACCTTACACTTTAAAAACTCCACCCCCGCTTATGAGGAATATAATATATAGGCAAGGTGTCAAGGGGAAAATGATACAGTCTTATTATAAGTAGAGATTGTTTCCTTTCACCCAATTTCATTAATTACAAGAGCAACAACTCTGTATATTTGTTGAATATTCCAGGGATGGCTATAATTAAAATATAGAAGCATTTCCTTGGAGATGGGAGATTCTTTATCTAAAGGTAGCAAACCATTTATAAGAAGCAATAAGTGTCTTACAAGCCTTCTAAAAAGTAATTACATATTGTCCTCTTCTTTTAATAATTAGACAAGCAAGATCTTCAATACCACCCTCTCTCTTGACAATATGGCAGCAGCCAATGAAAGCAAAATGCCTTGTTTTATGTCTAGTATGGAATCAATTACATTTTCTTACATAACACCCCATCCCCTTTCCCAATACTCTCCATTAAGGCCTCTGTCATTGGATTCCAGTTGATCTCTGATTGCCAAGGGGAAGAATCCATTAAGCAGATAATAATGTACTTTGGCTTTTTGGCTTTTAATACTCCACTGACAGAAGGTATTCTAATGAATCTTTCACAGACTTCATGGCTAGGCCATGAACCTGCTAATCAATGGTTCAGTGAAGCAGATAAAGCAGGTAAAGCAAGTGGCAGTGTGGGGGGGCAGAAGGAGAAAAGTCACTTTCCGGGTTATCACAGTTCTTGTTATTTCTTACATATCACACGCAAAATGGTTTCTGGTTCCCTTTCTCAATTTGCTTTTTTTTTTTTACTGAAAGCCTGAAGCCTATAACAATGCTTTCTATAAAAAACTAAAGATAAACAATTGTGCATCTTCTAACAAATAATGCTGCAATTTTACAGTATTTTATGTTATTTCAAAGGTCGTAAAATAGGAATTCCTGCATTCTCCATGGAGATGACCATTTTTACTTAACATACATTTTCACATTATTTGTAAAGCAGAAAACTCACAAGCCAAAAGAAAACTGATAGTTAAAAATCTGGATATAAATTGAACAAATAAACAGTATCAATTTACATCAGCCACTTTAAACCCATTAATATCAATGAAGCCAAAAGTGTCCATAACTTTCTCCTATTAATTCATTGGGTGCAAATCACATAAGAAGAAGAATAGAAGAATAGAATAGAACTGGAAGTGACCTTGGAGGTCTTCTAATCCAGCCCCCTGCTTGAGCAGGAGAACCTATACCATTTCAGACAAGTCTAGTCTCTTCTTAAAATCTCCAGTGATGGAGCACCCACAAATTCTGAAGGCAACCTGTTCCATTGGTTAATTGTCCTCACTGCACCAAAATTCTGCAGCTGTTCTTCATATGTTTTAGTCTCCAAGCCTTTGATCATTTTAATTGCTCTTTTCTGAACTTTTTCCCAACTCTTAACATCTTTTTTGTGATATGATGACCAAAATTGGCTGCAGTATTCCAGATGTGGCATTACTAGGGTTTCATAAAGCAGTACTAATACCACACGTGATCTTGATTCTATGCTTCTGTTTATACAATCCAGGATTGTATTAGCTTTTTTGGCAGCTGCTGTACACTGCTGGCTCATAAGTCAAGTGATTGTCCACTAGGACTCCAAGGTTGCTTTCACAGTTGCTATTTTTGAGACAGGTCTCAGCTAATCTATACTTAAACCTTTGATTTTTCCTGCCTAAATGAAAACTTTGCTTTTCTCCACATTAAAACGCATTTTGTTGGATAGGGCCAATTGTTCAAGTTTGTCAAGATCTTTTTGGATCATGAGCTGTTGGCTATTCCTGCCAGTTTAGTGCAAATTTGATGAGTTCCCATCTATTCCCTCATCTAAGTCATTTATGAAGATATAGAAGAGTACTGGGCCTAAGACGGAGCCTTGTGGTACCCCATTACTTACTTCTCTCCATGTGGATGTAGTACCATTGAAGACTACCTGCTGAGTACAGTTTGTCAGCCAGCTACAGATCCATCTGATGGTGGTGTTGTCTATCCCAACTTTTTCTAGCTTACTAAACAGCAGGTTGTATCTACTTTGTCAAATGTCTTACTGAAGTCTAAGTATACTATGTCCACAGCATTTCGCTGATCTATTAATTTAGTCACTTTATTAAATAATGAAATAAGATTGTTTTGGCATGATCTATTTTTGACAAACCTGTGCTGGCTACTGGTTATAACTCTAGCTGTTTGCAGATCTGTTTTTTGATTATTATTTTCAGGATCTTTCAAGTATTGATGTTAGACTGATTATTCTGTAGTTTCCTGGGTCTGTTTTTTTTCCCCTTTCTTGAAGATGGGAACCACATCAGCCCTTTTCCAATCCTCAGATTCTTCCCTAGTGCTCCAGGATTTATGAAAGTAGTGCAATGGTTCTGAGATAACATCGGCCAGCTCTTCAGAACTCTGGGAAGTAATCTGTCAGCTCCCAGTGATTTATATTCATCAAGGTTGGATAAGTGTTCTCTTACCATTTTCATGCTTATTTTAATTTTTGTTTCAAATTTGTCTTTTGCAGTAGTTGTTTTTTTTTTTGTATGTTGGACTATAATTTCTTTTTTTGTGAAGACTGATGCAAAGTATGAGTTAAGCAGGTCTGCTTTCTTCCTACTGCCTGTTATTTCCTTGCCATCTTCTCTTTTTAGTGGACTTACAGTTTCCTTGACTTTTTTTCTTGTTATTAATATGTTGAAAGAAACTTTTTTTATTGTCCTTGATTTCTGTTGCAAGTCTTTGTTCATTCTGAGCCTTTGCTTTCCTGACTTCATCTCTGCATTTTCTGGCTTTCTCTGATAATCCGCCCTAGTTATGTGTCCCTCTTTCCATTTTTTGTACTTGTCCTTTTTGTCTTTCAGTTTGTCAGAGAGACAAACTGGGCAGCCATGCTGATTTCTTCTTGAATTTCTTGTTTTTCTTTTTCAGTGGTGTTGTGCTGGACTGGGCTTTTATGATCACATTTTTCAGGCTTTCCCAAGCTTCTTGAGATGTTTTCCCCTTTAAGATTTTCGTCCATGGAACCTTTCCTAGGTTCTCTCTGAATTTGTTAAAATCAGCTCTTTTGAACCTTTGACTCTGGTTGGATTGTTTTCTATTGTTTGTTTTTGCATTATATTGAATCTCAGCATGATGTTGTCACTTTCACCTAAGGTTCTGGCAACTTCAACTCCCTCTATAACTTTACTTCTACTTCCCTCCTCCTTCCCTCCTCCTTTACCTTTTGGATGGTAAAGTTGTTGACTAAGTTGGTTAGGAATCTGTTTGATCTCCCACTTGCTGTAGAGTTTGTGTCCCAGTTGATATCTGTATAGTTGAAGTCTCCCATTACTACTGTTGTAATCTTCCTACATACGTTTGTAAACTGGTTGGCAAATTGTTCATCTATTTCTTCTGATTGATTGAGTGGCCTGTAATATACCCCTAACTTGGGGGGGGGGTTATATTTATGATTCATATAAATGATGATGATGGCAGTGATAACAACAACACTGCTGCTGCTGCTGATGGAATATTTATTATTTTTATCATAACATATTCTCAGTTTTCAACTATAAGCAAAGAAACAAACATTAATGTTCCCACTTCAAATTCACCCAACTGTAATCAAGTGTGGTTTCTATAATAATATTATTATTATGACCTTTGCATGAAAACCCACTCTGCATCCTGTTAACTTTCATAGTCACTAGCTGAAAAGGAAAAAAAAGAATTGGATTCTCTCCCAGAATATTGCAAGCAGTAAATCAATTATTGTCTTAGGCTTCTAGTAATTAGACATCACTTTTAACATTAAACTCAGTATCTAAAATGAGATCTTTCTGTAAAGTTTATAAAAGGTCTGGTAGAGGGGGAAAGGCAAATATAATGGATGGGGCATATAAGCTACATTTTTGCAAAATAAATAAGTATGATATTTTGAAAGAAGAGAGAAGTAATATCATATTTGGAAAAGAAAGATAGAGTATTAAGAAGAGAGATGGGTTTGAATGGAACATTTTAGTTAAAAAATGAAATATAGTAAAGGATCCATCTGGGCCAAAGCAGCCTCTTCTCCACCTGACCGTGACGCTGAGAGATCAATGAAATCCAACAAATGGTGGACTTCCGGTTTTGTGGAGTAGTGAATGGTCATGGGCTTGTGGTTTTCTGCACCTCCGCAGCTAATTTCGCCCTGCCAGGGAACCCTAAATTGGTCTAAGTGACCCCAAAGAGGCGGCGAAGAAAGAAGGGTGCCCCAGCGATTCTGGAACAATGGTGCTTATTCAGTTTGACTTGGAGAAATCCTTCTAACCTGACAGGAGAAAGGCTGGTCGTACGTCATCAACCAACCCAAGCTACTTGCAATTGAAGTCCAAAAATACTAACCAGCACAACTGTGAACAGCATGCTTGAAACTGTGTGAGGAATCTTCTCTTTTCTATTCTATATTTAATTTCCTGGAAAAATTTCCAAGAAGCAAAATACCTCCAAAAGGGAAAGCGGGGGATTTCCTCCCCACCCTTATACTAACAGAAGTGGCAAATTAATTTTTTATGGAGAATCAAAAATAAATATAAATCCTGAAATTTAAAACATAAGTCTGGATAAATCTAAAATTATCGAATGGTTAAGACTGTCATTCTAAAGATAGTCATTCATTTTGGAAATTGAAAAACTAATAGATCCTGACACCTAGTGGTGGATGAAGACTATGACAGCTATGACTTTAATATAAGACTTGACATAACCTGAGAAAAGCTAATCTGTCTTTGTGACCTTCAAAGCTTTAACAACAAAGAACAGCTGTGAAAAAAAGACAATAATCTTGACTGTAGACACAGAGAGAATTATAAATTTCAGGGGGAAAAATCTTTTTTGAACTATTTGGATTACAAATATCTATTTAATCAGGACTGTAAAGATATTTGCAGAAAAAAAGAAAAGAAGAGAAAAGCTCAAATTCTTGGCCATCATGGATCAGAGACATGTTGAAAGAACATATCAAGAAAATATAAATTCTCCACAGGAGGAGATATATAGTATATTGCAACTAATTCAAACAACAATGATTTTAAACTACAAGGAAATACAAAATAACTTTGAAAATATAAACCAATCTATTTCCAAATTACTCTACAACAAAAAAATTCCCAGAAAACAACAGAGAAGGAGCAGATAAAACAGATAAATGGATAGAAAATTGAGAATAGAGACTTAAAGATGGAACTTAACAAAACAAGGAAACATGATTTAGTCCTAGTGGAAAAAAAATCACAGGAATTAACAATTTATCCCTTAAAACTACAAAATAAGTCTGAGCACAAGGAAAGAGACTGGATAAAATGGACTGTAGAGATGTCAGGAACATCGGAAAGAAAGGAAATGATAAGAAAAGTGGAGAGAAAGAAAAAGAAAAAGATTTTCAACAAACATGGAAAGGCAGAAGCCCTGTGCAAAGACATTTCATCTGATTTACTTTTTATTTCTACAATAACATTAACGAACATATGGAAAAACCTTTTGACTCAGTAAAATACATTTATTAAGAAAGATACTGGGCAAAAGAAAAAGACCAAAGTGAAAATCAAGAAAATAGATAATGGGACCAACCAGAGAGAATACTTAAAAAAGAAACATTTGTTTGAATATGGTTAAAGAAATAGAAAAGATTTGGGATATATATATGTTGTTCTAAGAGGGATGAATTCTCTAAATAATATAGTACTTAAAAAGAATACTTAATAGTTCAAAATGAAACATTTGTTTGAATATGGTTAAAGAAATAGAAAAGATTTGGGATATATATATGTCATTCTAAGAGGGATGAATTCTCTAAATAATATAGTATGCTTTTTACCTTTTTTATTCTATTTCTTGATATGAGTAATATAAAAAAGTTTACAAGGCTTAGATAAAGGAAATGTTTTAGATTTTTAAATGTGATTGAATTTAAGAAAATTATAATGGAAAAGAAATGCTTTGAATAAAGACTTAAAGAGCTAGATGACTAGATGTATTAAATGGAACATTTAAAGATTAAATATATTTTTAATTATGGTTAAAAAGAATTAGAAATCTTGGAAACAAATATATATTAGGGATATTTTAAGTAGTATGTTATTTTTTATGTTTCTTTACACTTGCTCTCCTTTCTTTTCTTTTCTTTTTTGCTGTTTTATCTATCCCTTAAAAAATGTAAAAGCGCTGAGATGGTTCATATGGAGAAAATAGACTTAAATTTTTAAATGTAATTAATTTTTGAGAAAATCTTAACCAGTAAGAATAATTAGAATTTTGTGGGAGAAACAAATTTCAATAAGGACTGTAACAGGATCTATGATAAGGCAACCAGAATGATTGGATAGAAAAGAAATATTATATTTATTTGATTATTATTTTTAGGAATATTGGGAAAGATATATATTTAATTGTTATCTATCAAAACAATAAGAATTGTATTAACAATGTCTGCAAAAGGGGATGTTTTGGGAAAAAGAGGAAATCAACTGAAACCATTACGTGGATAATGGATTCTAGAAACCAGTTGTTAGTGATTGTTTTACAAATGTAAACCCAGACAACACACTGTTCACCAATTATTAAGTCATTTATGTTTAAGAAAATCAATAAAATATACTACAAAAAAAAGAAATCCAACAAATGGTGTGAACAACACCAGAATGCTGAGCAGATGATGCTAAAGTTTTGCTATATCTTAACAACACTTTCTCATGCCGTACTCTTCTTTCTTATCTCCTTCTCCTTTCTCTTCCCTTAAATTATGGAGTTTTACCAAACTCTTGATCTTCTATTCTATAACTGTTTCTTGAGATTTAAGTAGAAAACAGAAACAAAAAACTAAAAAGCTAAATCTGGCCTGATTTAAAGGGGGTGTGGTTCAAATGTTGAAGGCTAGTCTTATGGGTGGTGGTGGTGGGAAGAAATGGAAAGTATAAGTAAGGCTCATATGTTGCCCCCTCCCACAATCTCACGAGTGAGCACGTTGTTTTATGGGCTGACCAAGCAAGGATGTTTTTACAATGTTCTGGACCAGAGTTGGTATGGATATCCATAAACAAATACAGAACCTCTCAGAGGTGACAGAGATATCACCATGATCTGTTCAGTCAGATTTAGCAGGGAGATCTCTGGATAAGATAGAGGCTCATGAGCACAAGGTACTAAAATAGAAATTGGAAGGGAAGGGAGGACATTTCACAATACCGGACTAACTAAAAAGAGTCACAGTACAGACTTGTGAAGAAATTTTATACCACAGTCCCAAGGTGCGGCAGGTTATTCATCATATAGATTCAATAAGTGTGGTGTAAATGGAAAAGAGTAAAAAAATATGTGAGGACACTACAAAGCCCCAAGTGGACATAACAAGGTGGAGAAAACTGGACTGTCTGGATTTTGTTGAATTACGTGTCTCAGAAAGTTGAGAAGTGTGATAACAGTATAGGGAAAATACTTCTTCATATTTTCTCTGGTAAAACTGAATGCCAAAATAGGACTATAATTTACCAAAAGTTTCTAAAACATTATCTTGAAGCTATTAGTGTAAGTTTCTGAAAAGTATTTTCTATTACAGAGATAATGTGGTATAAGGTGGTCTATCAAATAGTACTGCACATATGGGAGTCCCATTACTTGCCCAACATGTTTCTTGGCACAATGTCTCAGCTGCTTGGAATCTTAAGACTTGCAGTGAATTTGGCTTCAAATCCCCTTTGAATGAACACTGATCTACCTTTTCCTAACCACAAACATATGTTCACATAATATTAGAGTTCTCTACATTGGCTTAGTAAGAGAATAAAATTGGATAAAATTGGAAGTGGAAAACTAACTTAAATCTGAGGGATCTATAACTAACAGTTGCAAATTGTCAGGGAAAAGTTGGAATAGGGAGATGAGTGGAAAATTGATATATATGTGACATTTCAATTTTTTCTTTTTAATAAATTTACAGACATTTCTAAAATTCTGTTTTCACTTTGTTGTTATGGGGTACTAAGTGTAGATTAATGAGAAAAAATGAATTTCAACAACTGTAGAATCAGGGTAAAGCATAATAAAATTAACAAAAGTTAAGAGGGTCTGAATGCAATATATTACATTACATTTCATGTCATTACATTACATTGAATTACTTCTAAGCTTCTAAAAATAATGAAGGGTGTTGATTATTCCTGAACGAGCTTCTTTCCATAAAAAGCATCTTCTCATTAATTAAAAGCTATTAATTATGAATCGTAAATACTATGTATTGCCAGACAAAGAACTGAGCCTTCCTACCTGCGCTCAAATGCATTTATATAATTTTCACTCTAGAAAGCTGCCAATTGTATGTGATAGGAACTGTTAAAAGAAAGCAATGATATCAACATGGATTGCTTTAATATTCTGAAAGTGCAGAAAATACATAAAAGGATGTTCCAGATACAATTGGTATGCTTTTCAATTCACTGCTATTTCTTCTATGCCAGATATACTTTTGAAAAACTCAAATTCATTCTAAATTGTGTCTTCAGTTTTTATTTTTTACATCAGGGATGTCAAACTGCTGGCCCATGGGCCGGATGCATCATCTGGAAGTCACGCCCACCCCATTGCCAGCAATGGAGAAACTGTCCCAATACATTGCACGACATCATGTGACATCGCAAGTTTGACATGTCTGTCTTACATCATTAATATGTGGTACTGTCTCTTATCTCCAAATATATATCCAATTCCTCCCACCTAAACTGAAAATAGTTCTTAGAAATGTACAGTAAGAATCTCTCCTTTTACAGTCCTTAATAATATTAGAACACAAAGCAATCAGCAACTACAGCATTATCTTTTGCCCAGTGAATAACTGTTATAAATGTCCTAAAATTTAACAGGTTTTGGTACCATGTGCTTGATCCAAGTTGAAATTAATGCAAAAAGCTTAAGCTGCCAATATTGGAGAGAAACCTTTTTTAAAAGACATAATCCTTACTTCCCCACTCCCCCACCCCAAATTTAAAACACCTTTAATACTACAAATAATAATGTGATACAAGAATTAAATTTTAAAAAATACAGAAGCAAAGAAGCAAAAAAGAACAGTAATCAGTTCCTGCCACATTGCAATTAGGTGAGAGCAATGTAAGGATGGTTCTTTGTGGGCTTGCTTCCCTGAGAAGAATATTTCACAAATATGGTCACAACCAAAATCTTTCCCTCATTTACATTTGACAATGGTGAAACATCTTTTTATGCTACATGTCTATGACATTGCTTTCCTCTTGTATGCAGCCCATCCTTATCTGTAGTACTGTTAAAGCATTATTTTCCCTTGTTCTGATATCTGATTCAATGACAGCCTCACAGTGTACAAAATCTGTTAGATTTTTTCACCATTACCTTGGTGGAAAGTCAAGAGAGACGGGGAGTATCTGGAAACAAAGGCAATAGAATCAATGAGGACGATAGATTGGAGAGAGATAGAGAGACAGGATAGATGGATGATATCCCCTTTCCCCTTGAATGTTGCATGGTGACAAGGCTGGTGGTAACATCTGCAACTATTCTAGCAACTTCATCTGGGCTTACATTACCTTAAGTCATGACTTATCATATATTCCAAAATGGCAAAAGGAGCCTGCTTAAGATGAAGGGCTCAAATCCACAAAAGAGCATCTGTTTTCCCATTATATCATTTGCTATAATGTAGAATTTCTATCACTTTTTAGAACAATCTGCTCCTTAACTTTAGTTGTTTGAATGTAAGATCTGGCAACTTTATAAGAAACTTTAAAGAAATACAGTAGTTACAAGGCTAAAACTCATCTAACATTATTTTTTATTCTTTTTTTCTGGGAATAGATTCCCTCCAGAAACAAAGAATCATCTCTTCTAGTACCCAGTAAATAAACATAGTCTGACAGTTCTGATTTAAGCTTTTGTCAGAAAGCAGCTAAGAGATAGAGTGAGTCTGAGTGTTAAATCAATATGGCTTTTGCCTACTCAGTAATCAAACAAGATTAAGCTTGAAATATTAAGCATCCCTTCCAGGGCAGGTAGAATGAATTCTGTAAACTGGCAATTCTAGTCTCAGTACTTAAGGCATACATGGCAGGATGGCAGAAGGTTCCCAAAAAGGAGGCATACATGTGTTTATGTTCTACTGAACATGCTATATGAAAATTAGGTTTTATAAAAGGTTGGACAAACAGCAAATATAAATAAAAGTCTACTAAATGTTAATGAAGCTAGAAACTAGAATTAGCAAAAAGAACTCTTGAAACACAAATGTGGAACCATGAGTCCACATAAAACATTATTTTTCTTCACTGTAAACCCTCTCATTTATTCAGGCACAGTGCTTTGGCATCACTTAAACATGTACATACAATAGTGTTACTCATTTCCTCCTTTTTCTGTCTGAAAATAAGATCAGCAATCTGAGATCAAATGCAAGCAAGCTAGAATAGATAATAGAAAAGAAGCTGAAGAACAAGAGGACTAAAGAATACCTAATCAAGAAATACTAGTTAGAAACAAAGAAGATCAGGGAAGCACCGGGAATAATAAAAAATAGCTATAGCCAAGAAACTTGAATTGCAATTATAGGCAGAACCTTTAATTTCAATCAAATAAAAAATGTTTCTAATCTATGCATGTGGAAACTACAGTGAATCAGTTAGTATCTGACAAGGAAGAAACAGTACAATTCTGGGTACAGAAATGGGATAACTCAAAGAAATAAAACAAGAACGCAGCTTGGTTGAAGGAGGTGGATGAGAATAAAAAAGAAGTTGAAATGAAAGAATTAGTAATAACAGCAGAAATGGTAGAGAAAAGATCAAGGAAGATCAAGAATAGAATAGAATAGAATAGAATAGAATAGAATAGAATAGAATAGAATAACTGGAAGGGACCTTGGAGATCTTCTAGTCCAGCCCCCTGCTCAAGCAGGAAAACCTATACCATCTCAGACAAGTGACTGTCTAGCCTCTTTTAAAAAATCTCCAATGATGGAGTGCCCACGATTTCTGGGAGTAAGCTGTTCCACTGGTTAATTGTCCTCACTGTCACGAAGTTTCTCCTTAATTCAAGGTTGCTTCTCTCTGATTAGTTTCCAACCATTGTTTCTTGTCCTGTCCTCTGGTGCTTTGGAGAATAATGTGACCACCTTTTCTTTGTGGCAGCCCCTCAAATATTGGAATACTGCTATCATGTTTATTTATTCTTTTATAGATTAAGGTAAAGGTAAAGGTTCCCCCGCACATGCGTGCTAGTCGTTTCCAACTCTAGGGGCCAGTGCTCATCTCCGTTTCAAAGCCGAAGAGCCAGCGCTTGTCCGAGGACATCTCCGTGGTCATGTGGCCGGCATGACTAGATGCCAAAGGCACACGGAACGCTGTTACCTTCCCACCAGAGTGGTCCCTATTTTTCTACTTGCATTTTTAGGTGCTTTCGAACTGCTAGGTTGGCAGAAGCTGGGATGAGTAACAGGCGCTCACTCTGTTACGCAGCGCTTGGGATTCGACCCGCCAAACTGCCGACCTTCTGATCGACAAGCTCAGCATCCTAACCCACTTACCCACCACATCCTTTTTTTATAGATTAGCCAAATCCAAATCCTGCAGCCATGCTTTGTAAGTTTTTAGTCTCCAGGCCTTTGATCATCTGAGTTGCTCTTCTCTGAATTTTCTCCAAACTCAACAACTTTTTTGTGATATGGTGACCAAAATTGGCTGCAATATTCCAAGTGTGGCCTTACTAGGGTTTTAGAAAGCAGTCAATGATGAAGATATCAAATAATACTAGGCCTAAGACAGAACCTTGTGGTATCCCACTGCCTACTTCTCTCCATACGGATATGGTGCCATTGAGGACTACTCATTGAGTATGGTTTGCCAGCCAGTTAAAGATCCATCTGGTGGTGATGTTGTTTATTCCACATTTTTATAGCTTACCAAGGAGTAGATTGTGGTCTACTTATCAAATGCCTTACTGAAGTCTAAGTATACTATGTCCACAGTATTTTGCTGGTCTACTAATTTAGCTACTTTATCAAAGAATGACATAAGAGTGGTTTAGCATGATTGAGCTGGTAATAACTTTGTTTGCTTCTAGTTGTTCGCAGATCTGTTTTTTGATTATCTTTTCTAGGATCTTCCCAGGTATTGTTAAACTGATTGATCTGTAATTTCCTGGGTCCAATTTTTTTCCCCTTTCTTGAAGATGGGAGCTACATCAGCCCTTTTCCAATCCTCAGGTACTTCCCCAGTGCTCCAGGATTTTTGAAAGATATGGTGCAATGTTTCTGAGATAATAGCTGCCAGCTTCTTCAGAACTCTGGGATACAATCTGTCAGGCCCCAGTGATTTATATTTGTCAAGGTCTGATAGGTGTTCTCTTACCATTTTGTTCTATAATCAGTAATTGCCAAGCAGTTTTAACAACATACTGCAAGAAGGTGAAATTAAAGAGTGGCTAACATGTGGCAAAACTTACCTGATAATGAAAGATCCAGAAAAAGGGGAAACAGCAGGCAACTACAAGCCAATTACCTGCTTACCAACAACTTTCAAATTGCTAACTGGTGTAGTAGCTGATGCAGTCCAACAGCACCTGCTTGAAAAAAAGCTCTTTTCACTTGAGCAGAAATAAAAATGCCTAAACAGCAGAGGAACAAAACCTCAACTCCTAATTGACCAAATGATTTTGGAAAACTACAAGAGAAAGACCAACCTGAATGTAGCATGGATTGACTACAAAAAGGTGTTAGACTCTCTGATTGAATTATCGAGTGCCTAGAGATAACAGGTGTCAGTACAAACATCAGAAGCTTTGTGGCAGAATGGCAGACACAGTTGCAGATCAATGGTGAAAGACTGGGAGATGTTAATATCAAGAGAAGAATATTTTAAGGAGATCCACTATTGCCACAACTGTTTGTCATTGCACTGATTCCTCTGTCAACAATACTGAATAACTCAGACCATAGCTATCAAACATCAAAAACATCTTTCAGACTATCCCACCTTCTTTACATGGATGACTTGGGATCACTTACAAAAATTGTGTTCCTCTATCGCAAGGGTGTCAAACTGCTGGCCCACGGGCCAGATGCATCACAATGAAACTGCACCAACCCCATTGCCGGCAATGGGGAAAAAGCTCTGATACGTCACGTAACATCACATGATGGCACAAGTTTGACATGTCTGCTCTATCGTGATTCAGTAAAGCTTGATATTCGTGAACTGCTATATGTGCATCTATAATTATAGTTTCTTATCCTTATTCCTTTCTTCATTCAGTTATTGCATTTCTTGGAGAAGAATCAGAAATACACATAGAATATGTGAAACATCAGGTTTGTGTACAGAAAAGCTTGTTCGTAAAGTGGGAACAAAATAACTTTTTGGGGAGGCTGCTATGATTTCTTCCCAAGCATCAACAATGACTTTTTTCAAACAGGAATCAGCTCACAGAGGAAAATGTTTATTCTTATATATTTTTTCGTTCGCTAATCTTTTCTGAACAATAACATTATTCTAACTAAAATTAAGGATGCTTTATTTTTAAATGTGTCTTCATTCATATTCACGCACACCTGACTTATTTCTGCTACAGCTGCTCACATGGGCCAGATGATTCGGTGGAGGTTATTATGTGCAAAGGAACATTGAACTTTAGGTCAAATTTAGTGTTCCTTTATAATGCACAAGAAAAAAAATACTGGAAATAACAACAACAACAACAACAACAATAATAAAGTTGGAAGGGACCTTGGAGGTCATCTAGTCCAACCCCCTGCTCAGGCAGGAAACCCTATTCCGCTGGTGGTGAACCTATGGCATGCATGCCACGGGTGGCACACAGAGCCGTCTGTGGGCACGTGTGCTGTCGCCCCAGTCCAAGGCCTTAAGTTCCGTCCATGAGCAATCTGCATCAAAATCTCCCTGGGCAAGTGGCTTTTTAAGCTCAGTTTTATAATACCTTTTCACTTTAGGGCTCTGCCAGCATGTGCAAAAAAAAAAGTTCAATCAATTACAACTTGTCACAGGAAAAAAAAAAGATCTCGCAAAATTGGAATTGATTTATTGAACTTTATTTTTAGTCCCACACAGCAGTGGAGGAAGTGACTCATTGGAGCTGGAAAGAAGGTGCTGTGTGGGGGTAGAGGGAGTGGTGGGAGCAGGGCACTCCATACGAGTGGTGGGGCAGAGTCTGTGCATGGGATAGAGAAGCAAAGCAGTGGCGCTAGCATGGTGGTAGATCAGTTGCTTCCCTCCCCATGCCAGACACCTGCCAAAGCCATGCAGGGTAAGATTTCCAGGCCCGCCCCCACCCAGATGTCTTCGCTTCCCCCAAATGTTTTTTTACTGGCATGCCTTTCACCTGCATTCTGTTTCTCCGTTCACTTCTCAGCCTTCACCATGTGTTTGTGGGTTCATCAGATCTCTCGAGAAGTTAGAAAGTCTGATGGAACTTTTTTAGTAAAAAAAAACACTTGGGAGAGGTAAGGGCATCCAGATGCAGCTGGTCCAGCAAGCTTACCCTGCATGGTGGTGGGAAGGTGGGGCACATGCCCTTCCCATGCCAGGCCAGCCCCTGCAGCCCCAGGTGGCCATGCTAGGAGGCGGTGGGCAGGGCATTGAGGTGGGAGCTGGCAGGCCAACCAAAGAAGCAGGTGGAGCTCCGGAGGCTTGGAGAGATACTTGATAACCCACCATCCCACCCACCAGAGACCCCCTGGATCTCCCCCAACCCTGCCCAGCCCCCACAGGTATCCCTCCCTATGAGCAATATTGAGTTGGCCATGCCCACCCTGGCCACACCCATCCAGTCTGCCATAACCACTGCAGCCATGCCCACCCAGCACCCGACAATAAACAAGTGAGGTTTGGGTTGCAGTTTGGGTCTCTAAAAGTTTCTCCATCACTGCCCTATACAATTTTAGACAAATGGCTGTTCAGTCTCTTCTTTAAAAGTTCCAGTGTTGGAGCATTCACAGCTTCTGGAGGCAGGTTGTTCCACTGGTTAATTGTTCTAACTGTCAAGAAGTTTCTCCTTAGTTCTAGGTTGCTTCTCCTTGGTTAGTTTCCATCCGTTGCTTCTTGTCCTTCCTTCAGGTGATTTAGAGAATAGCTTGACTCCCTCTTCTTTGTGGCAGCCTCTACCCTCGTCCTTCTCTTCATTAAACTAAACATACCCAATTCCAGCAACCGTTCCCTATATGTTTTAGCCTCCAGCCCCCTAATCATCTTTGTTGCTCTTCTCTGTACTCTTTCTAGAGTCTCACATCTTTTTTACATTGTGGTGACCAAAACTGGATTCAGTATTCCAAGTGTGGCCTTACCAAAGCATTGTAAAGTGGTATTAATACTTCACATGATCTTGATTCTATTCCTCTGTTAATGCAGCCTAGCTGTCAAGTTTCTGATGTATGGGCTTTTTAAGTGACTCTGAGGCATTGTTTACCTTAAAAGTCCTTTATTAGCCTAATGCACTGGCAAATGCTTGCTCGAAGGAAGCTGGAATCTGAAATCTCTGCCCCCTTGCACAATATATTAAAACACAATTCTCTACCTTTATAATTTTTGTCATTAATCACATTCTCCAATTAATTTAAAGAATCAGTTTCCCTTCTATTAGAAAACCCACCAAGGTCTTATCTTCTGTAAATTCAGATGGCCTTGAAGGTACAATCCTCCTCTTCCCCCTCCCAATCTTAAACTCAATCTCTTAAAGCAATACAAAGGTTTAACATATGAAATGGCTACTTCTTCATCTCTTGTCAAGCAATAACATTCGATGTTAGCAGCGTTGACACTAGCATTGTGTTGGCTTTTTTGGCAGCACACTGCTGGCTCATATTTAAGTGATTGTCCACTAGGACTCCAACATCCCTCTCACAGTCACTCATATTGAGCAAGATACCACCTATACTATACCTGTGCATTTCGTTTTTCCTGCCTAAATGTAGAACCTTACTTTTTTCACCATTGAATTTCATACTATATTTTTCAAAGGTCCTGGAGCGCTGGGGAACTACCAAAGGACTGAAAAAGAGCTGATGTAGGGAAAAAAATAGATCCAGGAAACTACAGAAACTACAGATCCAGGAAACTATCAGGCTTACCTCAATATCTGGGAAGATTCTGGAAAAGATAATCAAGCAACAAATCAACGAACACCTAGAGGCAAACAAGGTCATTACTAAAAGCCAACATGGGTTTGTCAAAAACAGATCATGCCAGACAAATCTTATTGCATTCTTTGACCAAGTGACAAAATTAGTGGATCAGAGGAATGCTGTGGATATAATTTACTTGCTGTTTGATAAATCAGATCACAACTTACTACTTAATAAGATAGAAAAATGTGGGTTAGACAACTCTTAAAGATCAGTTCTGGTTATATGAGTTTGTTTTGAGAAGTATTTTAGGGAGAAGATAACACTGTACCTCCACAAACGTTTTCCTCCAATTCTGAGATACAGGGTATTAGTTAGAGAACTACCAATTATATGAACTATTTTCAAGAGAATTATTTTTTCTAAATGCTTATGATGCAAGATATACCTTGGACAGCTTCAAGAATTTAACTAAGCTGGAATTAGAACTCAGTCTCTGGTTTCTAGCCTGATGTCTTAACCACTGCACAAAACTGGCTTACAATACTTAACCTTTAGACTAAGTCACTAGTGAATAGATATTTTAGAACAATACATAAACCTATTTGCAATAGCCATCTACACAATATTTGTTCACAATTCCACCATTTGTGAATAATTTTCCAAATATAAAAAATGCTTTTATTGGACACAATTAGATCAAGTTATAATAATTTCAGTCTACAGTTTTAGATATTCTATGTCCTTAATTCTTTTTATTTAAATCAGTGGGATATCAGCATGTTCTATTTGGCTAGATCATGTCTATTTTGTATAGAAGAATGTATAGATAATTTCAAAATGAGATCTATAAATAACAAACCTCGTAAAACAGCTGCCCAGCTTTTAGTTTGATAGTTACGTATTTATATGCAATCTTTCACACAATATGTTTACAAATTAGTTTAGATGAATATGGCTAATACAATGCTGATTATGAAATAGCCTGATTTACTTAAAACAATTAGCAAGAATTAAGGAAGGAGAAAGCAAAGATCTAATCAACCAGTGGTTTATCAAAGAATAAGATATTTCCACAAAGTACTCTATTTTAAATATATACCCTTTGAAATATATGCACATGAATAGTAGTGCCAAAATCCAAGCATAAAAAGGGCAAAACAAACATTTGGATAAAGAAGGAAAACTGACAAAACCACCACATATTTTATTCCATCTCATAAATTTGCTATTATAGAACAGATTAAATATTGGGAAAACTATCTTGAAGAAGAACATCTGGATGAAAACCTGACTGATTTAACAGATGTGCTCCCAAAAAATTGCTGAAACAAATAATTCAATCCAGCCTTGCTGGGAAAGAACTCTAATAAATTGAAGAACAGCTTGGTAAAATCACAACGCAAGAATTCATTTACAGTACCAGATTACTCCCCATTCTATTCTCTTTGTCAGTTCCCAGAATATAATGGTACAAATTTCACTCCCATTTTTCTCATATTATTCCAGAAAAGTTGACATTTTTTTTATTACGGTTATAGACCAAAAGGGAAATATAGTAAAATATAGCATAATCATTGCCAATTGAAGTCATGATGGAATGGAGTTTACATACAATATAACTAAAGTTTGCAATATTTAAGGTCATAGCAGTCCAACTAAAGAATGTAAGGAAAATAAATCAACATCTCCTGGAAATTTAGAAAGGAGAGAATAAATCAACTGCAAATGAATATCCCTACACAACTGGCAGGATAACAAAATATAGGGGCTATCACATCTGCCTGACAGGAATACCATCGTTTTTAAAGGGATATTTTTCTACATTTCCCTTGCAACATTGCTGTGGGGAAAGTGTTAAAATAGGCCAAATGTAACCAGTAACCAGTGACTCTACTGAACTTTGTAACAGAAACTGGGTAATTTAAGATTTAGAAACTGGTTGTTAATAAATATATAATGGGTAAGAACTGTATGATCCTGTTTGCTTTCTCCACTTGTCTGCTTCAAAACTCTCTAGCCCCATGGCATAAAACCCTCTCAGGAAAAACCATTTTCTCTTTAATTCATGCCCACATGGGCACAAAGGCCTCACTTTTCAAAATGATCAAAATCCACATGTATATTTTGGAAAAAAAATGAAGATTTTAAAATCTTGATTAAAAACTAAGAAAGCAAAGTGAAATCAAGTCCAAGTTGTGAGTAACTCTGTTCCATATCGGGGATGTGAGTTGTGATCAGGAAGATAAGAAAATTATTGACAACAAAGTTCCCCATCTGCTTGATAGTGGTTAACCATTTAGCCCCTGATACATCTGATTTTAAGGGACGCAGTGGCTCAGTGGGTTAGGACGCTGAGCTTGTCGATCAGAAGGTCGGCAGTTTGGCGGGTCGAATCCAGAGTGCCGCGTAACAGAGTGAGCGCCTGTTACTCGTCCCAGCTTCTGCCAACCTAGCAGTTCGAAAGCACGTAAAAATGCAAGTAGAAAAATAGGGACCACTACGGTGGGAAGGTAACAGCGTTCTGTGCACCTTTGGCGTCTAGTCATGCCGGCCACATGACCATGGAGTCGTCCTTGGACAAACGCTGGCTCTTTGGCTTTGAAACGGAGATGAGCACCGGCCCCTAAAGTCGGAAACAACTAGCACACGTGTGCGGGGAAACCTTTACCTTTACCTTTACCTTTACCTTTATCTTTACATCTGATTTTAGTTTTACTGTGCTAATTCTATTTGTTCTATTTTTATTCTCTTGCCAAGATGTATTGCTATGATTGTATTCAATTCAGCAGCAGCTTATTTTGTAGAATTGTGAGATTTTGAACTGCAAACAATAAAGTCGGAAGGTTTTTTTACAAGGTTGTAGAAAGAATGTTACTTTAGAAATAAGAAGTCGGAATACCAAAGATATTATTGCATGTCCACACTGATCCAAAGAAATGCCAATGCTGTGTTGCAATTATGAAACAAGATTACGATTAGCTGCTGAGAGACTAAGGTGATGTAAAATAACTGGTCAATAATGGCACTCTGAAAGTTAGCAAGATATAATTATGCTTTTGTCTTTTCACATTATTTCATTTTGATAATTGTATGACATGCATTAAGCCATCTTGCCAGGAGAGAGGCTTTGTTTTGAATTCCCTCCAGTAAAATATCTGCCAGTGACAGTCATTTTAATATAATATTAATACAGCCAACTCTTCCCAAGTGACATGTTTTACCATATAATATTAATTTGCCAGTTGGTAATACAGTAGTTTTAACAATCTCCTGTGATCTCTGTAATTACATATCAGCCTGGAATGATCATTCATCATCTCTGACCCTTTATCACTTCTTGAGCTTTATTTACATGTTTGGCTGTATATTTATCATAATTCAAAGCAAGGCTATAAAGTATTCTGATTTTTTTCTTATTTTGGAAAAATGAATTTTAATAGTTCCATAAAAATATCACATTTGTTTTTTGTACTAACTGTCCCTGGTATTCAAAACTTATCACAATATGCTTGGTTGTGCAGGGGCAGGTATGCACGGAGTGCACAAACATGAATTTATAGACAAGGATGTAAATAATAGGTAGATAGAATGGGAGTAATGAAGAATATGAAGCATGATGGTGAATGGGAAAGGTTGAAGAGAGTGCAACCAATGGAGAGATTAGTGAGGAAGAAAGATAATGTGTTTAGGGTGGGGGGAGAGCAAGTCAGTGAAGGAAAACTTAGGTTCAGCATGTATATGGATGAGAGAAAGTGGACAATAATTGCAGAAATGCAGCCACATATTCTGGATGTTAGGCAATGTCAAAACAGAAGAAAAGTGTTCTTAAAACATTGTTTATTTTATATCAGTCTCAAAAAAATACGTGTTTTTGTACTCCTTTCTTTTAGACACAGAAATCTCCATGTTATTAGACTAAATTCAGTGCTGCTACTGGTTTGTAGCTGAAATCTATTTCAACAGAACTCACAAACATCACATCTCCAGGCTAGTTCTGACTCCTGGTGTTTTTATGTTGATGCCTTTGCTCTGTGTGGTCACATGGAGTCTGAATTACACATACAGTTGTGTTTGTGCACAAGAAATTCCAACCACGTAGGAATTCTCTTTTACCAAAGAAATGGGCCTGCAATTTCAGAGGTCAGTTCCAGATCTGACTTTCTTCCAACCTTGCATTAGACTAAGCTATGCCAAACAGGAAGCTTATTTTCAGACCTATCTAGGTATCAGCATTTAGTTTATCATTTCAAGATGCTACTGTTGATACCACTCCAGATAGTAGGAACTGAAGTTAGCCAACAATCCTGTCCAGTGAAAATACAAATGCTCCCTTCAACAAAAAGCAATTATGGGTAACATCTGCACTCTTGACACAGCAATTTTCAATCCATGGAGGCAACACAAACAGATATAACAAAATTGCTTGCAATCATGACCCCCCCAGCCATGTCACAATTTAGTGTTCCACATGAATACTGGGATTGTACTTTTATCTGAAAAGCCTCTAAATCAAGATGAGTCCCAGGCCCAGATATAGGTAGTCCTCAGTTAATAATAATAATAATAATAATAATAATTATTATTATTATTATTATTATTATTATTATTATTATTATTTTATTTGTATACCACCCGAAGGACTCAGGGCGGTGAACAGGGCAAACATATAAAAATACAAAAATACAAAAGTTAAAATGAATTAAACAACTGCCCAGACTAAAACAATGGATAAAATATTTACAGCAACAATAAAATCCCAACCCATCCCCCATCAGGCCAGGCCGGCTTATTCAAACAAATGAGTCCTCAGATCGCACCAGAAGGAGCGAAGGTCGGGTGCCATCCAGAGCTCAACCGGCAACCGTTTCCATAAATCCGGGGCACCCACAGAGAAGGACCTCCCCCTGGGGGCCACCAGACAGCATTCTCTAATGACCACTCATCAGCGATCATAGGTTATGGTAGAAGTGAACAAGTGTTCTCGTAGTTGCAACCTCTGCAGCATTTCCACAGTTATATGATTATAATTTGGGCACTTGATAACCAGCTTGTAATTATGATATTACTACATCCTGCCATCTGCAACTTTTACTGCCAGTTTCTGTCAAACAAAGTCATTGGGGAAGCTGGCAGGAGTTCAAATGGTAACCATATAAGGTCACATTTAATGATGGCACAGAATTCACTTAACACAACAGGAAGTGGCAGAACTGCTGCCATAACTTGGCACAGAAATGCTATATCATACTTTAGGAACAAATCACTTAGCAATAGAGTTTCGGTCCCAATTGCCATCTTTAAGCTAGGACTATCTGAATGCATAACATGTAAATAAAGCAAAAGTGACTGGATCTTAATAAAAGCAAACTAACATCAAAGATAGAATGTGCAAATCAGTCCTCATAATAAGGCACAAATACACTCCTATGTTGAAGCAGCTCTTTGTGAGAATGTATAACTGCACACAATTTTTCCTTTTGTCACCCAAGAAATAACCATAAAATGGGTAACCTTAGAAAAATAACATATTTCATTCAATTATATACTAAAAATATATTCAGCACAGATATTCTTTCCCATTTTATGTTACATTTAGTGTATGGTCACAATATGAATTGCAACTATTCTTGGGCATGCAGATAAGGGAGAAATATAAAGCTGCTTCTGGTCCTATTACATTTGAAACTTTGGTAAGTGTAGACAAAATTTTAAATATTTGACTAGAAAGCAATGGAGATTTTTCAATTCCTGTTCACACTCATTGGCATGGAGTGAATTTTCCAATACTATATGTTGGGAAATTGAAGAATTAAGCATTTTCCTCCTCCTCGCACAAGCTACAGTTTTTCTGTGTAGGTGTTTTTCCTCACCTCTAGCACAAATAAATAAAGCACAAATGTACAAAGATGAAGAGAAAATCAAGGCTGTCTGCGCCTAAAATAGAGGCTGAATATCTTTCATATGTTATGTCTACATCAGTTACAAAATAATAAGGGAGGGAAAACCAGTAATTGGTGACTCATAACTTTTGGCCCATTCCACTTAGCTGTATTTTGGCAATTGATTATTATTGATTAGTGTTGCTACTGATTTTGGTGTTTGCTCCTCTAAGTGAAATAACAGAGCTAAGCTAAATAACAGCATGAAAATAAAGAACCAGCAAATAGAAAGAAGTTGCAATAAATTTACAATATTTCAAGCTCTATAAACAGACACTTATATTAGTGGGACTGAAAGGGATGTTTTAAAAACATATTTATGTACTGAAATAAAACTTTTAAGTTGACCTGCAAAATATTTGAATAAGTTTGATCAAGAACACTCAAGAATTTGAGGGTTCTGCACAGAATCTTAGCTGTTCTTAGCACTGCATTCTTCTTGAGAGACTGCTCTGATGTCATTTCTAGGATCTGCGGGAGCCACTTTTCCAAGTTAGGAGTCACAGCCCCTATGTTCTACCACTATTGTGACCACTTTAATCTTTATTTTCTACATCTTCTCTAGTTCCTCCTTCAGGACCTAATATTTCTTCAGTTTCTCATTCTCCTTCTTCCAGCTTTTGCTGTTACTTGGCACCACTACATCTATCACCATGTTTCTGTCCATATCTACTACTGAAATGTCTGGTTGATTGGCCAGTGATTGCCTGTCTTCTGAATCTGGAAATCCCACAGCCCTCTTATTTTCCCCAACTTTCTGTGGCATCTTTCGTCTAGACTTAGGAGGATCTAGCCTCCTAATATTTTGTAACAAATGTGCCTGTACACAATGCCAGCAACCTGTTTGTGGCATTCAGTGTATACTGTTCCTCCCTACCATTACATGTTGGACTGTCTCTGAAGTCTCTGGATAGTCTGTGCCTGGGCTTCTGTCTAGTGTGGTAGAACCCTGTTTCAATGAGCTGAAGCATAGTGCCTCTTTTTGTGCTGCTGTGGCCAGAGCCTCAGTGCTATCTTTGAGTCTAGTCTTCTCCAGCTTCTGGCAGGATTTCCCAATGTCTGCCATCCCAGCTATCTGTCATTGGCACATACACGGTCTTTACATTTTTTTTTTTCCCCTCGGCTTTATCAAGATGGCGGACGTGCTTTGCTGAGCTCTGCAAGCTCCAGCTGATAGGCGTCCCCTAGGAGCCCCTCAGGGAGCCTTTAGGCCCTCTGTGTTGGGGGGTCTGCAGTGGCAGACAACAAGGCAGGCAACGAGGCTGCAGGCTTTCGTTTTGCCCTTCTGCCTGTTTGCTGGCTGCCGTCTTCGGAGACGCCGTCTGCAGCGTTTTCGGGCCGTCTCCCAAGTTGCTTTCGGCGGCAACGGCGACGGCGTTCTCGGGCCATTCCTGGCCGTTTGAGGCGGCAGCGACAACGTCTTTTGGCCGTTTCGGGCCGTTCCGATGGTGGTGTCCTCGGGCCGTCCTCGATGGCGGCGGCAGCGCTCTCAGACTACTTTTAGCCTCGGCAGCGTCGGCGTCGTTCCCGGGCCATCTCTGGGGCCGTTTTCGGCGGTGGCAGCGGCGTCTTCGGGCCATTTGCGGGCCGTTTGCGGCGGCGGCGGCGGCGTTCTCGGGCCTTTTGGCCGACTTTCCCCGCCGGCGGCGGTGTTTTTGGCCTCTTCGGGTCATTTTCGGCAGCTGCAGTGACATCTTCGGCGGCTGCGGTGACATCTTCGGCGGCTGCGGTAATATCTTTGGTGGCCTCTGCGGCGGCGTTTCTCCGGCAGCGACAGCGGCTTTGGTTGTTTGGGCGGCGGCATTTTCCCAATTCGCTCCGGTCTCCCGTTTTCTTTCTTTATTCCGGATTGTTTGGCGTCCTCCATGGCCTTGGCGAAGGAGCCATACTCTGGAAGGCCGCGCTCTGGAAGGCCCCCCCTCAATGGACAATTGGGGCCCATGGAGTTGCGGCTGGGAACAATCTTCGGAATGTTGAAGCGGCGGAGGAATTGGTGGCGCCTGGAGTGGCCGACCATTAGTAGATGGGACTACTACTATGGCCTATTATACTCTGCCTTGTACAAACATTTTTAGTTTTCCTGCATACCATCCTGCATACCATCCCCAAAGGACTCAGAGGGACCTGGGTATGAGCCACGGTGAGAGGGTGGCTTAGACTTACATCTGCTGCCCCCTAGAGGTGAGAGCTCTAGGGGGTATGCCCTACCCAGAATGTGTGTTCCAGACCACCCCCGGGAACAGAGCTGTGACCGTCATGAGAGGATTCTGGGGGTTCACCCAGCTGGAGTGGCAGCGAAGCTGGGTTGATGACCTGGACACCCACTTACCCTCTGTTTTATATCCTCCTGATTAATTTATTATGGGACTGTCCTCTCCTGGTTTTGCTTGTCAATTATGGTTTACATTCACTACACTAGCATGGACTTGTTCGCCCTCAGGGGTGCCCCCCCCCTCCTGGGTGCGACCCGCCTTTCCTGCCACTTTTTATCTTGATGAAGGGCCCGATTGTTGGGACCCTGAGAGATGGCCAGGCAAGGGCAGAGGCCTCCGGAATAAACTTAATAAGAGGCCCCTGGTTAATTTTTTAGTTAATTTTTTTGTGGGGTTAGGGAGGGGGGGTGCATATTTCTTGTGGTTGTTTGGAAATGGGGGGTAGTCCATCAACCGTTGTTCAGGCCAGGTCTGGAATTGATCGCGTGGGGGGGGGAGCGGGGATCGGCTGCCTCCGGGGCTCTGGACCGGGTCGTGGGATTACCTATTCCCACGACGGTAGGGAATGGCAGCAGGTGTAGGAACAGAGGGCTGTATCGTCATCCAGGAGGGCATCTCCGCTATTTACAAGCGGTGATGCGCTCCGACCCTCTGCTTCTTCCCCAAGGTCCCGGGAGCGACGATGAGCAGCCACCTGAGCTCCGGTTGGTGTACTTGAATGCCAGGTCTGTCGTTGATAAGGCTCCTCTTATCCGGGACTTGGTTGAGGGTGAGCATGTGGACCTGGCTTGCATTACGGAGACTTGGTTGGGCCCAGAGGGTGGTATCCCTCTGGTTGATCTTTGCCCACCAGGTTTCCGGGTGCTACACCGGCCTCGGGATCAGGGTAGGGGCGGGGGAGTGGCAGTACTTGTGAGGGAGACCTTGTGTCCGCGGAAGGCCACCGTTCCCCAGATAGTCGGGTGTGAATCTCTCTTCCTGAGATGAGGTCCTGCGGCGCAGTTGGGCTTGCTGCTGGTGTACCTTTCACCTAGTCACGCAGCAGCAGCCCTGCCTGAGCTTCTCGACATCCTCTCGGGGTTGGTGATGGAGTTCCCCAAACTTATAGTTCTGGGTGACTTTAATCTACCATCCCTGGGAGGGTCGTCTGAGTTAGCTCGGGAGTTCATGGCTTCCATGATGGCCATGGACCTGACGCAAGTAATTTATGGACCGACTCATGTGGGAGGCCACACCCTTGACTTGGTTTTCTTATCTGGACGGTGGTTAGATGATCTTGGTGGGGGCTCTCCAATTGTCATGCCCCTGTCACGGACCGATCATCATCTCCTACGGTTGGTCTTCTGCTTTACCACTCCCCGCCGTGGGCGTGTGGAGCCAATTAGATGGTATCGCCCCAGGCGCTTAATGGACCCTGATAGGTTCCAGGCAGCGCTGGGGTCCCCACCTGCCTTCGTTGCTCTCAACTCGGCAGATGCCTTAGTGGAAGCCTGGGAAAAGGCAGCCACGGAGGCACTTGACCGAGTTGTACCCTTGCAGCCCCTGACCCGGTGCAGATCCCAGCGAGCTCCATGGTTTTCCATGCAGCTTCGGGAGATGAAGCATCGGAGACGGGGCCTAGAGAGCTGTTGGAGGTCCAGCCGGTCCGAATCCGACCGATTGTGACTAAGAACCCATATTAGGTCTTATCTTGCAACGATAAGGAGGGCGAGGTTTAATTACTTCTCCACCCTTATCGCGTCCGCAGATAATCGCCCCGCTGCCCTGTTTAGGGTGACCCGCTCCCTCCTTAATCAGGAGGTGAGAGAGGAACCCTTACAGGGTCGTGTCGAGGAATTTAGTCAATATCTGTCGGATAAAATCGCTCGGATTTGGACCAGTTTGGACTCCGACTGGGCAGAGCCTGATGATCAGGACACGGGCGATCTTGTCAATGTTATCTGGGAGGAGTTTGATTCTGTGACCCCTGAGGAAATGGACAGGATTATGGGGAGATTGTGCTCCACCACATGTTTATTGGACCCGTGCCCTTCCTGGCTGGTTTATGCAGCTCGGGAGGGGACACGAGGCTGGTTCCAGGCGGTTATATCTGCTTCTTTGAGTGAGGGCAGTTTCCCCACCGTCTTGAAGGAGGCGGTGGTGAGACCCTTCCTCAAGAAGCCTGCCTTGGACCCAGCTGTGTTAAATAACTTTCGTCCAGTCTCCAACCTTCGCTTTCTTGCGAAGGTTGTTGAGAGTGTGGTGGCGCATCAGCTCCCTCTGGTCCTGGATGAAACGGATTATCTAGACCCGTGCCAATCGGGTTTCAGGCCCGGGTACAGCATGGAGACGGCATTGGTCGCTCTGGTGAATGATCTCTGGAGGGCTCGGGACAGGAGACATTCCTTTGTCCTAGTCTTATTAGACCTCTCAGCGGCTTTCGATACCATCGACCATGGTATCCTGCTGCGACGTCTCAGGGGATTGGGAGTGGGAGGCACGGTTCTTCAGTGGTTCTCCTCCTATCTCCTGGGACGTTCGCAGTCGGTGTTGGCAGGGGGGCAGAGGTTGACCCCAAGGTCTCTCGTTTGTGGGGTTCCTCAGGGGTCGGTCCTCTCGCCTCTCCTGTTCAACATCTATATGAAACCGCTGGGTGAGATCATTCGTGGTTTTGGAGTTGGATATCATCAGTACGCCGATGATACCCAACTTTTCATTTCGACCCCAAACCACCCCAGTGATGCCCTCAACGTGATGTCCCATTGCCTGGAAGCGGTTCGGGTCTGGATGGGGAGGAACAGACTTCAACTCAACCCTGACAAGACTGAGTGGCTGTGCATACCGGCATCCCGGGATATTCAGAATATTCCACCTCTTTCTATGGGGGGTGAACTTTTACCCCCCATAGATAGGGCTCGCAACTTGGGAGTCCTCCTAGATTCACGACTTACTTTAGAAGATCATATGGTGGCTGTGACTAAGGGGGCTTTCGCCCAGGTTCGCTTGGTGCGCCAGTTGCGGCCCTATCTAGACCGGGATGCCCTGTGTACGGTCACTCATGCGCTCGTGACCTCTTGTCTGGTCTACTGCAACGCTCTATACATGGGGCTTCCCTTGAAGACCACTCGGAGGCTCCAACTGGTACAGAATGCAGCCGCGAGAGTTGTCTTGGGAGTTTCCCGGTACTCCCATGTTACACCTTTGCTCCACGAGCTGCATTGGCTACCAGTTGTCTTCCGGGTGCGATTCAAGGTTCTGACGATGGTTTACAAGGCCCTACATGGCTTGGGTCCGGGGTACCTTGGGGATCACCTGCTGCCGGCGTCAACTTCCCTCCGCCCTGTGCGCTCCCACAGAGAGGGCCTCCTCAGGGTGCCGCCGGTCAGGGAATGTCGGCTGGTGGCCCCCAGGGGGAGCGCCTTCTCTGTGGGCGCACCGGCTTTATGGAATCAGTTGCCAGTTGAGCTCCGGATGGCACCTGACCTTCGCTCCTTCCGACGCGATCTGAAGACCTACTTATTCGAACAAGCCGGCCTGGCCTGATGGGGGATGGGTTAGGGTTTTTATTGTGGGTTCTGTTTTATTCTATTGTTTTAGGGGCATTTTGTTTAATCTCTTTTAATTTTTGTATTACTGTTTTTTAACATGTATTGCCCTGTTCACCGCCCTGAGTCCTTCGGGAGAAGGGCGGTATATAAATAAAATTATTTATTTATTATTTATTTATTTACTTCTCATGGCATTTCCTCTGCATGATCTTTTTTCCACCTTTGCTACTGCCTTAGGTATTCTGTCAGTAGTTCATCTTTGGGTGCCTTCTTACTGATGCACTCCTGGATGCTCTGGGTCCCATCCATGACAGTCGCTTTGATGCTCACAGACTGCAACCACCCTCTGTCTGTCTGTGTGTTGTACTTAGGGTGGAAATCTCTGTACATTGTGAGGAACTTCCAGGACTTCAAAAGGGCAGCTTCCCAGTTTGTCTTTGGCCAGTTCACTATATCAGCAGGGTATCTGATACCTGGCAAAGCATACATTTTGATGGCATGGATCTTGTTCTTCCTATTGAGTTTGTCCCTCAGAAATTGATTTTTGATTAAAGTTGAATGTTGCTGTCTTCCTTGCCCCCTCCTTGTGGTTCTCATGTGACTGTGGGATACCAAGATATTTGTAACTGATCTGTACATCTGCTATGTGATCTGCTTATAGTTCTAACCCATGCATCTTAACTACTTTCTCTTTCTTGCCTATTATTTAGCTGCATTATTTAAAGTCCTTACTATAGGTCCATGTCAGTTGGATCAGCAAGTTGATATCTCATTAATTCTTTGCTATCACCCAAGTAGAAGAGGTGATTGACAGTAATTTCATTCTTAAATTTGTATCCATATCCAGTCTTTGTAAGTATCTGGCTGAGGGGTTTCCAGCTTATGCAGAGCAGCAGCTGGGACAGTGCATCATCTTGGTATATGCTGCACTTGATGGCCACTTATGTGACCTGTCTTGAGTTGACTTCTTGCATTATCTTCCACATTTGCATTGAGTTCTTGAGGAAGTTTCTCAATGTACATTGCATTGAATCATAGGCTTTCGTGTAGTCAATCCAGACTGTGCTTGTATTGGTCTGTCTATATCTTGAGTCTTGGGTGTTGAGCAACTCTAGAATATATTTTCTCTTTTGGTTAAGTTAATATATACTGCTCAAAAAAATAAAGGGAACAGAAAATAAGACATCCTACTATTAAATACAGTACATTATGTTGTTTAATGTTCCCTTTATTTTTTTGAGCAGTATATATTGGAGGAATGTGGTATCAAGCCAGATTATGAAAAACCACAAGTGTCAGTCCAAGACGATACCAAAATAAATGGCAAGACCTACACAGTAAAGATACTTGTGATTTTTATCATCCTTCCTGTGCCCACTTGACCATTTCAGCCTTTTAAAGCCTTGATATGACATTTCTGTAGCACTTTAAGTGTTTTATTGACTATCATAAAAATCAACCCTTCAACAATGATTGCTTTTCAACTCATATGGAATTTGTCAAAATCAATTTTAGATGAAATTATTCATTTTAAGCTTCCACTTCTTAATACAGCTAATTGTTTGGGTTTTATAGCTTTCTCCCTATGTACATTTTAATCACATTTTTATTTGTTCCTGGAAAGTCTGCATGACCTTTCTAAAGATCAGATTTTTTTTTTTATCACATTTATATCCCGCCCTTCCCCGAAGACTCAGGGCGGCTTACAATCTAAAGCACAATGTGCTTAGCAATAGCCTTCATTCTATGTATATACCTGCTTTTTAGGGCTTTTGGGGGCCCCCCAAGCAGCATTTTTACAAAGTCAGCTTATTGCCCCCAACAATCTGGGTCCTCATTTTACCTACCTCAGAAGGATGGAAGGCTGAGTCAACCTTGAACCTGGTGGGATGCGAACCTGCACTAATTGCAGGCAGCTGATGTTACTTAAGGAGGCATTAGCCCTCTGCTCCACCAAGGCTCTTGGTGGATGACACAGACATGTTAAAAAATTAAATACAGTATTGGAAATGCATGACATCAATATGAAAAACATTTATAATTTAGAAATAGCGGCAATAATATTTAAATTGATAACCCACTGACATAAGAAAAAATGTTTGATCCTTATTCAAAAGAAAACTTTTATGGAACGAGAATGCCCACACAGAGACTGTCTCACATTTTGAGTACTAAATCAATAGAACTATAGCAAGAAAATATTGCATAAGGCAGACATGTCAAACACAAGGCCCGGGGGCCGGATCCGGCCCACAAAGTGGTTTCATGTGGCCCGCGAAGCCATCATGGAAACAGTGAGGGAACGGCCCCCACTGCCTTGGCCATGGCCCAGAGACCCTCCTTCTGCCAGAGACCCTCAGATCTGTCCCAGTCCTGCCCAAGGCCCCATAGGCACCCATGATGCGAACCATGTAGAGCTGGCCACGCCCACCCAGTAGGACATAGGCACTCTAGCCACGCCCACCCAGTAGGCCACACCCATCCTGGCCATACCCACCCAGCCCCCTGAGGGTAACCACAACGCTGATGCGGCCCTCAATGAAATTGAGTTTGACACCCCTGGCATAAGGGTTCTGAAATGAAATGGAATTCCCAGCTAAGTTCCATAGGGAAGATTCACAGAAGCCCTAAATTGCCTAGGTCTAAACCAAATATCTCAAAATAAATTAATAATAACAGTTTTTAATCTTATTATTTTAATCCATTGATCAGAGGGCTCATTAATTTCTTCTATCTTTCTAGGATAACTATATATCATCATATAACCATACACTTTGAGCAAAATTTTCATGCATAGAACAATATATGTTCTGAAGAACCTCACAAAATAATGCCTATAGAGTGACTGGGAGATATTTAAGGGGAAGAGCGAGAGGGGGTTGTGAACCTCCTTCCCAGGAATTTAGAGGAAAGCAATACGTGTAAGCAATAACCCTTTTTATTCTTATCCCCCAGCAACTGGAAACTAGAGAGTTGTTACTTCTCCTACCATGTACCTAATTACTAACAGTTTATCCTCTCTGATTTTTTTTCTAATTCCTTCTTAATCTTAACTTTGAGGGACAGTCATTGTTGCAAATTCTGAGCACGAGAATATTTTTCATATTGTAATCACAGAGAAAATGGCCTCAACAACTTTCTTCCTTGAATATATTTGATGATATGTGTCCTTGTTTTGTTTTTATAACTATTTTATTAATTTTCTAGTTTTACAATCAAGTACTTAATAGATAGCACACGGTGGCTCAGTTGGTTAGGACGCTGAGCTTGTCAATCAGAAGGTCGGCAGTTTGGCGGGTCGAATCCCGAGTGTTGTGTAACAGAGTGAGCTCCTGTTACTTGTCCCAGCTTCTGCCAACCTAGCAGTTCGAAAGCACGTAAAAATGCAAGTAGAAAAATAGGGACCACTACGGTGGGAAGGTAACAGCGTTCCGTGCGTCTTTGGTGTCTAGTCATGTCTAGTCCCTATGACCACGGAGATGTCCTCGGACAAACGCTGGCACTTCAGCTTTGAAACGGAGATGAGCACCGGCCCCTAGAGTCGGAAACGACTAGCACGCATGTGCAGGGGAACCTTTACCTTTACGTTTACTTAATAGACAACATGCTGTCTGGTCCATTAGTAATTCAGTGGTATATATTAATTTCTTCAATCTAGATCCAATATTGCACCATCAAATGTTTTCTCTCTTCTTCCGGTAGTACTTGTTTTTCCACAGTAGGCAAATACAATTCTGATTGTTATTAGTAAATTTACAGTTGAATATCAACATCTTTGTTATATTTTTCTCATAATATCAATAATATCAGTTTTAGATTACTTATCTAACCAAAACATATCTTAATTACATTTGCACTTAATACCCATTGTTCAGTCAGTATCCTGTTTTCACTTTTTTAAATTTTAATTTCCAATCAGTGTTCAAAATGTCTCTATTGTTTATAATTTCAAAGTAAGTTATATTTGGGTAATCAAAAGCTTCCCTTGTTCAAACTTCTTAGCATTTTCCTGCTTCCCTTCCTATACCAAAATCTAAATTTCTAGTTACAAATCTTATCTTTCTAATTATAATAGTACTTCTGTTTCTAGCAATTATCTATTCTCCACCATAATCAAACATCTAGTTAATAATATAATAGCCCTTCTAATGGATGAAAAACCTCTCTTTTCTTCAGTCTTATTCTAGCTTGCTTTCTTTGCCAACTAACTTTCCAAGTCAATGCATTTGAATCATCAAATAATTTTTCCTCTGTTTTTATGTATCTTGTTTGGAATAAGAAAGACCATTTAGTTAAAGAATTTTTGGAACAATGAACCCATTGATATTCATTAAACAGCCTCCCTCCTTCTCCAATTCCCCACAGTTCTCCTAACAGCTTTATCTTCCATTCAATCAGTTCTTCCTTTTCCTCAAATATTTCCTGAATTCTTGCTTGGTAAGATGTCTTTTCCATTTCCAATATTGCTCTGTTTTCTAGTTCTTCAGTTGTCTGAATCTGTTGGTTGGTTTCTTCCTTTAGGTCCTCAATCTTTGGATCTGCTTCCTCTAGTTTTTTTTCTATTTTCTGGATTGCTAGTTCCTTCTTTGTAGTCATATTATGAGTTTGTAAATTTAGATTAAAAATTGTTCTTTTATCTCCTTTGTGTTGTTTCTAGTCTCATCATGAGCTAAAGCAATAGTCTCTTGTATTGATTTTAGCATGGAGAGAATTTGTTTCTGATCTTCATCCATATTTTCTTGGTAGTATGTCAAACTGAAGCCTTTGGGAACAGGTGTTAGAGACAGTTTTTTACCATTTTAAGTTGAGTATGGGACATCCATTTCATTTTTTGTAGGTGGTCTTTATAATAAAAATTGCTCATCAATCAAGGATTTGTAATCCAAAATATTCTATCATTCTCTTGCAAAGAAATACTTCCACAACACAGCTCTGAGAGTCAGATAATATTTATATTCATAGTTCAGGCAAGCCAGTTTCAAAATAGTTCATAACTGACAGCAGTTTCTGACTGGCTACACGAATGTAGGCAGTCTTTCCCCTGCTGGTTTGGAGGGATTCCTCAGATCAAACAGAAGGGCCACTGCCCTACTGTGATCAAACTAGAGTCCCCAGCTAGCTTGTTGCCTCTACAGGGCAACTTTCAATCCTTTCCATGGTCCCCAGCGGGGCAAAATCAAACACGAAATATGGAGCCCCATCTTCCTGCATCCATTCTTCCATGACATCAAAACCAGAACTTCCATATGTATCCTTGTTGTGGATGGTCTGGACACAAATCAACTTCTACCTTGCAAATCCTGATCATCCACTAATATTAGAAGCACTGAATCTTCTTGAAATGCAGCTGTGGATTTTCATTAATCTGCTTCATGTGAAACTAGGTGATGTAATTACTTAATAAAATTGGATTGGTATATCTAGGCCTATGGGCAATAATTCTGGATGGTATCAATTGAGTGTCCTTTCCTGTAAATTTAATCAACGGTGTATATAGCTGTCTTCTTGATCTCTGTGGCTTGTAGTACCCAAAGCTCTTTCCTAAGCCAGTGCAAATATCAGTTTCAGATCAGACAAAAACTGTTTTTAGAATGCTTCTTCATAAACTCACACACACCAGGCTCTCCCTCAATATCTTTCTTTAAAAAATCCTCAAAATTAAGTGCTAAGATAAACTATGCATTTCTGTGATGCAAGCAGCAATGTACAATGGCTGACAGTGCAAATGGAAAATACCTTCAGAATTTCATACGTTCTAGACTTTTGGTGAAACAAGAGGCATGAGTCTTTTTATTATATGTCTGAGTCTCACAATCAACCAAAATGATAGCTTATTTTTATTCAGGACTATTGATCAAGTTTGTTTCAAGATAAAAAGAAAGAATTTCTGTGCATAGGTCCCAGGAAGCTGACTGACAAACTCTTCAGTGTGTCCAAGAGCAGATCTTTTGTTTTATGTGTACTAACCAGAATCTGTTTAGGATTTCAAATAGAGATTGCTTACCAAAATATTAAAATGCCAAAATGTCTGGCTGCTGGTTTCCAGCTCCCAGCATATGCCATTCTTATCATCAAATGCTGTGTTTTACTAAAAACATTTAAAGAATCACACTTATGCCAGACGCTGCTAACATCGTGTTATCACAAATCAACTGAAAAAGAATATTGACAAAACTCCACCTAATAATATAGTTCTTTCAAACTCCATGAGATGAACTGGTGCAAAATATTAATAACATAAAACATCCCCTAGCATACATACAGTAGCATGTTCCCTAGTATAACTATAGTCTGAATACAAAAGAATGTTGTTTTCTTGTCAAAAAAACTCCCTCTATTCAGCTTTGTTATGCTCCTTTGGAGTGTAATATTATGAAAGGTCAATGTATTTAAAAATAGGTTTTTATTATGTCTTTCTCTTAGTCAGTTTTTATTCAAACCATGTCACAACTTTTCTTACAGTTAATTATCTCAATCTCTCAATCTTTGTTATTCCTTTCCTAGGATACAGTAGCCAATCTGAAGTTTAGAAAGCAAAATATTGTTCTGCAATCCTGCCACAGATTCGTACAAAATTATGAAATTGTCAATTGTTATATTGGCATTATTTTATAATGATCCTGTTATAATATATTCTGTCCCCATTGATGGAACTTTCTGAGAAACTCTAGAGCATCTGGGAACTCCTGTAAGAGAAGGAGTGGCAGAACCAGGAGAAAGAGTCAAAAGAAGAATCAACCTAGAGTCTCTACATAACCACAAATGGACTAAATCCAACTTCTCTTAAAATCTGTTGACCCTTATCTAACACCAAAGTGCTAACCATAATAATAATAATAATAATAATAATAATAATAATAATAATAATAATAATAATAATAATAACAACAACAACAACAACAACAACAACAACAATAACAACAACAACAACAACAACAACAACAACTCTCTGCCACATGACTGGATAATCAAGTACCTAGAAATAACAAGAATCAGTAGAAACATCAGAAAATTTGTGCAAAGATCAATGGCACAATGGAAGACACAGTTGCAGGTCAATGGTGAAAGACTGGGAGAGGTTAATATTAACAGAGGAATATTTCAAGGATTCACTTTCACTACTACTATTTGTTATTGCACTGTTTCCTCTGTCAACAATACTGAATAACTCAGGACATGGCTATCAAACATCAAAAACATCTGCCAGACTATCCTACCTCCTTTACATGAATGATCTGAAGCTGTATGGAAAAAACATTATCTGAAATAGAATCGCTGCTCAACTCTGTCTGTATATATAGCCAAAATACTGCAATGGAGTTTGGGTTGAACAAATGTGCCACACTTACTATCAAACAAAAAAAAATAGTGAAATCAAGATGCCCCACAAAAATAACATTAAGAGTCTGAATGAGGAAGATTACTAAAATACCTGGCACACATCAAGCACACTGAAGTCAAGAAAAAGATTAGAGGTGAATACATCAAGAGAATGAAGATCTTAAAGTCCAAACTCAATGGAGGAAATACCATGAAGGCAATCAACACCTGGGCAATTCCAGTCATTAGATACACAGCTGGAATAGTGGACTGGACTCAAGCAGAACTAAAACCAATGGATAGGAAGACCAGGAAAATAATGACAATGAATCATTCCCTTCATCCATGCAGTGAAATTGACAAACTCTACCTCCCAAGGCAAATAGGTGGATGTGAAATGTTGCAAGTACATCAGATGGTTGAAGAAGAAAAAAATGGCTTTGGAAGAATATCTGGAGAACAATGATGAAGATGCACTGAAATTAGTATATCAGGAAAGCTTATTGACTACTGGAGAGACCAAACTGGCCTATAAGAAAGACCAAATGAAGGACAGAATAGAGGAAGGGGAAGACAAAGCACTACATGGCTAGTACATTAAAAAAAAAATAGCTGGGAAAGCAATGGCTAAAAGCAGGAAAATTGAAGTAAGAGACTGAGGGACTAATTCTGGCTGCACAAGACCAAGTCTTAAGAACAAATGCATACAAAGACAAAATTGAGAAGACAGCAACAAACAGTAAGTGCCACCTATGCAAAGAAGCTGAAGAAACAGTGGACCACCTGGTAAGCTACTGCAAGAACATCTTACAGACTGACTACAAGCAGTGGCATGACAAAGTAGCACTGGAAGATCTGCAAGAAATATCATTTGCCTGTAAGCAAGAACTGTTGGGATCATAAAATAGAAAAAGTCACAGAAAATGATAAAGTTAAACTGCTTTGGGACTTCAGAATTCAAACAGACAAGCACCTGCAACATAACACCCTGGACTTAACAATTGTCGATAAGAAAGACAAAAAAGTCTGGATCCTGGATGTGGCAGCGCCTGGAGACAGCAGAATAGATGAGAAAGAACTGGAGAAGATAACAAAATGCAAAGACCTACAAACAGAAATAGAAAGACTGTGGCAGAGGCAAGCAAGGGTAGTACCAATAGTAATAGGTGCCTTGGATGCAATCCCAAAACAACTGGAGCACCACTTGAACACCATTGGCACTGACAAATTCGCCAGTAGTCAATAGCAAAACGCAGCCTTACTAGGAACTGCTTCCATCCTGCAATGATATCTGTAATACCATCAAACATCCACATCTGCCTGTCCCAGATCCTTGGCAAGGATTCGATAGGTAGACAAAAATGCCAATTCCAGTCTGAACATCTGGCTGACTGTGTGGTAATCAAGGAGAAGGAGAAGGAGAAGGAAGAGAAGAAGAAGAAGAAGAAGAAGAAGAAGAAGAAGAAGAAGAAGAAGAAGAAGAAGAATAAGAAGAAGAAGAAG
>JAKJMR010017901.1:1711333-1745007 GCA_024449315.1 Daboia siamensis | reverse complement strand
GCAACAACAACAACAACAACAACAACAACAACAACAACAACAACAATAATTTGGAAGGTACCTTGGAGGTCATCTAGTCCAACCCCCTGCTCAAGCAGGAAACTGTATACCATTTCAGACAAATGGCTGTCCAGTCTCTTCTTAAAAACTTCCAATGTTGGAGCATTCACAGCTTCTGGAGGCAGGTTGTCCCACTGATTAGTTGTTCTAACTGTCAGGAAATTTCTCGGTTCTAGGTTGCTTCTCTCCTTAATTAGTTTCCATGTTAGTTTCCATGTTGTTTCTTGTCTTGCCTTCAGATGCTTTGGAGAATAGCTTGACTCCCTCTTCTTTGTGGCAGCCCCTGAGATATTGGAAAACTGCTATCATGTCCCCCCTTATCCTTCTCTTCATTAAACTAGACATACCCAATTCCAGCAGCCCTTCCTTATATGTTTTAGTCTCCAGCCCCCTAATCATCTTTGTTGCTCTTCTCTGTACCCTTTCTAGATTCTCAACATATTTTTTACATTGTGGTAACCAAAACTGGATGCAGTATTCCAAGTGTGGTCCTACAAGGCATTGTAAAGTATTAACACTTCACATGATCTTGATTCTATCCCTCTGTTAATGCAGCCTAGCACTGTGTTGACTTTTTTGGCAGCTGCAGCACACTGTTGGCTCATACCAATAGTTAAGTGATTGTCAACTAGCACTCCAAAATCTCTCCTACTTTTGAGCAAGATACCACCTATTCCAGGGGTCGGCAACCTAAAACACTCAAAGAGCCACTTGGACCTGTTTCCACAGGGGAAAAAACACTGGGAGCTGCAAAATAAAATGTACAAAACAGAAAATATTCATTTGGTTTTGGTTGTGATCCAGCCTCAAAATAGCCAGGAAAAATGGAACATTCTGAAGTTCCAATGAAAGGTGTTGTTTTTTTTTCCAAAGACAACATTTTGCCTAATATTGCCAGTTTTGTGCAAAATATGACAGGTTAAAGGCTGTAATTTGCTCAAAATCATCCAGTGAACTTTGTATTTAAATGGAGATCCGAATGACAGTTATTCAGATCCAAACTCAACATTTTATTTGAATTGAAGAGTGTAGTGCTGTTAGTGCAATTATACTGACACATGTCACCAGCTGTTGAAGGAAGAGGGAACCACCTTGAAGGAATGTAGGAAGAATTGCTACCAGGCAACCAGGGTCCTGAGACTAGGCCAAGAAAGTAACTTGAGAAAAAAATCTCAGACAAGACCCTTTCTACTTCGCCCAGAGCAGCAAGGAAATGCTTGTTCAGACTTGTGGCATTTTGTTACAATAAAGATAGCACTGTTTCTTAGTGCAGTCTGCTTTGTAGGGCTGATAACAGCAGAGAAATTAAATGACAACTACTGCAATTCCTGAAGACAGTTGTGCATTTTTTTAATAGAAGTGTAAAATATCCCCATTCAATGGCTATAAGGTTATTTTATAGAATTTTTATTCATTCATTCATTCATTCATTCATTCATTCATTCATTCATTCATTCATTCACTTACTTACTCACTCACTTACTTACTTACTTACTTACTTACTTACTTACTTACTTACTTACTTATTTACTTACTTACTTACTTACTTATTGTGGCTTATTTTATTTTCCTTGTTTTACTATATTTTCTAACTCTTTTCCATCTTATTTGATGAATGACCATAAAACAAGGATATTATATAACACAGGGGTGGCAAACTTGCAATGTCACATGATGTGTTGTGATGTATCCAACTTTTTTTCCATTGCCGGCAATGGGGTGGGCGCGGATTCATCATGGCCCATCCGGCCCATGAGCCAGCAGTTTGACACCCCTGGTATAATAACATATAATGGTTTATAATACTATCAATACAATTGTCAAGGAAAACTAGCAGCTGATAATGGTGATGTTTTGTTATTTGTGGATGACACATTTCTGCAATTGTGCAATTCTAGACAAATGGAAGCTAAGCTTTTACTGAATCTTTGAAAATAATATTGAGCACAAAATTATATGTCAGATGACTGACAAAGAACAAATTTCAAATTCAGTATGGTCACCATTTTAGAGAGCTGCCAACTATTTTTCTGTCTTTATTTCTGATTTCACAATCACTCTTGAGGCCATGGTTAGGGCCTGATTGAATACAGGTAGGAGCCTTTATTAGGATGGACCTTGTGGCTGTAAAGGGACGCGGTGGCTCACTGGGTTAGGACACTGAGTTTGTCGATCAGAAGATCGGCAGTTTGGCGGGTCGAATCCCAAGTGCCGCGTAACAGAGTGAGCGCCTATTACTCGTCCCAGCTTCTGCCAACCTAGCAGTTCGAAAGCACGTAAAAATGCAAGTAGGAAAATAGGGACCACTACGGTGGAAAGGTAACAGCATTCCATGCGCCTTTGGCATCTAGTCATGCCGGCCACATGACCACGGAGACGTCCATGGACAAGCGCTGGCTCTTCGGCTTTGAAATGGAGATCAGCACCAGCCCTTAGAGTCGGAAACGACTAGCACGCATGTGTGGGGGAACCTTTACCTTTACCTTTACTGTGGCTGTAAGATTGACAAAGCAAACTTTGTCTTATTGCAATTGCAGATAACCATCTGGCAGCCCTGTTTAGGTTAGCCAGAGCAGAATCAAGGAAGTCTTTACTGCAGTTTTTCTTCAAGTTTCTCAGCAACTTTAAGACATGAGCTTCCAGCATCCCCCTGCCAGCATAGTTGGCAGGTTTTCTGGAAGCAACTGTGGCATATTTAAGCTAGGTTATCTGGGAATTGTTTGAGCCTGTTACTCCTGAGGAAGTGAACTCTCAGGTTTGTGACCCCTGAGACCTGTGTTTTGGATCTGTGATCCTACTGATTGGTTAAAGCCTCTCAGGAGATAGCACGTGGTTGGATCCAACAGTGATTAATGCCTGTAAGAATTTGGATGAGGAGAAATTGACTTTGACTCAATCTTGCAAGATGGAATGGTTCAAGGTTTGGGGCTTCCTGGGTCCAATAATACATCACCTTTACTCTTTCCAGGATTGCACTTCCATAGACAAATCTGGCATGCAATTTGGGTATGAGCAATTTCTTCTAGGAGATGGTAGCTGTGGCCTTTGCACAGTTCTGTCTTATGCACCAATTACTGTCTTATGTACCAATTGCAGCCATATTTGGACTGGGCCTATTTCATAGTTACTCATGAGCTAGTCACTTCCTGGTCAGATTACAACACAGGATATCTTTGAACACCATCTGAAAAGTATAGAACTTGGTGGCCTAAATAGCTCTGTGTACATGTTTTGCCTATATTACACCACTGCTGCACAACCTTCATTGGCTTCAAGTTTCTTTCAGGATACAATTCTATTTGTCCCACCAGATCAGATAAGGTAGACATGCTCCAGGTCCCTTCCATTAAATATGGTCATCTAGTAGGGTCTAGGAGGCTGTTCTGTGGAACACCTTTCTAAAGAAATCTGGCTGACCTTCACTTAACTCTCCTTCCAGAGGCTTTGAAGAGCTGACTTTTCCCAAAAGCATTGGGATAGGTTGAGGCTAGTAGAAGGCATAATATAAAAGTATTAAAATTAATGGACAAGGTTTGAACATATTTCAAGTCCTGATATACAGATATTTCTGCCCCATTTACCACATCCTTTTTATTTGGCATTGTGATTTAATAGAAATTCCAAAGTCAGTGTAATTCAAAATAAAAAAATTGAGAAGTGCATATATTTATCATATACATTTTTCAATTTTCAGTACAACTTAGATAAACAATGGTAAGAGATCAGATAAATTGACTTAAATCCACAGGAAATGTACAGCAAAGCTGGACTGTTAATATATGTGTTTCTAATTTTCTGTATTAACTACAGAATTGTTGTTTCATATTAGAGTAGCTGCAAAGGCAAACTATCTCATATGCCTTTTAATAGTACTTAGTTTCATTCATTTCATGGATGCTCATGGTTACTAGAATGGTTCCAATTTAATGACTGTTAAATGATACGCTTGACTAAGCATGTCCTTTTTTGAAATTATGCACCCAATAGTGATTAACCAAGAAACCTGTAAAAATTAAATCTGTGAGTCGTTTATGAATTATGTCTTATATTAACTCCACAAAATAATATTTTTTTAAAATGAAGAGGATTGTGATTCTTATTTTGAAAATTTTATTTGAGAACATATGTCCAGATGTTCACTAGCTTGCAGCTGCTTAGTCCCTGTTGAATAGCATTCCATTTCTCTATTCAAGGGCAAATGAGGTCAATCTAAATTAAAAATACTGCTTCAAGGTTCAGATTCAATATATAAAGAAGACTATAAGAACCAGTAGATTTTACCAAAATATTTTGGATGGGCCATATGTAATCATAATCATAATATTAAAGTTGGAAGGGACCTTGGAGGTCATCTAGTCCAACCCTCTGCTCAGGCAAGAAACCCTATACCATTTCAGACAAATGGCTGTTCAGTCTCTTCTTAAAAAGTTCCAGTGCTGGAGCACTCACCGCTTCTGGAGGCAGGTTGCTCCACTGGTTAATTGCTCTAACTGTCAGGAAGTTTCTCCTTAGTTCTAGGTTGCTTTTCTCCTTGACTAGTTTCCATCCATTGCTACTTGTCCTGCCTTTGGGTGCTTTGGAAAATAGCTTGCCTCTCTCTTCTTTGTGGCAGCCCCTGAGATATTGGAACACTGCTACCATGTCTCCACTTGTCCTTCTCTTCATTAAACAAGACATACCGAATTCCAGCAATCGTTTCTGATATGTTTTAGCCTCCAGTCCCCCAATCATCTTTGTTGCTCTTCTCTGTACTCTTTCTAGAGTTTCAATATCTTTTTTACATCATGGTGACCAAAAGTGGATGCAGTATTCCAAGTGTGGCCTTACCAAGGCATTGTAAAGTGGTATTAGTACTTCACGTGATCTTGATTCTCTTAATGCAGCCTAGCACTGTGTTGGCTTTTTTGGCAGCTGCAGCACACTCATATTTAAGTGATTGTCTACTAGGACTTCGAGATCCCTCTCACAGTTACTACTATTGAGCAAGGTACCTCCTATATTATACCTGTACATTTGGTTTTTCTTGTCTAAATGTAGAACCTTACTTTTTTCACCACTGAATTTCATTTTGTTAGATAGTACCCAGTGTTCAAGTCTGTCCAGATCCTCCTGTATCTTAAGCCTGTCTTCTGGAGTGTTGGCTATTCCTGCCAACTTGGTGTCATCTGCAAATTTGATGTTTTCCCCATCTATGCCCTCGTCCAAATAATTGATGAAGAAGTTGAAGAACACTGGGCCCAGAACAGAGCCCTGGGGCACCCCATTACACACTTCCCTCCATGTAGATGCAGTTCCATTGAGGACCACATGCTGAGTACAGCCAATCAGCCAGCTATGAATCCATCTGGTAGTGATGCTGTCTAACCCACATTTTTCTATCTTATCAAGTAGTATGTTGTGATCTACTTTATCAAGTGCCTTACTGAACCTCTAATCTACTAATTTTGTCACCTTGTCAAAGAATGCAATTAGATTTGTTTGGCATGATCTGTTTTTGACAAACCCATGTTGGCTTTTAGTAATGACTTTGTTTGCCTCTAGGTGCTCACTGATTCGTTGTTTGATTAATTTTTCCAGAATCTTCCCAGGTATTGAAGTCAGGCTGATAGGTCTGTAATTTCTTGTATCCATTTTTTTCCTTTTTTGAAGATGAAACTACATCAGCTCTTTCCCAGTTCTCTGGTAGTTCCCCAGTGCTCCAGGATCTTTGGTCCTGGTCATCTGAACTCATCTAGACTGTGTATACTGATCCTTTGACATATGCACTAGTTTAGAACATATCAGTAACTAGCATACACATCTATTATATATGTTGCCCAAACATTTCAATTAACATTTCATTAAAATAAAAATCTTAACATTTATGTTACTATATTGTACAGCATGTGTGTCTCAGCCATTGGATCTCTTCAATATCTAATGTCAAGATGAACATTAACATAAATGATTTGTTTTTATTAAAGTATGTCCTCTGAATTATAAAACTAGAATAGAATAAAGCTGGAAGAGACCTTAGAGGTCTTCTAGTCCAGCCCCCTGCTTGAGCAGGAGAACCTATACAATTTCAGACAAGTGATTGTTCAGTCTCCTGTCAAAAATCTCCAGTGATGGTGCCCATGATATCTGAAGACAAGCTGTTCCACTGGTTAATTATCCACACTGTTAGAAAGTTTCAAAAAATATTGATTAACAGAAAACAAAATAACTCAGATCCAGAATTGCTTTTCTCCATTCTAGGGAAACACATTTCTTAAATTGCTGTGTCATATTCTAAGATATGAGGTGACTGACAAATTGGCCATAAGTAAAATGGTATTCTATTTTCAGTCAGTTTAAAAACAAGATAACTGATCAGCAATTTGAGGGGATGAAAAAAGACTCAGCTACTCTTACGTTCCCATTCTATTTTTTCCAAGATATCCACTGCCAAAATATTAAACTGGCACTTAATTCAAGCAATACAACCATGTTTTTCCACAACCAAGGAAAAATACTTAGATTGTGCTACACTGAAGAACAGATGTCTGCAGTTTATTTTCCATTATTGGATTTTAATAGAATTTGCATGAGATCTTATTAATATTCAAAAGATCACATTAGAGATTTCAGACTTAGAACTGTTGTCTATCTTGATATATGTTGAAAAAAATAGGAAAAGTCCAGAAAAATGTATTATTTTCAGCTGTATTATTAATGGAATAATATTAACAATAAGAAAATAGACTGTCATTTCCTGCTAATGAATTATTTCCAGTTTGATTTTCTGCTTTGAAAAAAAATGTTTTTTTGTATCATTTGTTATTCACCTTATTTAATTCAGTGACATGTCATTTGTTTTGAAATTGTTCCAAAGAAGAATAGAATTTTAGAGAAATTTTCATAGATGGAGAAAATGGAACACTCCTGCATTATAATTTATTTATTTATTTAACATATGGCACATAATGTCAGGGAAATCTACAAATGCTAGACACAATGCAATCCTGACAACCTAGATTGTTAGTTCATTCTTATCCTTGGTGCACCAAAGGAAGCAAACTAGCTTCTTTATACCAGCTAAGTAGCAACTGGGTTTGCTGGCTCTTTCAGGCTCTTCCATTGATCTTGTGTTGTGTTGCCTCACATCCAGCCACATCCAGTGCCAGCTTCTGCTCTCTTGCACATGAGAACGCAGCTAGATGTTTTCCACCAAAGTGGTACTCATTTATCTACTCGCAAAAACATTTGATATCTATCCATGTGGTTTCATGATAAGCACACAAACACTTGTTGGCTCCAATTATTTATCAAAGTACTAGAAAGTTTTATAATGCAAACATAAAAAGCATTTAAAGCTGGGGGTTTTATGTATATGTGTCTCTATGTGTTTTTTTAAAGAAATAAAATTTAACCATCCTATGTGCAAAGTTCCTGTGGAGATGGAAATCTGGGACTGAAACTGTCCAGGCGAGACAGATTTTTATTGTGGATAATTGTGTTTATTAGCAATGTGTACTACAAAAATAAGCTTTGCTTATTAAGTGGTTATTTATTGTACAATTAATGTCTCCTATGTATCTTAATTATCCTAACTTATCTGTTCTAGAGTTTATTCCTATATCTGAATGTAGTTCTTGGTTCTTTTATACCTCCATCTGGGTCTAACCAACTTCCAGGTATTTTAATCACTGCAGTATCATCTCTCCCCCTGCCCCCAGATTCTTTCCCCCTGTTTATGTGGCAAAACTTTGTTCAATTTTGTGTCTCTTAGCTAATCTGACTTTGGCTCACTTACTAAAACTGCTGATTCATTTTATTGTTTACTTATACATTTTCTATTTAGTTTGATTTAACTGTTTGGTAACTCTTTAGCATTAGTAACTATCTTAAGGTATTGAGCCATTTGTACTGATATTTTTGAAGTGACTAACATTTTTTTCCTTTACTTTCCTCTCTTCTCCTCTCCTCCCTCTTACTTTCTCTCTTTTTCTGTCTCTGACTTATCCCCCAGTCAAAAATGTGTAACCACTGGGGAAATTGATACTAATAAGGTAACTGTTTTAAATACAACTCTCTAGAGTTATCCTTAACTGGTGTGACTCTTTGCAACTGTGGTCCCTGGCTGTGAACACAGCTGGAAGGCTTCTGGCTGCCTGGCATTACGAAAAAAAGATAAAAGGAAGGAAAATCTACACCTTTGCTACCTCCTCCTTCTGCAGCTTTCATTCTCTTTTGGATCACAGGTCATTAATGAATGAACTTTTTTGTTCCTCCATGGTTTTATCACTTCAAGGATAAAACCATGATAAAACCAGTTTCCAGATCCCTCTCCCCAATTTAGCACTTCTGCAATCCAAGGATCCTTGGTAATTGTCCCACAGCAATAGATGGCTGTAATTGAGAAGGTTTATGTTTAGCCAAGAACTCAGTCATCCTGAATATTCTTAATTTTTCTTATACTCAATACTAGCAGGACTTGCTATTATTAGTCAGCAATTAAATTAGCCTTTAAAAAAAGGGTAAACACATTTAGAAGCATCTTTATATGGTACTTCCAGGATACCCTGAAAAGAACCCTGAGGGAAATATAATGCACTACTTTATGAATACATCTACAGTCATCTCCCAAATGTGTCTATGATCACATTAGCACATTTTCAGGAAATAAAGCACAATCAAGGCATGCCTGGGGAACATCATGCTGCATCATGCTGATAAATGAATGCTCTATTCTCCCCTTCAGTGTACATGCATTTAATCTAAAAATATAATGTTTAAGCATGAAGGTTCCCTGATACCACAATTTTATTAACTTTATTATGTAGATGTATTATTTATGTATCTAGTCTGGGAAAATCACTGCACGTTATTCTGAAAGAAAAAGGAATTACAACTAAAGTCTCTTTCATGTAGACTTTTTTATTACTGAAGATGAAGAGCACAATTCAATAATGCTATAATTTAATTCATTGGAATTGAAATATAGAGTGCATGGATAATACAAGCTGCGTTGATAAATAAAAGTCAGGAAAGGAATTATGAAAAATAAAACAAAAAATGAACTGTAACAATATAGTTACCCGGGAAATGCAAGGTATTAATTAGGTTTTGAAATATAAAATTATTTCAATAGAATATCTGTATTATATATTCTACAGTCCTATTTATGCTACTAAGTAAGGGAATTTGACATTTAATCACAGGAATGTCTGTTTAAGAATGTAGTTTTTTTATATCAAAATCTAATAATATTGCTCTTCCCTTTCAATTCAGCCTTAATTTATTCTTCATGAATAACTTTTGATAAGAGTTGAAAACAATTATATCACTATTTTTTTTTAAAAAAAAGAGAGAAGCATATCAAATAATAAGGTATAATGAAATTATTCTTTATTTTATTGCTTGTTCGCTCATATTTTGGGCTGAAATTTCCAAAATCTGAAACTAAATAGTTCAAAATTTATCTAATAAGGAAATATTCCCTACCCCAACTCTTATGATCCAAAAGACTTTTATTTTTCCTCTTCCTTATATTCTGCCTTGGCCCTGGCCCAGAGACCCTCCTTCTGCCAGAGACCCTCAGATCTGTCCCACTCCTGCCCAGGCCCCCATAGGCACCCTTGATGCAAATTATGTAGAGCTGGCCATGCCCACCCAGTAGGCCATATGCACTCTAGCCACGCCCACCCAGTAGGCCACGCCCACCCAGACCATACCCACCCAGCCCCCTGAGGGCAACTGCAAAGCTGAGGCAGCCCTCAATGAAATTGAGTTTGACACCCCTGTTCTAACCAGTTCCCTTTATTGTTCCTCAAAAGTATTGCCAAATTAAAGCAAACTACTTACAACATTACAATTTACAATTCTGAGAACCCTAAGAAAGATTGTTCTGATTCTCTTCCTCCCACGCAAATGATCAAAGGTTCACTGTGTTTTGCTCCTCCAGAATGGAGCCCCCTTTTTCCTGGGTGTTGTGTAGTGAGTTCTTTGGAGGCAAGAAGCAAGATGAGAGGGTTCAAACAGGAACATTGCTTTATTGTAGTAACAGGAACAGAACTGAGAACAGAGGCTTCTACGCAGCTACTTATATGGTTGGCCACTAGGTGGTGACCAATAGGTTTGAAGGAACCTATTCCCGCCACAAAGCCAACCAATGATCGTCCTGGAGACTGCTTGTCTGGGCAGCCAGCGACCGTTACACAGACACCCTAATTAAGCAATCTCAAGCAGCATTCAAAGACACATGAAAACAGTTCAAGTAAAAGGCCCAACCCAGACTAATTCCACACAAAAATAGCATAAGCCCCCCACACCTCCAATAAAGTAAAAACCAATCTGTAATAAATTCAGAACTACCATCATATTGGCTCCATCTAACTGCCTGCCTCCAGGACCAGGAACACAGTTAACACAACTCAGTTAGCCAATTTTAGATAATAAGCAATTACAGATCAACAGTATTGATTTTATTTGAAATTTTCTGTATATGAGAGATTATTGCATTCCTTTGCTTTCCTCTGGGACCTTTTTAAAATTAAATTCCTGTTACATCTATACATCTTGCTCTTTTACTTTAATAATCCCTGAGTTAAAAATCCTTCCAGTTACTACTGTTTGTTTTACAGCTTTGGTACAAAAGTTGTTAAGGATTGGGCTGAAGGAAGAAGAAGACTAAGGATCCCTTAGCTATATACAGTAGCTACATAGGATATGTCAGGACATTCAGCCTGATGAATAGCAGACTATCATTAACTATATTTACTGTTAAATCTCAGGAAAGGTTTAAATTATCATCCTTCCCAAGCTGTAACATATGAGGCAGCAATTGCAGGATGGGGAATTGAGATATGAAGGCTTTAAACTATCTATTTGATTTCATCTTCTGAACAATAATTCCTGAGTCTTTTTGCAACCCTACACTAATACATTTTTATGGGCTCCAACCATTTGTTTGATTGTAATCTTCAGGAGGATCATTTCAGAGCAGTTGTTAAGGAGCAGTTCAGTGCACAGTTACATAATTTTCAAGCTGGTCTTGTCAAATACTGTGAGACCAATGTTTCTAATAAATATTTCCTATAATTATTTGAACAGGCTCATTTATTCAGACATTTTTTGGAAGGTAATACAGAAGGAAGAAAATGCAAACTACAACTATCTTATCCCTGCAGAAAGATTATAGGAGTTTTTAGGTGCTTGGTGCCCCTATACATCCAATACGTTTCATGACTTCAGATGTAAAAACAATAAATTTTCTTCAAGCTTTCAGCATTCATTACAATATAAGCATGGGGTGAACATCTAGAGATCATCAAATATACTTCTAATGTAAGATCCCTTTGTCAAATCCCAACACAAAGAGTTGACAATACACCATTTGTACAGGCCTGGGATATGATGACAAAAACAATGTGCACTTTACAGAGTTCAGGAGTATGAACATAGCACATAATCACAACTTCTTGTAGTAACTATGTCTTCTTAGCACTGCACAGCTGCTGCCTCTTTTATTATTCCATACTCTTCCATTTTGTGCATAATTTCATAGTGGCCATATTGCAGAGAATATATAACAGTAGTATGTCCCCCACCCCCAAGTACTGAAAATTACTGTGCATGGCATCATGTGCAGAAGTACAGACAAGCAAGATTTTCTCAAAGTCAGTCACACAGAAAGAAAGAGTTAACCATCCTCTTCCATCCAAGCTGGGGCTGCAGGTATCCAGGGGGATGAACATGTCATAGGCATGCATTGTCACATGATGATTTTAAAAAATGTGACTTACATCCTTTTGTTACAATATTAAGATACAGATTGCAAGGACAGACGTAAAGTCGTTATGTGATTGTGCACACATCATCCTTCTGATTCAATCTTAGCTTGCTGCATATCTCTGTGCCTGCAGCCACAATCTGGATTGTTGCGCCATAACTGCTTCATCACCACTTTATTTCTATGCCTTTGTTAATGGTAACCCTGCTCAAAACAGCTTACACAAAATATATGAGAAAATTGTACATCTTAATCATATGAAATATACATGGTCTTAATCAAAGAGAGAGGGATTCATCACACAGTCACTCAGCTGTTCAGACTGGAAATCTCTCTCTCTCTCTCTCTCTCTCTCTCTCTCTCTCTCTCTGAACATCTGGCTGACTGTGCAAAGAACCACTGTACTGTATATTCATATATTCAGAAATAGCCACAGTACTTCTCTAAAACTAAGATTATTCCTAGCACTGATGCCTGAAATACAGGGAATCCCTAAGCAGTTTCAGTAGTAAGAAGAACCTATAATGTCCTGACATCTCAGCCAGGAAAAGACAGACAGACAGAAGAATCAGGATCAAGTCTAATCACAGATAAATGATTAGTACTTTCAGCATTTTATTTGGAATGTAGTTCATCTCTTATTGAAAATATATTTTTTACAGTCATAGACCATCTCAAAAACAGAAAGTGTGATAGAGGTAATCATTGAGTTACAACCACAACTGATCTGAAAATTTAAATGCAACATTTGTTAAATGAATTTGCCCCATTTTATGACTTTTCTTGCCACAGTTGTTAACATCATCATCATCATGAAGTTGGAAGGGACCTTGGATGTCATCTAGTCTAACCCACCGCTCAGGCAGGAAACCCTATACCATTTCAGGCAAATGGCTGTTCAGTCTCTTCTTAAAAACTTCCAGTGTTGGAGCATTCACTGTTTCTGAAGGCAGGTTGTTCCACTGATTAATTGTTCTGTCAGGAAGTTTCTCCTTAGTTCTAGGTTGCTTCTCTCCTTGATTAGTTTCCATCCATTGCTTCTTGTCCTGCTTTCAGGTGCTTTGGAGAATAGCTTGACTCCCTCTCCTTTGTGGCAGCCCCTGAGATATTGGAACACTGCTATCATGTCACCCCTCATCCTTCTCTTCGTTAAACTATACATACCCAATTCTAGCAACCATTCCTCATACGTTTTATCCTCCAGACCTCTAATCATCTTTGTTGCTCTTCTCTGCACTCTTTCTCTTCTCTTTCTGTTAAGTGAATCATTGCTAAATTAGTAACATGATTGTTAAATGAATCTGGATTCCCCATTAACTTTGTTAGTCAGAAGATTACAACAGGAGGTCACATGACCCCAGGACACTGCAGCCATCATAAACCAAGCATCTGAATTTTGATTATGTGATCATGGGGATGCTGCAATGGTCATAAGTGTGAAAAACAGTCAAACGTCTATTGATAAAATGACTTTTCATAGGAGAATATCTTGTATACAGTTTGGAGTGGAGAATGCCATTTACTGACAGATTATTCACAGTCCAGGTGCTGCAGAACTGATCAATTTGCTTGTTTGGTTGATTACCCATGCAGATTGCATAAAATTGCTCTTGAGACTCAGCAGGCACAATGTTAAACCTTGCAGGCAATTGCAGAAATTCATTTGAAGACATAAAGACATATTAGATACCAAAACCCAAATTTTTTCACTGACGGGATTGACTGATCAAATAATCAAAATAAAAGAGGGCCAAGGAAGCTCATCCTCATTTTAAATTGACTCATTTGCTTTTATCCCCTATTTTTAGCAGTTTCTTTAATCCTGACTTGATGATGTATTTTTTTCAGAATTTGGGTGTAAAACTGTTAAAGGCACACATTCCAAAATTTGAACCAGCACTCTATTTGCAAGTAAAGTAACCTAGGGTTGCACAGAGAACGCATGGTTAATGCAAGACTAGAATGTGTGGTCTTGTTCCTCTTTCATATTTTTGGATAGCATGAATTGCGTTTGTTACATCTAATACATAAGAATGCTGCAAAGTTAAGCCAGTGTTGTGACATGAGATCACTTTAATCCATGATTGAATTATTTTTCTCTTTTTGCAATTAAAAAAGGCAGTCTTGATCATCTAAACTTTAATTATGCCATATTATCACAAATGATATCTATATTTATTTATTCACTGACCTTTTTTTCTCCCAAAACACCAAGTGTACTTTTTTCTAAGAAAGAATTGGTGGGTTGTGTTTTTACAGTTTCTTCTGATTACTGGATACTATTGCACAGCTTCCTGTACTTGCTTCCCCAAACCAAGACATTTGGGGATTTGTTTTCCCAGATAGCTGAAGAAACAAAGTGCAAATTAGATTCATCTAAACCCCCTCGCCCCAAACCCTGAATAGACAAGGAAGAAAAATGGTTATGTGAATTAAAACCATGCTATCAGTAATATACAAATATTAATATGGAATTCCCCTTCATGGATTACTGCCCTATCATGGTGAAGGGGTTTGCGTAATTCAATGAAGCTATGAGCTATGCCATGCAGGGCCACCCAAAACGGACAGGTCATAGCAGAGAGTTCTGACAAAATGTGATCCACTGGAGAAGGAAATGGAAACCCATTCCAGTATTTTTGCCATGAAAACCCTATGGACTGTTCCAAAAGGAAAAATGATATGACACTGGAAGATGAGCCCTTCAGGTCGGAAGGTGTCGAATATGCTACTGGGGAAGAGCAGAGGGCTAGTACTAATAGCACCAAAGACAAAAGGACACTCAGCTATGGATGCATTTGGTGGTGAAAGGAAAGTCCGATGTTGTAAAGATTTTTTATCCATAGGAACCTGGAATGTACGATCCATGAATCAAGGAAAGCTAGACGTGGTCAAACAAGAGATGACAAGACTGAACATCAACATCTTAGGAATCAGAGAACTAAAATGGACAGGAATGGTGAATTTAATTCAGATGACCATCAAGTGTACTACTGCAGGCAAGAATCCCTCAGAAGAAATGGAGTAGCCTTCATAGTTAATAAAAGAGTAGGAAAAGCAATACTGGGATACAATCCCTAAAATGACAGAATGATCTCAGTTTGAATCCAAGGCAAACCATTCAATATCACAGTAGTCCAAGTCTATGCTCCAACCACCGATGCTGAAGAGGATGAAATTGACCGGTTCTATGAAGCCCTACAGCACCTTATAGAATTAACACCAAAAAATGATGTCCTTATCATCACAGGGGATTGGAATGCTAAAGTAGGAAGCCAAAAGATAAGCGGAATAACAGGCAGGTTTGGCCTTGGAGTACAAAATGAAGCAGGGCACAGGCTGATAGAATTTTGTCAAGAGAATACGATGGTCATAGCAAACACTCTTTTCCAACCACCCAAGAGACAGCTCTACACATGGACATCACCAGACAGTCAACACAGAAATCAGATTGACTATGTGCTCTGCAGCCAAAGATGGAGAAGCTCTATACAGTCAGTAAAAACAAGACCAGGAGCTGACTGTGGCTCAGACCATGAGCTTCTCGTTGCAAAGTTTAGGCTTAAACTGAAGAAAGTAGGGAAAAGCACTAGGCCAGTCAGGTATGAATTAAATCATATCCCTGTTGAATATACAGTAGAGGTGACAAATAGATTTAAGGAATTAGATCTGATAGACAGAGTGCCTGAAGAACTATGGACAGAGGTTCGCAACATTGTACAAGAGGTAGCAACTAAAACCATCCCAAAGAAAAAGAAATGCAAGAAAGCAAAATGGCTGTCTGAGGAAGCTTTGCAAATAGCTGAGGAAAGGAGGGAAGTGAAAGGCAAGGGAGAAAAAGAAAGATATGCCCAATTGAATGCAGAATTTCAGAGAATAGCTAGAAGAGATAAGAATGCCTTCTTAAATGAACAGTGCAAAGAAATAAAAGAAAACAATAGAATATGGTGGACCAGAGATTTCTTCAAGAAAATTGGAGTGATGAAGGGAATGTTTCATGCAAAAATGGGCATGCTAAAGGACCAAAATGGCAGGGACCTAACAGAGGCAGAAGAGATTAAGAAGAGGTGGCAAAACTACACAGAAGAACTATACGTGAATGAGCTTAACATCCCTGATAACCACGATTGGGTGTTCACTGACCCCAAGCCAGACATCCTAGAATGTGAAGTGAAATGGGCCTTAGGAAATCTGAGCAACAACAAAGCTAGTGGAGGTGACAATAATCCAGCTGAGCTATTCAAAATCTTAAAAGACGATGCAGTAAAAGTGCTACAATCAATTTGCCAGCAAATTTGGAAAACTCAACAGTGGCCACAGGATTGGAAAAGATCAGTTTACATTCCAATTCCAAAGAAAGGCAGTGCCAAAGAATCTTCAAACTATCGCACCATTGCACTCATTCCTCATGCTAGTAAAGTTATGCTTAAAATCCTACAAGCTAGACTTCAGCAGTATGTGGATCGAGAACTACCAGAAGTACAGGCAGGATTTCAAAGAGGCAGAGGAACTAGAGATCAAATTGTCAACATACGCTTGATCATGGAGAAAGCTACGGAGTTCCAGAAAAACATCTACTTCTGCTTCATTGACTATGCTAAAGCCTTTGATTACGTGGATCATAACAAACTGTGGCAAGTTCTTAAAAAGATGGGAGTAGCAGACCATCTTATTTGTCTCTTGAGAAACCTATATGCAGGTCAAGAAGCAACAGTGAGAACTGGACACGGAACCACTGATTGGTTCAAAATTGGGAAAGGAGTCTGGCAAGGCTGTATACTGTCACCCTACCTATTTAACTTATATACAGAGCACATCATGAGAAAGGTAGGGCTAGATGAATCAAAAATTAGAATTAAGATTGCTTGGAGAAATATCAACAACCTAAGATATGCAGATGATACTACTCTAATGGCAGAAAGTGAAGAAGAACTAAAGAGCCTCTTGTTGCGGGTGAAGAAGGAGAATGCAAAACTTGGGTTGAAACTTAACATTAAGAAAACCAAGATCATGACATCCAGCCCTCTCAGTTCCTGGCAAATAGATGGGGAAGAAATGGAGGTAGTGACAGATTTTATTTTCCTGGGCTCCAAGTTCACCGCAGATGGTGACTGCAGCCAAGAAATTAAAAGACACTTGGGAGGAAAGCCATGGTAAATATAGACAGCATACTAAAAAGCAAAGACATCACCCTGCCATCAAAATTGAGCATAGTCAAGGCCATGGTTTTCCCAGTTGCAATGTATGGCTGTGAAAGTTGGACCATAAGAAAGGCTGAGCGCCTAAGAATTGAAGCCTTTGCACTGTGGTGTTGGAAAATACTGCTGAGAGTCCCTTGGACTGTAAGGTGTTCAAACTGGTCAGTCCTAGAGGAGATCAACCCTGACTGCTCTTTAGAAGGCCCGATGCTGAAGTTGAAACTCAAATAATTTGACCACCTAATGAGAAGGAAGGACACACTGGAGTAGAGCCTAATGCTGGGAAAGGTTGAGGGCAATAGAAGAAGGGGATGACAGAGAATGAGGTGGCTGGATGGAGTCACTGAAGCAGTAGGTGTGAGCTTAAATGGACTCCAGAAGATGGTAGAGGACAGGAAGGCCTGGAGGAACATTGTCCATGGGGTTGCGATAGGTCGGACATGACTTTGCAGCCAACAACAACAAAATGTGGAATTAATTAAACATATGTTTAGTCATATGTTTCTAGTGTTCAGTGTGTTTTAAGAGAAATATTTTAAAAGACTAAAAAAGGAATTGCTTTCTTCAATTTTTAAAAAATCATTAATAGTTAGCAATATATTTGTATTGTTTTAAAAAAAATGTGGAATTGTCATATGAGCAATAATACAAGTAAAATTTATATAAACATTGTCTAGGGCTTTAATACATACAGAACAGTGGAAGCCTATCCCTTTTTTATTTTATGTATTGTTCTGTATATATGTATTTCATTATGTAAGCATATTACCTACTAATATTGGAAATAAAGGTGTCATATTTTATAAGAAAGAGTAGTAATATTCTCATGTGGATTTTACTTTTGTAAATCTTCAGTGACCATCAAATTTGGCAATATGAAAAGTTATAGAATATTATTAGAAAACTACAATGACAATCATAATAGTTCACAGTAATAAAATCAGCTGATAGAAGGCCAGGATTAATTCAAGGCTGAGCAAATTTTGAAGATGAAAGAAGCCTCCAGAAATTATAATCGTCAACACAAAAAAATGTAAATGCAACACACTCCAAAAAGATGGGGGAGGGGAGAGAAATGTAAAACAAAACAGTAAGGGAGTCAGATGGAGCAGCCAATAGTCAGGCACATGGTGACTTTGGTTACTTTCTCTTAACCAACCTTCTATTTAGCACTGAGACTTATATACCATTTCACAATGCTTTGCAGCCTTCTCTAAGCAGTTTACAGAGCCAGCCTATTGCACCAACAATCTGGGACTTTTTGTATCTTAAGCTTATCTTCTGAAATGTTGGCTGTTCCTGCCAGCTTGGCCAATTGGTCTTGATCCCTCAAAATTAAATGGACAAATCTATGCAGTTTTCTTGGCAACATTTCAGAAGATAAGCTTAAGATACAAAAAGTCCCAGATTGTTGGTGCAATAGGCTGGCTCTGTAAACTGCTTAGAGAAGGCTGCAAAGCATTGTGAAATGGTATATAAGTCTCAGTGCTAAATAGAAGGTTGGTTAAGAGAAAGTAACCAAAGTCACCATGTGCCTGACTATTGGCTGCTCCATCTGACTCCCTTACTGTTTTGTTTTACATTTCTCTCCCCTCCCCCATCTTTTTGGAGTGTGTTGCATTTACATTTTTTTGTGTTGACGATTATAATTTCTGGAGGCTTCTTTCATCTTCAAAATTTGCTCAGCCTTGAATTAATCCTGGCCTTCTATCAGCTGATTTTATTACTGTGAACTATTATGATTGTCATTGTAGTTTTCTAATAATATTCTATAACTTTTCATATTGCCAAATTTGATGGTCACTGAAGATTTACAAAAGTAAAATCCACATGAGAATATTACTACTCTTTCTTATAAAATATGACACCTTTATTTCCAATATTAGTAGGTAATATGCTTACATAATGAAATACATATATACAGAACAATACATAAAATAAAAAAGGGATAGGCTTCCACTGTTCTGTATGTATTAAAGCCCTAGACAATGTTTATATAAATTTTACTTGTATTATTGCTCATATGACAATTCCACATTTTTTTTAAAACAATACAAATATATTGCTAACTATTAATGATTTTTTAAAAATTGAAGAAAGCAATTCCTTTTTTAGTCTTTTAAAATATTTCTCTTAAAACACACTGAACACTAGAAACATATGACTAAACATATGTTTAATTAATTCCACATTTTGTTGTTGTTGGCTGCAAAGTCATGTCCGACCTATCGCAACCCCATGGACAATGTTCCTCCAGGCCTTCCTGTCCTCTACCATCTTCTGGAGTCCATTTAAGCTCACACCTACTGCTTCAGTGACTCCATCCAGCCACCTCATTCTCTGTCATCCCCTTCTTCTATTGCCCTCAACCTTTCCCAGCATTAGGCTCTACTCCAGTGTGTCCTTCCTTCTCATTAGGTGGTCAAATTATTTGAGTTTCAACTTCAGCATCGGGCCTTCTAAAGAGCAGTCAGGGTTGATCTCCTCTAGGACTGACCAGTTTGAACACCTTACAGTCCAAGGGACTCTCAGCAGTATTTTCCAACACCACAGTGCAAAGGCTTCAATTCTTAGGCGCTCAGCCTTTCTTATGGTCCAACTTTCACAGCCATACATTGCAACTGGGAAAACCATGGCCTTGACTATGCTCAATTTTGATGGCAGGGTGATGTCTTTGCTTTTTAGTATGCTGTCTATATTTACCATGGCTTTCCTCCCAAGTGTCTTTTAATTTCTTGGCTGCAGTCACCATCTGCGGTGAACTTGGAGCCCAGGAAAATAAAATCTGTCACTACCTCCATTTCTTCCCCATCTATTTGCCAGGAACTGAGAGGGCTGGATGTCATGATCTTGATTTTCTTAATGTTGAGTTTCAACCCACTTTTGCACTCTCCTTCTTCACCCGCAACAAGAGGCTCTTTAGTTCCTCTTCACTTTCTGCCATTAGAGTAGTATCATCTGCATATCTTAGGTTGTTGATATTTCTCCTGGCAATCTTAATTCCAACTTTTGATTCATTTAGCCCTGCTTTTCTCATGATGTGCTCTGCATATAAGTTAAATAAGCAGAGCGACAGTATACAGCCTTGCCGGACTCCTTTCCCAATTTTGAACCAATCAGTGGTTCGGTGTCCAATTGTCACAGTTGCTTCTTGACATATAGGTTTCTCAAGAGACAAATAAGATGGTCTGGTACTCCCATCTCTTTAAGAACTTGCCACAATTTGTTGTGATCCACACAATCAAAGGCTTTAGCATAGTCAATGAAGCAGAAGTAGATGTTTTTCTGGAACTCCCTAGCTTTCTCCATGATCCAGCATATGTTGGCAATTTGATTTCTAGTTCCTCTGCCTCTTTGAAATCCTGCCTGTATTTATGGTAGCTCTCGATCCACATAATGCTTGAAGTGTCTTAGTAAGGATCAAGTGAGACAGCTGGCTCAAGTTTAACCATCTTTAATGGTGAGGAACTGGGCGCATGACAGTCTTGCAGCGCCTGCTTTTATACCCCAGCTGGTATGCTGGCTAGCCAATCCGAACCGTGCCGGTTTCCCGCAGTCAGTGAGGGCCAATCGTCGGCGGCTGGTTTTGACAGCTGGAGCTGTCACAGTTAGCCGTGCCTGCACTGTTTACAAGTGCTTTGTCAGCTGAGAGCTGTCAAACCGTTGCACTTGCGCATTAGCCCTCGGCAGCTTTAGACAGCTGTCAAAAGCTGCCAGTTTACTTCATGTATTTAACACTTAATGCATAACCAACCATATCATTAATACATAATGCTAATATATAACAGTAATACATAAAACCCCTTACCCCTCCCCTGAACTGGTAGGGTTACCCCCTTTTGGTTGTAGTTTACTTATGCCCCATTCGTAGTCTCTTAAGTATACCGGGGGTTTCTTGGTTCTTACTGAACGTCGAAGGGGTGTTGCTGTATTCAATTCCCCTTCCCTTGGTTCTGGATGCGCCATTATTTGTGTTGGGTCTGGATCTGGAGATCCCTGGTTTCTGCTGTTGGTCGAGCTTATTGGGGGTGTTGCGCGGGGGGTGTCATTCCCTTCGGGGATGGTGCTAGGCATTGGAAGTGACCCACTGTCCCTTTCCCCCATGTTTTGAGTGCTGCGCTGCCGTAGTTGGGGCAATTATTGCCAGTGTCAATCACGTATGATAAGGGCCCCGTTTGCTCAGTTACAACCCCCAGAATCCATTTGTTTCCAGCCCCATAGTTTCTTGCCCAGATGGTTTGACCCTTTGCAAATGTTCTGTGTGGAAGGGGTTGTTCAGGATCCGCTTTTGCCCTGTCGGGGTGCAATCGATTGAGTCTGGTTACCAGGTGTCACCCCCAATGAAGTTCTGCTGGTGACTTCCCTGTAGCCGTGCAAGGGGTGGTGTGCTGGGCAAGAAGGAATTGGGCCAACCTGCAGTGCCAGTTCCCCATGATGATTTTCTATAGCGTGTCTTTCGTGGATTTCACCATAACCTCAGCCAAGCCATTCGTCGAGGGGTGGAAGGGAGCCGACGTGACATGCCTAATAGAGTTCTCCCTGGTGAAAATCTGGAATTCGCGGGAAGTAAATTGGGGGCCGTTATCTGAGACCACTGCATCTGGAAGGCCATGTGTGGCAAAAAGCCCCCTCAAAACTTGTACTATGGCAGCCATAGTTATGCTGCTGACAGGCACGACCTCCAGCCACCTGGAATAGCTATCAACTGCTATCAAAAATACTTGTCCCTGGAAGGGTCCCGCAAAATCTAGGTGCACGTGGGACCAAGGATTTTTTGTTGCCTCCCACTTATGAACTTGGGCATGCGGTTCTGTAGTTCTGGTTAGTTGGCAGGGGTAGCATCCGGCTACATGTGCCTTGATATCTTTATCGATGCCAGGCCACCAGATGTAGCTTCTAGCCAATGCTTTTATTTTTACTGTCCCCAGGTGTCCTTCGTGCAATGTGCGTAAAACTTTGGGTCTATGTTTCTCAGGGACAACGACCCTATTTCCCCATAGTAGGCACCCCAGATGGGAAGACAGTTCCTGTCTTCTTGAGAAATATGGCATGAATTCCGGGTGACCCAGTTTAGAACTCTGCTAATGGTCTTGTCCGTGGCTGTGGCGGTGGCTATATCCTTAACTTATAATGGGCATTCTGATAGTTCTAAAATTGCAAGGATGTTGCTCACTGGGGCAGGGGTGGGATCGTTGGTAGGAAGGGGAAGTCTACTAAGCCCATCGGCATGCCCCATATCTTTCCCTGGCTTGTGGATTAATTTGAACGAATACGCAGATAGAAAGGTAGACCACCTTAATATTCGGGGAGAGAGAATTTGGGGCGTCTGCTTATCCCAAGTAAAAATTCCTAACAGTGGTTTGTGGTCTGTGAAGAATGTAAATTGCTGTCCATACAGGTAGTCGTGATTTTTTTTACACCAGCAACTATTGCCAAAGCCTCCCTATCTATTTGCGCGTAATTACGCTCCAGTTTTGACAGTGTTCTAGAGTAAAATGCAATTGGTTTTTGAGTTCCATTCTCAGGCAAGTGACTTAGAACTGCTCTGATCCCATATGGGGAAGCATCGCATGCTATGCACAGGGGGAGTTCTTCCCTGAATAGCGTTACTGTGGCATTTCTTGTGAGTAGGTTTTTTAAGTGCTGGAAACTGTGTCGTGCCAGGGAGTTGAGGACCAGGGGGTTCCCTTGTCCAGTAGCCTGTGCAAGGGTTCTGCTATCATTGCCTTATGGGGTAAGAATGTATGATAAAAGTTTAGCAGTCCCAAAAAGGCTTGTAATTCCTGTTTGTTTTTCGGAGTGGGGGCAGATTTAATGGCTTTTATTTTTGTGTCGGTGGGGTGGATTCCTTGGGAGTCGATCTTATATCCCAGGAACTCTGTAGAGGGTACCCCAATAGAGCATTCGTCTCTTTTTAATTTGAGCCCCGCTGCCCTGAATCTGCCTAGGACTTCGCGCAGTCTGTCTGCTAGGTCTGCTTCTGACTCGCCTGCTATTAGTATGTCATCGAAGTAAGGGCAGACCCTGGGAATTCCTTTAAGGGTTTTTTCCATAATTTCTTGGAAAATTCCCGGGGCTGCCGAAATCCCAAACTGCAGGCGCTTCACTTTGAATGCCCCGCGGTGGGTAACGATAGTCTGTGCATCTGCGGTTTCCTGGGTAATGGGTAGTTGCAAATATGCTTGCACCAAGTCCAGCTTGGTGAAAATGACGCCTGATCGTATAGCCGCAAGGACGTATTTAACTGCTGGGACCGGGTAAGCATGCAAATTCAACGCTCGGTTTAGGGTGGCCCTATAGTTGGCGCAAATTCTGATTTGACCGTTAGGTTTAATTGGGGTTACTATAGGGGTCTCCCAGGTGCCGTCCTCGACCGGTTCTAGAACCCCGAGTTCAACCAGTCAGTCTAGTTCGTTCTCAATTTTACTTTTGAGCGTGAACGGGACTCTTCTGGCTTTTATTCTTATTGGTAATATTTCGGGATTTAATTTTAGGGATACTGGGGGACCTGTATACCTCCCGAGCGAGCCATCGAAGACGTCCGCAAATTGATTGCACATGTCCTTGAGGCTTGCAGCCTGGGTTGCGTTAACTCCTTTTAGGGCAATTCCTAAGGCCTCGAACCAGTCGAGGCCTATTAGGCTAGTTCGGTTCCCCGGGTTACTAGAATTGTTAAAAATTCCTTGTATTGTTTAAACTCCACCTGGATTTTAGCTTTCCTCTTAAGTGTGATGGGGGCTTTTTGGAAATCGGCTAGGTGTATTTGGGTGGGTTGTAGGGGAATTTGCTGCTTACATCGGCGGCAAATTTCCCGAAAGGTTTTTAACGAAATGAGGGAGACCGAAGACCCCAAGTCGACCTCCATTTCGCAGAGGACCCCTTGGAGCTAGACTTCGATTTTGACCTTCAGTTTAAGTATTTGATGGACCGCTAGTGAGCCCTTATACCTAGCTACGGTTTGCACTAAGGACCCAGGGGGCCTTTCCCTATTGGTCATTGTTGGTCTCATACCTGCAGACGTCACTTCAAGCTCATGCAGGTTCTCCCGGTTCTGGCTTTGGCATATGACTCTGAGGTGTCCGGTTTTGCCACAGCCGTGGCATTTTGCGCTACAGAAATGGCAGGTGGCCCTGGGATGGCTTCCCCCGCAGCTGGCGCATCTGGGCAGGTTTTCTTGGGGATTGCCCCTTTGGTAATTAGTGTTTTTGCTGGAGGTTTTGTTGCTCGGCAAGCCCCCGCGGCCATCGCGGCAGGTCTGGAGTTTTTCGAACCTCCGTTGGATGGCATCCACATCTGACAAAACGTTGCTGTCCCTGAAGTTGCTGGGGGCTAGGTCATCCTGGTGTACAGACACGAATGGTCCGTTCCCTGGTCATCCAGTTGTTTCACGGTGGCTATCCTCATAAGCCATGATTTCCATGGATACCTCAGCCAAACTCAAGGTGGGCTTCATGACCAGCTTCTTTTGCAGTCGCTCATCCTTAAGCCCGATGACTATCTGATCGCAGATGAGGTCCTCCAAATCCGGGAACCGGCATCTCCGAGCGGCGTGCCGGATCCCCACTATGAAATCTGTGGCGATTCCTCTGGGAGTTGGCAGCATCGTGCAAAGTTCACGCACCAGAAGAGTTCAGATTTGGTTGGCATGAAATGCTTACTTAGCCCTTCCGTGAGTTCCGCATATGATTCTGAGGCAATGGGTTCCGGGCTGAGGAATGCCTTGGACCGATCGTCCATGATTTTGTTGACCAGCAGGAACCCCTCGACCTGGCCCCAGTGCAACTCCCAACATTCTGGGTGACGAATGTCAAACTCGCGGATATGCCCGAGGTTGGCCATGCTGTCCTGGTTCTGGGTACTGCTTCGCGAGCGTTTTTGAGGAAGTTGAACTTCCCGCTCAGTGACTTCAAGTTTAACCATCTTTAATGGTGAGGAACTGGGCGCATGACAGTCTTCCAGTGCCTGCTTTTATACCCCAGCTGGCACACTGGCTAGCCAATCCGAACCGCGCCGGTTTCCCGCGGTCAGCGAGGGCCAATCAACGCCGGCTGGTTTTGACAGCCGGAGCTGTCACTGTTAGCCGCGCCTGCGCTGTTTACGAATGCTTTGACAGCTGAGAGCTGTCAAACCGTCCCACTTGTGCATTAGCCCTCGGCAGCTTTTGACAGCTGTCAAAAGCTGCCAGTTTACCTCACGTATTTAACACTTAATGCATAACCAACCATATTGTTAATACATAACGCTAATACATAACAGTAATACATAACACTGCTGGAGTCTAGCTTGTAGGATTTTAAGCATAACTTTACTAGCATGTGAAATGAGTGCAATGGTGCAATAGCAGGTTCTTTGGCTCAGGAATGAAGACGAGGCAAATGAGTTCAGGAAAACTCATGGTTTATTGCTTGCAAGATCTGAACTGAGAATTGGGCTGTAACTAGCCGAAATATATAGTCTAGCCCAGACATGCCAAACTTGCGATATCACGTGACGTCGCATGATGTATCAGAACTTTTTCCCCATTGCTGGTAATGGGGTAGGTGCGGTTTCTTTGTGACACTCTCGGCCCATGGGCTGGCAGTTTGACACCCCTGGTCTAGCCCCTAGACAGCAGCCAATCGGTTTGAAGCAACCATTGCCAGCCAATAGCACCGCTGTAGACTTGTAGTCTGGGTTGCTGGAGAGCATTTAGCTGCTCCAGCAACCCACATGGTATTGCCATTGAGCCCAATACATAACACCCCTCCCCTCTTAGATCAGACAATATTGTAACACAATTTAGTCTTAATACAATTATCAAGATTCATTATCAAAACAATCCTAAATTATAGTAATAAAAAATAAACCCATATAAGTTACAAAGTTAACTTACAGCATCTGAATGAATAGACCTTCATTGACAGCACACTAGACAGTTAACATCATAACTCCCAGTTTCTGTAGTACAGTGGCAACAACATTACAGATCTTTATTTTACAATGTAATCAGCAAAATATGAAGGAGGCTTGTGTGCCCTAGTGCAGGGGTGTCAAACTCAATTTCATTGAGGGCCGCATCAGCATTGTGGTTGCCCTCAGGGTGCCAGATGGGTGTGGCCTGGGTGGGTGTGGCCTACTGGGTGAGTGTGGCTAAAGTGCATATGGCCTACTGGGTGGGCATGGCCAGCTCTACATCATTGGCATCAAGGGTGCCTATGGGGGCCTGGGCAGGAGTGGGACAGGTCTGGGGGTCTCTGGCAGAAGAAGGGTCTCTAGGCCAGGGCCAAGGCAGTGGGGGCCATTCTCTCACTGTTTCCAGGATGGCTTCGTGGGCCACATGAAACCATTTCGCAGGCCGGATCTGGCCCCCAGGCCTTGTGTTTGACATGTCTGCCCTAGTGGAACATCTCAGAGTTCCAGTCACTTTGTGGTCTACCAGCTTACCCAGTGGTCTGGGTAGACCCATGACCCTTGTTGCTCCTGAGTCAAGGGAATTAGATGCTCTAGGGCTGACCTCTACAGGTTGGCCCACCCCAGAGTCAGACTGATCTGCAGAGTAGGCGCAGTGGTTGCTGAAGTTCTGGTTGGCTTGCTGCTTCAGAGGATCCATGTTGCATTCCTGGACTCCCCACTTCTCCATCTGGTTCCTCATTGGTTATGAAGGAAAAGTCCTGAGAGTCCAAGTGAGGACTAGCTTGGCCACAAGTTTGAGGACCTTGGGAGGGACTTATGATGCAGTCCTTGCTTAGCGGCCATTCTGGAAACCTTTTTCTGAGTTGATCAATGTGGCGTCTGACAACTTGCCCTCCCTCCAGCCCCACTTCATAAGATAGGGGCCCAGATGCTTTGGTAATTTTACCAGGAATCCACAGATTTCCATGACCATAGTTCCTGGCCCATACCCAATCGCCCATTTGCAGCCCCCTAGGGGGTTTTGGTTGAGAGGCTTCTGCTGCCACTCTATCTGGATGCAACCTGTCCAGTTTAGTGATCAATCGCCTCCCCCAACGCAGTTCTGCAGGACTTTTGCCTCTAGCAGTGCAGGGCGTGGAATGCTGGCAGAGTAGAAAATCTGCCAATCTGTGATGCCAGTCACCTGTTACAATGCCTGAGTGATTCCTTCATTGTCTTCACCATGCGTTCAGCTTAACCATTAGAAGACGGATGAAAGGGCGCAGACGTTGAATGTCTGATGAGATTGCTCTAAGGAAGACCTGAAATTCAGGAGCAGTGAATTCGGCCCGATTGTCTGAAACTAAGACATCTGGCAACCCATGTGTGGCAAAGAGTTTTCTCAGCACCTGGATGGTCCTAGCAGTAGTCATGTTAGGGACTGGAATTATTTCCAGCCATTTGGAGTGGCTGTCCACTACTATGAGAAAGAGCTGGCCCTGAAAGGGCCCAGCGTAGTCTATGTGAATTCTAGACCAGGGAGTGTGCATTTCCTCCCACCTGTGAACTGGAGCCTGTGGCATTTCAGGCCTAGATTGATGGCATGTATAACAACCATGGACTTTGCCTCAATGTCCTTGTCAAGGCCAGGCCACCAAAGGTAGCTTCTTGCTAAAGCTTTCATTCTGACAATGCCTGGATGGCCTTCATGTAATGATTGTAAGACCCTGTCTCTTAGGGAAGAGGGAATTATGATTCTGTTTCCCCATAAAATGCACCCTTTGTGGGCAGAAAGCTCATGTCTTCTGACAAAATAATTCTCAAATTCAGAACCTGGGCTTTTATCTAACCACCCCATGTATACCCATGAAAGTACTCTACTAAGTGTTCTACCTGTAGCTGTTTCAGTAGCAATGTCCCCAGCATGGAGGGGAAATTCAGGCAGGTCCTGTATGGACAGAATTCTGGCAACAGGAGCTGGATCTGGTTACATTAGTGGCAGTGGTAGTCTGCTGAGGCCATCAGCATGGCCCATTTCTTTGCCCGGTTTGTGAATCAATTTAAAACTGTATGCAGATATGAAAATAGACCATCTCAACTTTCTTGGAGACAGTATGTGGAGGGTTTGTTTGTCTGTTGTGAAAAGTCCCAACAGTGGCTTGCGGTCTGTAAAGTTCATGAAGTCCCTGCCATATAAATAGTCATGAAATTTTTTAATTCCAGCAACAATGGCTAGGGCCTTTTTGTCAATGTGAGCATAGTTGTGCTCAGCAGAGGACAATGTCCTTGAGTAGAATGCTATAGGAACCTGTGTTCCATTCTTTTCTAAGTGAGTTAAAACTGCCCCCACCCCATAGGGAGATGCATCACATGCAAGACATACTGGTTTAGACTCTTTGTAGTGAGTTACAGTGGACTTTTCTGATAATAGTGCTTTTAAGTCCTGGAAACTTTTTTCATGTAAATTAGTCCATTTCCATAGAGCTTTCTTATCTAAAAGCCTGTGCAAAGGCTCTGCTAATGCTGTCTTATGAGATAGAAAGGTGTGGAGACCCAAGGTAGAAGTTAAGGAGACCCAAGAATGCTTGTAACTCACCTTTGGATTTGGGCCTAGGAACCATTTTAATGGCCTTCACTTTAGATTCAGCATGGTGAATGCCGTTAGCATCAATTCTGAATCCCAAGAATTCTGTTGAAGGAACCCCAATACTACACTTGCTCTTTTTTAATTTGAAGCCTACTTCACGAAGCCTCTGTAAAACAGCCCTGAGCCTGCTGGCTAACACTTCTGGGAATTCCCCAGCAATAAGAACATCATCAAAATAAGGGCAGACACCCTGAATGCCCTTAAGTGTGTGTTCCACTATTCCCTGGAAAATGCCTGGGGCAACACCGACTCCAAACTGTAAGAGTTTTACTTTGAAAGCCCCCCTGTGAGTCACGATCATCTGAGCCGCAGCTGTTGCCTCATCAACCGGCAATTGCTGATAGGCCTGTGCTAAATCAAGTTTAGCAAAAATAGTACCCCCTTGCAAGAAGGCTAAAATATGGTTGACCACTGGAACTGGGTACATATGTTGCTTGAGGGCTTTATTTAGAGTGCATTTATAATCAGCGCAAATGAGAATTTCCACGTTTGCTTTAAGTGGGGTGACTATAGGAGTTTCCCACTCCCCACCATCAACTGGCTGTAAAATGCCCTGTTCTACAAGCTTGTCAAATTCAGAATCAATTTTATGTTTTAAGGCAAAGGGGACCCTTCGAGGTTTAACCCTAATTGGAACTATGTTGAGGTCTAGCTTGAATGAGATAAGTGAGTTTGTGTATGTTCCTAGGTAAGAATCAAAAACGTCAGCATATTCCTCACATACTGATGAAAGATTTGCAGTTTGTGTCCGGTTGATACCAGTAATCTGAATACCTAAGGCATCAAACCAATTGAGTCCAATAAGACTTGTCCTCTGGCCCCCTACTACTATGACATCCAGGTGCCCATAAAACCGCTTAAATTTTACAGTCAAGGTGGCCTCTCCCTTAACTTTAACTTGAGCATTTTGAAAGTCAGTTAGAATTATGTCTGAGGGCCTCAGTTTGGCCCAATTTTTACTGTGCCTACACATGAAATTATAAGTGTCTTGAGAAATAATGGAGACTGCAGAGCCAGAGTCCAATTCCATTTTACAAGGAAATCCTTGTAGCTCTTACAGGAGTCTGAGTTTAGGTTTGAGGGGGCATCGGGCCCCAGTGTGGCACACGCTTCTACGGCTTCTGAAAAACCCCACACTAACTGGACCCTGGGCCTCAGTAGCTCTCCTAGTCGGTTCTTCCACTGGTGTTTGGGTGGCCGGTCCCTCTGGTGGGCTCTGCATACCACTGCAATGTGGCCTGTCCAGGCACAGGCTCTGCATGTGGCTGTCTGGAATCTGCAATCAGCGTGAAAATGGCGTCCGCTGCACCCTTTACATCTGCTTTGTAAGTGTTCTCTTGCTTCCGGCTGTTGTGGTGTGGCACGCTGGGCTGCTTTTGAAATTTGTTGACCCTCTTTTACCGGTCCACTATAGAGAGCGTCCTCTCATATGGTATTGTGGTCTGGTATGCTGGTCTGACAGCCGCGGATAGGAAAGTATTACAGAGGGTGGTGAGTACAGCACAAGACATTGTGGGCTGTTCCCTGACACCACTGGATGACATCACCAGAGCTCATTGCCTTGGAAGAGTGAGGAAAATTCTCAGGGATGACTCACACCCTGGACAGTATCTCTTTACTCTCCTACCATCAAGTAGGAGATATAGGAGTATAGCCAGCCACACTAACAGGCTGAAAAACACCTTTTATCCATGGGCTGTAAGGCTTTTGAACAAGAAATAACTTGTGTGAATTTTATGCAGAATTGACTTGGGAGGCTGGTGTGTGGTGTAGTTGGTTCACATGGTGTAGTAAGATGGAGGATTTGTTGTCACTGTGTGTTGGGGGTGGGAGCACAAAGGGAGGCTCAGCTAATCTCAATGTATACACAGTTGTACTTTGACAATGAAGATTCATTCATTCATTTGATTTCTGGTTCTTCTTCCTTGGAGGACTCTTCGGGGCATTTGGCATCCACGTGGTGGACTGTTTCTTCATGCTTTGTCATTTTGGTGGGCTGGACCGCTTGAATTGCACCCCCAGCGGCTTTGTCAGCCAAAACTTTGTCTTGTGCATCTGAAAACATTAAATTCGGTCTGGCAAAGAGTCTTTGTTGAAGCATTTGGTTCCATAGGCTGCAAATGAGCCAATCTCGTAGTCTCTCTATTAAGTTTGAAAATTTGCAAAGGCGTGTGGCTTGCCTCAGTCTGCAATGAATTCTGAAGCTGATTCACTGGGTTGCTGCACTCTCTGGTCAAACTTGAAACACCAGGCCATTTCAGACATCTTGGGCTGGAAATGTTCAGTTAACTTCTTCCTGAGATCCATGTAAGAGACTGATTCTATTGGTGTCAGAGCGAAGAGGTTCTCGGCCAAATCAAAGGTTGCTGGGCTGCAGAGGCAGAGTAGCGTTGCGGCCTTAAGGCCTTCTTCCCTGATTTGGTTTGTCCAAAGATAGTTTTCTATCTGGGACAATAAGATGGCCATTCTTCTGGATGCTTCACATCGAATTCTTGAAGTCTTCTGACCTTCGGCATTCTGTTTCTTGCTTGTTCCTGCGATTTCTTCCAATCCTGCTTCCCAGTCTCAGGGAATGAGTCTGCTGAGCACGAGGTTGCTAGTGTAGCTTGCTAGCCGACCTTGAGGGAGGGGGGGAATGACTTTTCCCTCCGGCGTGCACTGCCTTGCCCTCTAAGATTTCAGCTCTTTTTCAGGGAAGCAGGATTCCACCTTCGTCGCCAGTATTGTGTAGCGGGTGCTTTGGCGCAGGAATAAAGACGAGGCAAGTGAGTTCAGGAAAACTCATGGTTTACTGCTTGCAAGATCTGAACTGAGAATTGGGCTGTAACTAGCCACAATATATAAATTCAATATATAAATATATAAATTCACAATATATAAATATATAAATTCAAAATTGAAATATAGTCTAGCCCTAGGCAGCAGACAATAGGTTTGAAGCAACCATTGCTGCCTAGGGACAGCCAATAGCAGCACTGGAGACTTGTAGTCTGGGTTGTTGGAGAGCTGTTAGCTGCTCCAGCAACCCTCGTGATATTACCATTGAACCCAATACATAACAGTTTGAACATTCTTTGGCACTGCCTTTCTTTGGAATTGGAGTAAACTGACCTTTTCCAATCCTAGTGGCCACTGTTGAGTTTTCCAAATTTGCTGGCAAATTGATTGTAGCACTTTTACTGCACTGTCTTTTAAGATTTTGAATAGCTCAGCTGGATTATTGTCACCTCCACTAGCTTTGTTGTTGCTCAGACTTCCTAAGGCCCATTTCACCTCACATTCTAGGAGTCTGGCTTGGGGTCAGTGACCACCCAATTGTGGTTATCTGGGACGTTAAGCTCATTCTTGTATAGTTCTTCTGTGTAGTTTTGCCACCTCTTCTTAATCTCTTCTGCCTCTGTTAGGTCCCTGCCATTTTGGTCCTTTATCATGCCCATCTTTGCATGAAACATTCCCTTCTTATCTCCAATTTTCTTGAAGAGATCTCTGGTCCTCCCTATTCTATTGTTTTCTTCTATTTCTTTGTATTGTTCATTTAAAAAGGCATTCTTATATCTTTAAGCTATTCTCTGGAATTCTGCATTCAGTTGGGTGTATCTTTCTCCTTGCCTTTTGCTTCCCTTCTTTCCTCAGCTATTTGCAAAGCTTCCTCAGACAGCCATTTTTTTTCTTGCATTTCTTTTTCTTTAGGATGATTTTAGTTGCTACCTCTTGTACAATGTTGCGAACCTCCATTCATAATTCTTCAGACACTCTATCAGATCTAATTCCTTAAATCTGTTGGTCAACTCTATTGTGTATTCATCAGGGATATAATTTAGTTCAGATCTGAGTGCCCTAGTGCTTCTCCCTACTTTCTTCAATTTGAACCTAAATTTTGAAACAAGAAGCTCATGATCTGAGCCACAATCAGCTCCTGGTCTTATTTTTACTGACTGTATAGAGCTTCTCTATCTGTGGCTGCAGAGCACATAGTCAATATGATTTCTGTGTTGGCCATCTGCTGATGGCAATAGCAATTTTCTGAGTTAGAATGCAGACAAATATTTCTGGAGTTTGGTTTAGGAGAACTTAATATTTTTTTAAAAAAATATTTTATAATAGGGCATTTTGTACCCACATCCTTATTATAATACCTCATAATGGCTTTTTTCACACTCTATTGTACAAAGTTTTAGATTTTTTAAAAAATGTTAAACTTCTTCAATCATTTTAAGCTACTTTGAGATAGCAAAAAATAAATATGGAATTAAGATCTGTGCAGAATTTTTTCAAATCTGAATTTTAGAATGAATCTGGATTGCAAAAATACACAGTTCTGTACTGTATATGGCATTACAATATATATCATTGACCATTTCTTTTGAACTTCCCCCATTTGTTTCATTAAAAAGCCACATAAATTGCAATCTGTCTTTTTAAAGGATATACTGTATTCTGTTCCGTGCGCCTTTGGCGTCTAGTCATGCCGGCCACATGACCACGGAGACGCCCTCGGACAAGCGCTGGCTCTTCAGCTTTGAAACGGAGATGAGCACCGGCCCCTAGAGTTGGAAATGACTAGCACGCATGTGCGGGGGAACCTTTACCTTTACTGTATTTCACCACTTTAATCAATTTGAACCTCAGTAAAGGAGTGTGTGTACAAGTGAGTGTATACATACAAAACTTCTCTAGCTATGCAATATTTATTTGAAATATGATGAAAGAATCATATCTAATATTTCATGACTTTTCCCCATAGATTACTATGAAGATATTACTCTATGAGAATTGTATTTTTCACTATCATCCAACCAATTCTTAACTAGGAATTTCCCCTTTTCATATCTGGATTACTGGTCATATTTTCACAGATTTATCCATTGCAATTGCCAGATCTTCTTCTTGTCCATTTTTCATGTATACAGATTTTTCATGTATACACCTAAGTCATTGTGATAAGGTCACTATCATTTCTGAAATTTCTTAAATGTAAGCATAAATCAAATTATAGATAAGATTTTAACATTCAGTGAAATAAGTGCTCCATGCTGTGAGTTTTGCAAGGGTTGCACCAAATAAGGAGCTAGAGCCCTGATTGGTTTGCATTGTATTTGAACTGTATTTGGGGTCCTCATTGATCTCCATTGCTTTTCAGCAGAAT
>JAKJMR010017901.1:1676651-1694334 GCA_024449315.1 Daboia siamensis | reverse complement strand
AGAGAGAGAGAGAGAGAGAGAGAGAGAGAGAGAGAGAGAGAGAGAGATGGAAAAGACAGATGAGCTAATCCTCTTCTATTTCTCCCTATTCTCCCTGATGACAGTTTCAAGTGAAGAATGATTATTATTCCTTTCCACTACTTTTTCATCTTGCACATAGGCCTCCACCTACCTGGCATGGATATTCCTCAGAAACCTCTTTTAATAAGATCTCTTTCTGTTCTTAAATGCATTACAGCTCTAAAAAGTTATGGATCATTTAAAGACAGATTTAAAATGTATGCTGCTCAAAAGTTCCTGCAAACCTTTCTGCAAATTGATATCTTTTCTCCTTTCTAATGACTTAAAATTAGTGCAGTGTTATAAATGCTAACATTCCTTTTGAATCCAAACTTTCTGAATTAATTTAGGAGTTTATGTTTACTATGAATTCCTTAGATACCTCTCAAACATTAGCACCAACTTTTCATAGTATGTTCTGAATCTTGTCCACCCATTTATGGTGATCCATGGTTGGATTGCCTGAAATGAATTATTTATGGATTTCAAACTAGTTATATTGCAGTAATTGGCATGCATCCTATATATACCATAGTGATTGAGGTGATTCTGAATCTATAGATTTCCTTGGTTTACTAAAAAATTCCATATAATGCCACAAGGGGGTAGCCATCTAGAGTATGAAGGCATAAATAAAAAAAACAATTTTAGAAATATTTGTTATCCTCTATCACAATCTTGATTTTATAATGCATTCTAATTGTGTTTACTTAGTTAATCTATGTAGCTAATTCCATGCAGCTCAAGGTCTAACCAATACCCAAAAGGCTGTGAGAGTTAACGTTGAATTGTCCAGGGTGAACTGTGAAGGCTTTTTGGATTTTTGGAAAATAAAATTGCTATATTAACTGCCAGATAACTTAGTCTAGAAAAATATTAGAAATAATTTTTGAGTTTTAAGAAAAATAATTAAAACATAGTTTGAGAAGGTCACTCTGAATTCCTTTCCAGAGCTAAATCTTCACAGATTAAGCATGGAAAGCCACATTTAGCAGCCATAGAATACTCATTTAATAGTATAGCAGCTTTTGGGGAGATGCTGAATTTTTTCTTACTGATATTATGCATGTCACTTCAAATTTCTTGTGACAGTATCATTCTAGATTCTTCTTTATATATATTTTAACAAGGAATGTGCCTCAAGCAAAGTCCAATATGAATGTGTACAGAAATTGAAGTACTTTCAGAAAAAAATATAATAATATATATTTAAATATATATTATATATTTATTATATAAAATATAATAATCAAATGATGGATATGCTTTATTTAAAAATACTCAGAGGACTTCCGGTTTGCTAACACAGCCACCATGGATGCTTGGAAGATGAGCTCCGTCTTTCTCGTCCAGTTTTGCATCGCTGGGGGATCCTGAAAAGAGTCAAAAGTCACCCTGTAGAGGCGACCAGGAAGGAGGGCCTCTTGCTGGACTGTGGGAGAGTGGTAGCTCTCCTTTTAGAGCCAGTGCAACCCTCCAAACTGGCAGACGAAAGACCGGCCATAGCAAATAAGGCCCATCACTGGGCTGTGGACAGCCGAAGTCACACTTACCACCAGGCAATTTTAAAGCAGCATGAAAGAGACTGGGTGAGATCTACCTCTCTTAAACCCTAACTACCTTTTTTATCTACACAAGCTGCTAAAGTATTTTTCCCCCTGTGGAGAGGGAAGGGGGATTTTAGCCCTCCCTCTAGAAATAGCGGCGACCAGGGGAATTTAAAATGTTTTAAAAAAATAATTGGATCCCAATCAGAATTTTATTTCCTATAGTTTGTGGACTAAAAGATTTTATATTTTCTATTCTTTACTTTCAATTTTTACTGAAGATTTGGATTTTTTAAAAAAAACTGAAAAAAATAAAATAACTTTGAGATTCAAAGGAAAACTTCAAATTGTAGGGGCAACATCTTGTGGCTAAACCTGATATTTCAACTTGTTATTGTCTAAAAGTGACCTGGCTGACGGCCCAGAAAATAGATAAGACTTATGTAACCTTGAACACCAGCTCTGAGAAGCTCAGCTATGCTCCTTACTTAGTGGGGAAAAAAAACAGACTTGCTTTCTGGACTCCCGATTGTAAAGCTTCTAGTCTAATACATCATTATGGAAAAAGATCAGGAACAGATTTTTCCTATGGATGAAGATCAGGAACAAATCCTTTCTATGTTGAAAGCAATTTATCAAACCCTCCTTACAGCTGGTGATGAAATAAAAGCCTACAGAAAAGAACAAGAAAGCAACCTGGATATGCAAACTCAAACTTTGACTTCAACTAAAAAATCAACTATACAGAATGCAACAGAAAAAGTGGAGCAATCAAATATTATGACAGAAGATTTAACTGCTCAACAAACACAGATAATGTAAAATCCAGAAAGGAAACTAACAACATGGAAAAAAAGGAAAAGACTCCCTATATAAATCAGAAGGAACCTGAGGATCAAGAAAGAGAACAGATAGAAGAGAAGACAAACACTTCAGGAGAACTACATCGAGAAGGAACAATAAAGAGACCTGCTAGACTTGCTAGCCATCTCAAAAAAATGGTGACTGGATGTTTTTTTCAACGGCAAATAATATATATAACAATACAAGGAGATTTGTTTGACGAGTCAAAAGCACGGACATGGAAGACGATTTGGCAAAGAAAGCAAGTTAAAATAAGACAGAAGAAGAATGGGGTTTTGACTTATTTATGAGAATTAAAATAGAATATATCCAAATAGATAAGATGTGTATTTTGAATACAAGATATTATTATGAATGAAGATAAATAAAATCTTGGTCATTTAAAATTTAGAAGTATAAATGTTAACAGTTAAATTTGAATATTGATTTGCTCATAAAGGTCATGTAAAGGTGATTGAGATATATTTATAAGCTAAAAACGTATTGATAAATGTAATAAATATGTCTTGACATAGCTGTAAGAATGAAAGTTATTAGCTTAAATATGAGATAATAGATACAAAGAGGAAGAGAGAGGAAGTATTAAATGTTGAAATAAAATAAATTTTGGTTACTAAATTTAAGATATTTGGAAACTATTAGAAAATAAGAATATTTTATTGTATTATTAATTTGTTGATGTAGATGGTGAGAACTTAAATAGATAACGATGTGTACCCTGAACACCAGATTTTGTGAGGTATTGTGATAAAGGGAATTGGGATCATTTAAAACTTGGAAATGATAAATAATAAGTGTTAATTTTAAATATTAATGGAAAATTAAAATTGGGAAAAATTCACTAGGTCATTGATTGTCTCAAAGATTGAACATTAAAACAATTTATATATAAACTAAAAACTATTGATAAATGTAAGAAAGTTATTTTTTATTTGATTGATAGAATAAAAAGTGTATTAATTTAAATATGAGACAGTACATATTAAGGGGAAAAGAGAGGAAATATTTACTGTAATAGTTTCAGATTTGTACTAATGATATTTGTATGTAATTTAATTATGGTAACTCAGCCACCACGTTGCTTTTCAAAGATATAAATGTAATATTAGAAAATCAATAAAATTTTCAATAAATAAATAAATAAAAATACTCATAAAAATGCAGAGATTAATAAGAGAAATTCTGATTAATCATGCTAGAACTGAGGATTTATTTAAAGAGATTTCAATACATTTGAGAGATTATAGACTGCAGTTCAATTCCCTTCAGATAGTATTTTTAAAAATACTGTTTACAGCTATTCCTTCACCTTTTTTATAAGCTTCATTGTTTTTAATAAAGGCAGGTCTTTGTAAAAGATTTTAGAAAACTCTTCTGCGTATGAATGTTGTTCAAATGTCTAAAATGTCCTTTCTGAGGAGGAAAAACATGGAATAAAATACACTGGCAAATAAAATAAAATACACTCCTGCTAGGAAAGCTGTGCCCCATCCTGATGAGCAAGTGCTAAGCTTTGATGTCACCTCTGTGCAGAAAACACTGCAGAAAGTTAACATTCAGAAAGCAGCAGGCCCAGATAACATCCCTGGACTTGTCCTTAGGGAATGCACAGATGAGTTGGCTTGTGTTCTCACAGATATTTTCAATCTCTCACTGCAGCAGGCAGTGATCCCATCGTGGTTTAAAATGGCCATCATCTTGCCAGTGCCATAAAATTCCACAGTTACAGGCCTCAATGATTACCGCCCAGTTGCACTGCCATTATGAAATGCTTTGATAAGCTGATAAAGGACATTATTGTATCCAGTCTCCCATTATTAACTTGCTTCAGTTTGCCTACTAATCAAATCGCTCTACGGAGGATGCTGTTTCTTCCATTCTCCATCTGAGCTTGAAGCACTTAGAGGAAAGAAATACGTGTGTTTGTTGTTTGTCATCTTCAGTTCAGCATTTAATACAATCATTCCCCAGCATCTAGTAGACAAACTGGGCCTTTTAGGCTTAAACATTCCTTTGTGCAATTGGATTCTTGATTTTCTTATCAACAGGCCCCAATATGTGCAAGTTGGAACAAATACCTCTAGTACCATTTTCTTGAGCACAGGTTCTTCTCAGAGCTGCGTCCTAAGTCTGCTGTTGTTCACCCTGTTGACCCATGATTGTTGTGCTAGGTTTGCCACCAACCATATTGTGAAGTTTGCAGATGATACAACAGTAGTGGGCCTTATTCATGATGACAATGGGGATGCTTACCACAAGGAGGTTGAGAGGTTGGTGAACTGGTGTAAGGAAAACAGCCTAGTTTTAAATACCAGAAAAACCAAAGAGATCATTGTCGATTTCAGAAAAGGCAGGCACAGCCACACTTCTCTGTGCATTAATGATTCACCTGTGGAGATGGTTACCAGCATCAAATTCCTGGATGTGCAGCTAACAAGTAGGCTGGCTTGGTCGCTCAACAGTGAGAAACTGGTGAAGTGGGCACAGCAGCACCTGCATTTTCTGCATCGCATGAGAAAAGCACATCTTCCTTCCCCTTTCCTGACCATTTTCTACAGGGGGACGATTGAGATCATCCTGTCATAGAGCATCACAGTCTGGTTTGGAAACATCACTGCTTCAGACAGGAAGGTGGTGCAGACAGTGGTGAGGATGGCCGAAAAGATCATTGGCAGATCCCTCCCCTCCATGCAGGACATAGCACAGAAGTGTTGCTTGAGCAAGATCCGTAAGATTATCTGGGGCACTACACATCCTCTTCATGGCCTCTTTTCCTTGTTACCTTCTGGGAGGAGGCTTCACAGTATCCGTAGCAGAACATCCAGATTCAGCCATAGTTTCATTCCATACAGCATTAACCTTGTGAACTCTCAAGCTTCTTCCTTCCATTATATATTCAAGATGGACAGTATTTAATATTTATTTGTTATGTAATGTAGGGGTGTGGGTCTATACGCATGTTGAATATAGTATGGTTAGATATGTGTCATGTATGTGTTTCACTTTAACAGCGGGCAACTAAATTTCATTTTTGATGTGTGCCATTGTGCCCACAGTAAAAAAATGACAATAAAGGTTATCTTATCTTATCTAACTTTATTCATTTAAATAATGAATATTCTTATCAACATATTGATGTAGCTTCTGCCTACGCTGTATCATCTTCATTTTTGGGGACTGTGTTGTTCAAAATTTCTATAAAGAATTTAAAAAATCTAGCCATATCAGCTGGGAACTTGGAATTAGAGTACTGTGAAGTGACTACTTCAGAAAACTGAAATAATTCCTAATTTATTTATTTATTCTTTTCTATTGCAGTTTTATAGACCATCAGCTTTTCCTCTAAAGAGCTATTGGATATTCCATACATGCTCCTCAGCTTGAAGAGAAGCATCTTCCAGAGAGAAGCCATTATTATTTGAAAAGATCTGTAGAGAGAAGCAAAACCCATGCTGAGACTGAATTCCAACCAATTTCATTTGCTAGACATTAAAAGAATGGAAGGATGGAAGCAACGTACTGACCCCCTTCCTCACTTATATTTAAAGGAAGAAGAATTTTAATGGAGCAGGAAAAGTGAAATAAGAAGCACTCTCCTCATCTTCAGATCCTGACATGCAAACTACAAGAAGCGATGACTGATTTCCTATTGATGATGCTTCTAGAATGCTTGAGTCTTTATCTGAGATAGAACAAGAAGATAAAGTTTAAGATATAAATTAAAAAGCTGAACCACACAGCCACCCTTTCTTCATAAATTAATCTAAGAATTGCTATCATGCATCAAATTAAAATATATAAACTAATATTAATGGCATGAATTTAAAAGAAAAATAAGTTCAAAAAGGAGGTGGTACAAAAGTACATATTATTTGCTTTTACATTAGGGACAATAAAATAAATCTCTTGGAAAGTAAACATCTTGGTTAAAACCCATGACTTCAGCCAAACAGGAGGAAAAACAACCCCTCCACACACACACAAATAAATGGTATTCAGAATACTAAGTTCTGAGGCTGAATCTGGAAAAATAATAATTGTCTCAATTTATGCTCCACACAATAATAAAATAGTTTGGTGAAGGATTTTTTTTTAATCTCTTCTTGAAATTTAAGTGGGAGATATCTTATTTTTCAAAGAAATAGATGGAATTTTTTCCCATTTATGAATGAAACTATTCAATCCAAATCAAATACCAGCAAATTCCCTCAAATGATATCTCTCTTGGATGCATGCATCAATGAACATGAACAATGAACATCCTGCAGAGATAAATATAAATAGTATATTTATTATTCTTTAGTTCATAAAATTTATGTGATGTGTGTGCTGGATCTCTAGCTCATTGTTAACCCATGTTATAGATGTGAGGGTGATAGCTATTGCTTAGACAGACCATCATCCAATAATTGTTAAGGTTAAATAGAGAAAATTTCAGTCTGAATTATGAAAGCTTCATGAACTCTCATTATTACAAGAGGGTATTAAACTGAAGTGGTAGCAGGATTTAATAGAGCTTCTTCAAATCAATTTAGCCTCTGATTTCTCTCTTTTTATTGTGTGGAATAAAAGCATTTAATAAGCTTTATTTTCAATATCTCTCTTGCATCAAATAGAATGCCATGCAGAAACAGAAGGATATATTACTGGATGTTTTGACACAATTAGAATCAAGGCACAAACTCAACCCATCAAAAATCAAGTTTTGGATTTAAAAACAATTCAGAATCAATTAATTTTAATGGAAATAAAGGAGGGTTACAAGAAGTTGGATTTTATCAAACAGAAACACACTGAAAAGGTGAGAATCTAATTATTGGTTGATTAGTTATGTAAGGAAAAGAATAAAATAATTATTTTTAAGTGGGAGGGAACTAAAAGAGATGACAGCATTTTAGCTATTATTCCAGATTATATAGTAAACAGATTGAAGAATATTTCAATAATAAATTACATACAAATTTTATAAATCAACACAAATATAATGATATTAAGCTGTTGAATCATTTTTTTCATATTTGTGGCATGTTGTAAAGCCCCATGATTTTGAAAAATAATTCATGTTAAAATGAAACAAATCTTAAAAGTTGAATTCCATTATTTTTTTGAACCATATATTCTTTTAAATTATACTGGGTATTATGTCCATTTACTAGAAATATAGTTTGATTCCCCTAATGGGAGACTAACAATTTATTGTGGGAATGATTAGAAAATCTTTATATCTTAAAAAAATGAATTAAACATTGATTGAAAAATTCAATTCAATCAGTTTTATTTATCAACTACAATTAATATATGGATTTGTACCACATCCAAAATTTCAGTTCCTCTTCGATAGTTCCTCTATGGAGTGGAAGCAGTAGGTGTGAGCTTAAATGGACTCCAGAAGATGGTAGAGGACAGGAAGGCCTGGAGGAACGTTGTCCATAGGGTCGCGATGGGTTGGACATGACTTCGTAACTAACAACAAGAAACTCTCAGATCACTATCACTATTACTATTAACCACTATTATGGTTTGGTTTTCTTCCCCATCACAAAGGCTTTTTCCTCCAATTGCAATGTGTGGATCATGTAGAACTATCTACTCAAGATGCTTCAATATCATTAGTAGAGAGCATGGCTTAGGCTCAATATCATTAACAGAGAACTGACAAAACAACAGCTTCCTGCAAATCGCTTTTTAATGCCTGCTGAGGCCTTCTGTTTCAAACAAACATTTCCATTCCATGTGTATACTACTAAAACTTTTGTGTCTGTTTGTAACTTTCTATTGGGCAAAACAATGCATCAGAGACCAACAATTTTTTAACCAGGATGCCTAATGGTATAATTTTATAAAATGCCAGGATCCATTATTCCACTGGAATGAAATTTGAGAAAGTTGTTGCTTCTTCAGTGCTACTGCATTGCCATAGTCATTCATAGTCATGCAACTGTCTTTTCCAGTGTTCCCTCAGTGCTTCCCAAAAGGCAATGGGGAAGCCAGCAGGGAAGATTGCAGGTTGTTTGGGTGAGATAGACTTACCCGAGCAACCCACAATCTTCCCTGCTAGCTTTCAGCTTCCGTGCATCCTTTAAAAACTGCAGCACACCCCTGTGACTCTCCTCAACCAGTGGTCCAGTTTCTAGCTTGGTACCTTAATCACAAGTCCAAACTAACATTTGTAGCCATTATATGCTTTTTTTAAATGGGAGCTGTATTTACTATTATACTGTTTCCAGCCGCAAATCAAGGTATCAATTACTTATAAAGTTTAAGTGATTGGTTAGGTCCTGCTTATCTTCAAAACATGCATTTTCCCATTCTTCTCAAACATTCCATTCAACCCATCACAGAGATTTGGGTTATGAAACTCACAGCAGAGACAAATAAAAATTACTGTTTTTTTAATCTCTAAGAGATGCAAATAGTCATTTAACCAAGCATACTGAGATTATATTAATATCTCATGACTGGTCCTGACTCTTGTTGCCAACTAAGATTATGTCAGCCAACTATAGATTCATAGTAAGATATGAATGAATCCACAATCTGGATAGACGATCACATAAGAACAAATAAAAAAAATTACATTTGATATTATAGCTTCACCAACTAGATTTAGTATTATGACTTCACAACAGGCAACTTTCATCCAATTTTAGACAGCACTTTATTGATAAATTAGGTATGAAATGGGATGTGAGATTTCCCTTAATCAAAATCTTTTAATGAAGTGTAAATTTAAAAGTATGTGAAGGGGGGAAAGGTAAAATGATACAAAATACAAAGAAATTAAATTAGTTGGGAAGCTAAAATTTCACAGTTTAACAAAAAAAAAAACCTTGAAGAGTCACTATAGCCTTTAGGAGGTGGGTGAGAGGGGTACATAGAAACAAACTCTTTCCATTAAGCTCCCCATCCTCTGAAAGACCGTGACATTATTTAAATTGCATTTATTTGCAGAGCCTTTGAGAAATACTTTTTTTTTCAAGTTACGCAAAGGTTTTTATCAGAAGGTTTGTACTATTACCTCCTCTGATATTTATAACTGGATGGTTTGATAAGTATTAGTTTTTTGCTCTGCTATGGCTCATTTATTGTACTAGCTGTAAGCTGCCTAGAGTCTGAAGGTACTCTACTTACAAATCTTGCAAATAAAAAAAAACAACACTCAAAATATTTTGAGCATTTAAAAAAAACATAAATCAGAAACATTCTAATGAATCATTCTAAATGGAGTTCTTCCCTGTTTATAGGCCTACAGAATGGAAATAAAAATGTCTTTTTCAGGAAATATTTCAGTAAAACACATCTATATATTGATGTTTAAATAACACCAAAATTAAAAAGCAAATAAAATCCTAGGAAATATTTTTTCATATACACATGGGATAGGTAGGAAGGAGAAGACTGCTTTTAAAAAACACGCACAAGAAGTGGCAGAATGAAATAGATTTTCACCTGCATGGGGATGGGGAAAATGTGTTGTGAAATTTAATAAGGAAAGACTGCAAAGTTTGTTTAAATAAAAAAAAAATCTGTTTTAACTGTAGTGGCCATTTGGAAAGGTTAAGAAATAGATATTAGCTTAAATACATGCTTGTCTAGCAGTCAATACAAAGCAATTCAATGATCTGAACTCTGATTTTATCCCCTAAGGCCAGTGAGAGGTCAGATAAGCAGACATGCCTGCCAACAAAAATATAAAGAAAAGGTCAATAATTTCAGCAACAATTGCATCTGGTAAGATATGTGTAGTGTTGGGGGGAGGGGGAACATGTATGCTTCAGTAAAGTGCAGGGGATGGCAGTTATTCAAGAATCATTCTTATTTATATTTACTGAGAATTGTCTTTCTCCCTCTTTAGCATTTTTACAAATATCTTTGCTCCCTAATTTAATCCACATCTTTTTAACATGCAAGAAAGAATCTGTTTGAAGTCCCTCTATCTTCAATAGGAATTTTTTGTATATTTTTTTATTTCCAAAACACAAACTACAAAAAAAGAACAAAACAAAACTAAGACAAGAAAAGCTAGGAAAAGAAAAAAAAATGCATATAAAAAAACCCCATATACATTATTCCCACCATTGAATACTGATACATATATTTTAAAAATAGCAGCTTCCCCCCACTTGAGCAAGTCCACAATATTTTAACTTCTACAACTCTGTTTAGCCAACATATTTGGATTTTAGAAGTCAATTTATGTTCAGCCTAACAGCTTAGTTGAGATAAAATATACAAATGGATTGGAGCATTCTTAGGATAAAAGAAAATGATAATTAGCAACAAACTAAAACAGAGTAAACAAATGCGGGTATCTTAAAAATACCTAGAGAATAAAATCCTTGGTATGAAAATGTACTTTTTGCTCATATATGTTTATGACATGTATTATACATTGAACATGAAATATCGTACATATGTATAGTTTTCACTAAGTAAACAACTCAATGCAATCTTTATGGGGAAGGTTTTGCATTCAATTACTCCAGTTCAATGGTCAAGATGATCAAGTAGTCATGAAAATGATTTTTTTCCCAAGAAAGGAAAATCCACAGCAAAGAAATCAAGAATGGATAGAGAGAGATTATCTTCCTGTCCTATATGTTCTGTCATTCTACTTCTCTTCTGATGTTAGGCTCAGGGTTACATGAAATTAGGCTAAGAAATGAAATTAATTCCAGTTCCCAGTCTAAACAATTTGAAATCAAATAGATTACCTATGTAACAGCAATTAACAAAAGAAGACAATAATAATTCCATACTAGCTTGGTCCATAAACTACAAAATTTCCTTCTGCTTTTACCACAGTATTCTGGATCCAAATAGAAGTAAAACAAAAGTAGCAGAAGTAGAAGTCAGCAGAAGTAGCATGCAGTACTGCATTCTAACCACTGCACTACCATGGTTCATATCTAAACTGAACTAAAAGATGTTTGGTTGCATGTATTGCCTTTCAAAAAAGAAATATTGCTTGCCTAGTCTTTCTTTTAAAAATCTATGAGCTATAATAGTTTTGAGACATTCAAATCAGATCGTGTGAAGTACTAATACCACTTTACAATGCCTTGGTAAGCCCATACCAGTTTTGGTCACCACGATGTAAAAAAGATGTTGAGACTCTAGAAAGAGTACAGAGAAGAGCAACAAAGATGATTGGGGGACTGGAGGCTAAAACATTTAGGGAACAGTTGCTGGAATTGGGTGTGTGTAGTATAATGAAGAGAAGGGTGAGGGGTGACATGATAGCAGTGTTCCAATATCTCAGGGGCCGCCACAAAGAAGAGGGAGTCAAGCTATTCTCCAAAGCACCTGAAAGCAGGACAAGAAGCAACGGATGGAAACTAGTCAAGGAGAGAAGCAACCTAGAACTAAGAAGAAACTTCCTGACAGTTAGAACAATTAACCAGTGGAACAACCTGCCTCCAGAAGTGATGAATGCTCCAACACTGGAAATTTTTAAGAAGAGACTGGCCAGCCACTTGTCTGAAATGATATAGGGTTTCCTGCCTGAGCAGGGGGTTGGACTAGATGACCTCCAAGGTCCCTTCCAACATCATCATCATCATCATCATCATCATCATCATTATTATTATTATTATTATTATTATTATTATTATTATTATTATTATTATTATTAGATATGCATAATCCAGACATTCTGTAATGTTACAAAAACCTTAGTAAGTTATGTTTTCATCAATTATAGAAATAAAATCATGCAAAATTAATCTTGTCATGTAAATTATATGTTTGTAAACATTTGTGAAATATTTTGTTGTATCCAGAACATATTAAATTTTCTTATTAAACTATCAAGAAGAAAAACGCTTTGTTTGAAATATTGAATTGGGTTGAGGTCTAAAGCAAAGAAGCCCACCTTTGACAAACCATAGTTTCTAAACTGTCATAGAAATAATATAGTCTAATCAGAATTTCCCTAAATTTCTTTTATTATTATTTTATTTGCGTTTGACTGCAAAAGCATGTTTAGGGAAAATTATCTTTAAAAATATGTATTATGATAAGTGAAAAAAGAACAAATAACACACTTCCTGCAGCTCCACAAGGTCACAGTATTCTCGAACATGAAGTAAAATTATAGTTCACTGTTACCAATAATGTTCATCTGACTAAAATGAAATTATTGGATTTGCAGGATGTTATGCATAAGAGTGACATTTATATTAATTTCTCTCCCTTTCTTTCATTTTAGCATTGAAATTTAATTGAGAAGAAATCTTCTGATCTCAAAGTTGACATTCCCATTTAGTCTGAAGAGAAACAGTCTTTATAATATGAGTCTAGCAAACAGGCAACAGTACTTGTCTGAAAACACTAATTTATACATTACATTTCTTATTTCACCATATCTCTTGTCCATAACAATTTTTTTCCAATCCCAAACATCGCTTTTTCCTTTCCTTTTTTCTCTCTTAATATCAACCTTCTTTTTTGTATAATAATGAATAAACATAATCCTACTTGTTAGTGGCCACTAAGAAATTCAGGGGGGGGAAATTTAAGAAAATTAAGAATTACATATCTAGTGTAGGGCATATGATGGGGAACATAGTATGGGTACTCTCACTGTGAATAGTAGAGAAGAGCTATTCATTAAGAAAATGTAATACAATTGATACCTAATGCAGCTTGCCAGCTTCCTATATTTTTAAATTATTTTTTTTTAAATGTAAATTTTAAAGTATAAATTCTGACAAGGTAATGACATTTGGGGATCATTTTAGCTATCCTTCATTGGCTGTGATTTAACTGAGTGACTAAATTATCTCTGTAGGGCAAGATTGGACTCAAAATGACTTGGGGGAATGGTATCTATTACAATTTAGTGAAATGTCAATGAAGTATGACAATTTTCTCAAGGTGGGAAAGAACTCTCATGACTTCAGTTAATCTCAATCCATGGCTGAGTTAATCAGGATTATTTTAGTATCATCTAGATATATGGACTTCAATTCTCACAATTCTCCAGCCAGAATAGCTATTGATGAAAATTCTGGTAATAGCTTAATATCTGGAATCTGCCCATGTTGTGGAAGGTACCACTGAGCACTAAGGGCTTGGGGACAATCCAAGGTTTCTGTCTTCATATTTTTCTTAATACTTCAATCTAAGAAGCCTTCAGACAAAGAAGAAAAAGGAAATAGTTCTGCTTCTGGAGGGAGTAGAGGCAAATTTTGAAGCACTTTCCTCATTGTGCAGATAAGGACATTAGATAAAACAGGTATGTTAAATTTAGCACATGCTTAATGCAGAGGGGGTTTTTTTGTTAGTTTTGAAACAAGAGAGAAACAAAACATTAAAATTATTCTTCTCAATTTGTTACTAAATTATTAAGAGATGCAGACTTTGAACATATATGCCCTTCATCTCTGAATGCCATCAATCTGAGAAATGACTTATTTAAAGGAAGAGATATGACCATTTCTTTGTTTACATAACTGAAAATAATATTTTGATTAGCTTTGATATACAATGTTCTATTTTGTAAACAGTATGAATATTAAAATGGCTGACAGGTATACAGAATAATACAGGTATTATACAGAACTACATTCTTTCCAATGTAATGCATCATAGTCATATTTTTGTTTCCAGCTACTTACATTTCCTAAAAAAATCATTTCATTTCATATTTTATTGTTTTGCTTTGTGACAGCATGTTGTTCACCATTGATAAAATGCTTCCCATTACAAATGATTGAAGAAGGATATTTACTTCTGAAATTTTAGATTATTATATTGCAAGTTGAGGTTTCCTTAAATGCTTTACTTGGGTCATATTTGTTTCCTCTCTGTGAGATTATTCTGCAGCCTAATCTGACTGCAATAAACAGTCACGTCTGGAGCATAGGAATTGACAATTGCCTTCAGCCCTCCCTGAAAGCTGATCCTACCTGTGCTTTCCTGCTCCACATTCTAAAATAATATTTTTTGCCTTCTGTCAGTTCAAGCACAGCTGCTTTGCTTGATATTCTAAGCAAACCTCTGCACTGGATTATGACTGGAATACCCTGTCCTCTGGATCAATGGTTATTACCTTATAGACCCATTATGAAAAATGCTCCTTGTATTTTTCAAAGTTTGGCTTCTTAGTTTCTGCTGAAGCTATTCTTATAAGATTCCCTCCATAGAACATTACCTGTAACCAGTGGGTCATTGGTTTGAAGCCTGAAAGAAATATGCATGGCATTTTTTTAGTTGCTATGTACCTGAACTATATTAGTCAGGATGTCTGTAGCTGGTCCAATGAAAAAATGTATAAAAGAGTTGGTCTGCATCCATCCAAGAAAGGGACCGAGTTACTTGGCAATAAAATCACAGCTTTTCTGGAGAAACATTTAAACTAAACAATGGGGACAGTGAGTTAATTGATACAGAACATCACTGTCCCTAGCAATCTAAGAAAATAGGGGAAGCCAGGCACCACACAAGTTATGCAGCAAGTAAACACAGGGTCAGTCATAAAGGACTCAAATGTCTATACACTAATGCACAGAGTATGAACAGTAAGCAGGGTGAACTAGAAATTCAGGTAAATGAGGGCGGATATGATATTGTTGCCATTACAGAAACATGATGGGACAAAACCTACAAATGGAACACACAGCTAGAGGGATTTAAACTATTTAAAAGAAACAGACTAAACAAAAGAGGAGGTAGAGTTGCTGTCTATATAAGAAATAACTTTATCTCTACAGAAATAGAGCACAACAATGATGAAAACTGTAAAAGTGAATGCATTTGGGTCAATATAAAAGGGGGGGAAATGACATTGCCATAGGTGTATACTATAGGCCACCCAACCAAGCAGAGGAAATAGATGAACTTTTTGCTAGTTAGCAAACTAAGGTATGTAAGAAGCACATCACAATAGTAATGGGGGACTTTTACCCTGATATCAACTGGGAGACAAACTCTGCACCAAGTGGAAGTTCAAACAGATTCCTGACAAACCTAGCAGACAACTTTCTCTCCCAAAAAGTAGAGAAGGGAACTAGGGGATTAGCCATATTGGATTTAATTCTCACAAACAGAGATGAAATGATAGAAAATGTCGAAGCCACAGGAACCTTGGGGGGAAGTGATCATGCAATATTGGAATTCAACATTCTGGAGGCAAGCAATAGAACACAGCCAAACTAGAGTCTTGGACTTTAAAAGAGCTAATTTCAATAAACTTAGAGAGACCATGGGAAGAATTCCATGGATGAGAATCCTAAAGGAGAAAACAATTGAAGAAGCTTGGGAAATTTTGAAAAGTGAGATAATAAAGGCCCAGTCTAGCACAATACCAACAAAGAAGAAAAATAACAGCTTTCAAAAGAAACCAGCATGGCTGCATAAAGAACTCTCTGATAAATTGAAAGATAAAAAGGACAAGTATAAGTATTGGAAAGAGGGGCACATAACTAAGTCAGAATATCAGCAAATAGCCCGTGCCTGCAAAGATGAAGTGAGGAAAGCTAAGGCTCAAAATGAACTAAGGCTTGCAACCAAAGTCAAAAATAACAAAAAATGCTTCTTTCAACATATAAGAAACAAGAAAAAAGTTAAGGAAATGTTTGGTCCATTAGTGGGGGAAAGTGGCAAGAAGGTGACAAGCAATAGGGAGAAAGCAGAACTATTTAACTCATTTTTTGCATCTGTCTTTACACAAAGGGAAAAAACAGTCCAACCTACCAAAACCAGTGCCATAAAAAACAGAATAGAAACGCAAGTTAAGATAGGCAAAAAAATGGTAAGTGAACACCTGTCCAACCTAGACGAGTTCAAATCACCAGACCCAGATGGATTACACCCCAAGGTTCTGAAGGAACTGGCAGACGTGATCTCAGAACCACTGAACTATATTTTCAAACATCCTGGAGTACTGGGGAACTACCAGAGGACTGGAAGAGAGCTGATGTAGTTCCCATCTTCAAAAAAAGGGAAAAAATAGATCCAGAAAACTACAGACCTATCAGCTGACCTCAATACCTGGGAAGATTCAGGAAAAGATAATCAAACAACAAATCAGCGAACACCTTGATGCAAACAAAGTTATCACTAAAAGCCAACATGGGTTTGTCAAAAACAGATCATGCCAGACAAACCTTATTGCATTCTTTGACCAAGTGACAAAATTAGTGGACCAGAGGAATGCTGTAGATATAATTTACTTGGACTTCAGTAAGGCATTTGATAAAGTAGATCACAAACTACTACTTGATAAGATAGAAACATGTGGGTTAGATAGCATCACCACCAGATGGATTCGTAGCTGGCTGACAGGCCATACTCAGTGTGTGGTTCTCAATGGAAATGCATCTACATGGAAGGAAGTGTGCAGTGGGGTGCCCTAGGGCTCTGTTCTGGGCCCAGTGCTCTTCAATATCTTCATTAATGATTTTGATGAGGGGATAGATGGGGAACTCATCAAATTTGCAGACGACACCAAGCTGGCAGGAATAGCCAATACTTCAGAAGATAGGCTTAAAATACAGGAGGATCTGGACAGACTCAAACACTGGGCGTTATCTAACAAAATGAAATTAAATAGTGAAAAAAGTAAGGTTCTACATTTAGGAAGGAAAAATCAAATGCACAGGTATAATATAGGTGGTACCTTGCTCAATAGTAGTAACCGTGAGAGGGATCTCAGTGTCCTAGTAGACAATCACTTCAATATGAGCCTGCAGTGTGCTGCAGCTGCCAAAAAAGCCAACACAGTGCTAGGCTGCGTTAACAGAGGGATAGAATCAAGATCAAGTGAAGTACTAATACCACTTTGCAATGCTTTGGTAAGGCCACACCTGGAATACTGCATCCAGTTTTGGTCACCACGATGTAAAAAAGATGTTGAGACTCTAGAAAGGGTACAGAGAAGAGCAACAAAGATGATTGGTGGACTGGAGGCTAAAACATATAGGGAACGGTTGCTGGAATTGGATATGTGTAGTTTAACGAAGAGAAGAGTGAGGGGTGACATGATAGCAGTGTTCCAATATCTCAGGGGCTGCCACAAAGAAGAGGGAGTCAAGCTATTCTCCAAAGCACCTGAAAGCAGGACAAGAAGCAACGGATGGAAACTAGTCAAGGAGAGAAGCAACCTAGAACTAAGGAGAAACTTCCTGACAGTTAGAACAATTAACCAGTGGAACAACCTGCCTCCAGAGGTGGTGAATGTTCCAACACTGGAGGTTTTTAAGAAGAGA
>JAKJMR010017901.1:1640546-1676551 GCA_024449315.1 Daboia siamensis | reverse complement strand
ATTATTATTATTATTATTATTATTATTATTATTATTATTATTATTATTATTTTACTACTACTACACATTTTTCTATTATATTTTAAAGGAACTGTTGAAATGCAGGTATGTGTTTAGTACTCCCAGCTCTTCATAATATTATGCATATAATTTTGCCAAGGTTGTCTGTCTTTAACTGATTCTTTGGATTATTGTAAGCTTGTGCTTGTGATATCATGGACAATGTGCAGCCACTTTGCCTTCTGTTGAGCTGTTTCAATTGCTTTTTATTTATCCCCCAGTAAAAAAGGCAATCACAAAAAACAATGCCAATAACCCCCACCAAATTCTAATTTTTCCCCAAACTACTTTTTCCTACATGATATGGCCCAATTGACTTTAAAATTTCTTCTTCCCAAAAAACATATAGGTTATATGGGTTTTGGCAACCCAAAATATTGTCCATACAATTTCAGACTATAGTAGCTGTCTGCCAAATGCTCCCCTATCTGAAGCTTAGAGTGGATATCATAGTCCTAACAGTGTAAATCCACCTCAGCATAGAAGTCTTAAATGATAAATATATTGCCTGCAAGAAAATTAGATTAGGATAAAGTAAATGAGGAAATTAAGGCTAAAATAACAAGATTTAATCAACTTAAAATGGGATTAAACTTAAAAATTAGTTTACTGTTGATTAAATCTACTAGTTAATTTTCTCTTTGACCTTTTAGAAAAGGTCTATTCAATTTCAATATGTCCTCATCTGAATAATTTATATTAGGAATACATTAGAAAATTTCTTTACATATATTGCATACATTGTTTTTTTCTGTCAGTAGAAACAAATGGATAAAACTATTGAAGAAATGCCTGTAAAGGAAGTGGATAAAATGTTTGCATGAACTATAATCACCTTTGGAAAAGTTATCATTCAAATAAGTTATCATTGAAATAATCCTCAGCAAGGATGAACAAATGAGAGACAATGTACAACCTGGGCTCCAGCTTAGGGTCCATTGTTGCTATTGGGGTTAAATATGCCTAATTTGATATCCTGCCCTTCTTCATTTTATTTTGTATGCAAAAATTGTTTACTTTTTAAAAAAAGAAAAAGGGAACACAAAACATCAAGTTTATTGCTAATAACGCTTTGGGATCCTGCACATACTGTACCCTGCTAAAAGCACAACTAGTAAAAGGCTTCAGGCCAGAGATTATCTGGTAAATGGGCATTCCCTCATTCAATCACTCTAGATACAATCACTCTTTTGGTTATTTTTTGGGTGGTATTCAAATTCCATATATATTCACTAGACTAAAAAATTAGGAGTGTCTGCTGTAGAAAGCACCATTATTATCAAACAAATAGAAATTATATTGTGTCTCTTTCTTTAGAAAGGAATACGTATACTCATTTCCACATTTGAAAAGGGTAGAAAAAGGTAGAATTAGTCAAAATAATAGATATTGACTGTGGTCTTTATGGCCAAGGCCTGGAACTGTATGACAGACACACTAAAAAAGAAAGATTTGCATGAAAAGCAACTTTTATTTTTTTTTTCTGAGCGGGATAACATCTTCACTGTCGGAATGAACACCATTAAGCTTCTCCTTTAATAAGTAGACTGAATTAAATACCAAATCCTTTTACATTACACTGAAAAATCACCATATAATGAATAACAAAATAGTATATGTATGTTTGTGTACCTGTGCGTGAAAGGAAGAGGAAAAGACAAAAAAGACAAAAGCAAGTATAGTTTAGCTTTCCTTAACTTCTTGCATGCCGGAAGTACTGAAATACTACATCAACAACATTATTAGCTATGTTCATATTCATAATAATGCTTTCCAACATATATGCAGAACACAGGTTAAAGAAGGTTCAGATGAGGTCTTTGCAAGTATTACAGAAGTGGTGATGAGACATGTATGCATTCCTATGTTGTTGTTGTTGTTAGCTGCGAAGTTGTGACGACCCATCGCAACCTATGGACAATGTTCCTCCAGGCCTTCCTGTCCTCTACCATCTTCTGGAGTCCATTTAAGCTCACGCCTACTGCTTCAGTGACTCCATCCAGCCACTTCATTCACTGTCGTCCCCTTCTTCTCTTGCCCTCAATCTTTCCCAGCATTAGGCTCTTCTCCAGTGAGTCCTTCCTTCTCATTAGGTGGCCAAAGTATTTGAGTTTTAGCTTCAGGATCTGGCCTTCTAAAGAGGAGTCAGGGTTGATCTCTAGGACTGACCGGTTTGATCGCCTTGCAGTCCAAGGGACTCGCAGGAGTCTTCTCCAGCACCATAGCTCAAAGGCCTCAATTCTTTGGCGCTCAGCCTTTCTTATGGACCAACTTTCACTGCTATACATTGCCACTGGGAAGACCATAGCCTTGAATATATGCACTTTTGTTGACAGGGTGATGTCTCTGCTTTTAGTATTCTGTCTAGATTTGTCATGGCTTTCCTCCCAAGGAGCAAGCGTCTTTTAATTTTTTGGCTACAGTCCCCATCTGCAGTGATCTTGGAGCCCAGGAAAATAAAATCTGTCACTACCTCCATTTCTTCCCCATTAATTTGCCAGGAATTGAGAGGGCCGGATGCCATGATCTTGGTTTTCTTAATGTTAAGTTTCAACCCAACTTTTGCACTCTCCTTCACCCGCAACAAGAGGCTCTTTAGTTCTTCTTCACTTTCTGCCATTAGAGTGGTATCATCTGCATATCTTAGGTTGTTGATATTTTTTCCGGCAACCTTAATTCCAACTTTTGATTCATCTAGCCCTGCTTTTCTCATAATGTGCTCTGCATATAAGTTAAATAGGCAGGGCAACAGCCTTGCCGGTCTCCTTTCCCAATTTTGAACCAATCAGTGGTTCCGTGTCCAGTTCTCACTGTTGCTTCTTGGCCCACATATAGGTTTCTCAAGAGCCAAATAAGATGGTCTGGTACTCCCATCTCTTTAAGAACTTGCCACAGTTTGTTATGATCCACACAATCAAAGGCTTTAGCATAGTCATTGAAGCAGAAGTAGATGTTTTTCTGGAATTATCTAGCTTTCTCCATGATCCAGCATATGTTGGCAATTTGATCTCTAGTTCCTTTGCCTCTTTGAAATCCTGCCTATACTTCTGGTAGTTCTCGATCCACATACTGCTGGAGTCCAGCTTGTAGGGCTTTAAGCATAACTTTACTAGCATGAGAAATGAGTGCAATGGTGTGATAGTTTGAACATTCTTTGGCACTGCCTTTCTTTGGAATTGGAATGTAAACTGATCTTTTCCAATCCTGTGGCCACTGTTCAGTTTTCCAAATTTGCTGGCAAACTGAGTGTAGCACTTTTACTGCATCGTCTTTTAAGATTTTGAATAGCTCAGCTGGAATACTGTCACCTCCACTAGCTTTGTTGTTGCTCAGCTTTTCTAAAGCCCATTTCACTTCACATTCTAGGATGTCTGGCTCGAGGTCAGTGACCACCTCACTGTGATTATCAGGGATGTTAAGCTCATTCTTGTATAGTTCTTCTGTGTAATTTTGCCACCTCTTCTTAATCTCTTCTGCCTCTGTTAGGTCCCTGCCATTTTGGTCCTTTAGCATGCCCATTTTTGCATTAAACGTTCCCTTCATCTCTCCAATTTTCTCGAAGAGATCTCTGGTCCTCCCTATTCTATTGTTTTCTTCTATTTCTTTGCATTGTTCATTTAAGAATGCATTCTTATCTCTCCTAGCTATTCTCTGGAATTCTGCATTCAGTTGGGTGTATCTTTCTTTTTCTCCCTTGCCTTTTGCTTCCCTCCTTTCCTCAGCTATTTGCAAAGCTTCCTCAGACAGCCATTTTGCTTTCTTGCATTTCTTTTTCTTTGGGATGGTTTTGGTTGCTATCTGTTGTACAATGTTGTGAACCTCTGTCCATAGTTCTTCAGGCACTCTGTCTATTAGATCTAATTCCTTAAATCTATGTCACATCTACTGTATATTCAACAGGGATATGATTTAATTCATACCTGAGTGGCCTAGTGCTTTTCCCTACTTTCTTCAGTTTAAGCCTAAACTTTGCAAGGAGAAGCTCATGGTCTGAGCCACAGTCAGCTCTTGGTCTTGTTTTTACTGACTGTATAGAGCTTCTCCATCTTTGGCTGCAGAGCACATAGTCAATCTGACTTGTGTGTTGACCATCTGATGATGTCCATGTGTAGAGCCGTCTCTTGGGTTGTTGGAAAAGAGTGTTTGCTATCACCATCATATTCTCTTGACAAAATTCTATCAGCCTGTGCCCTGCTTCAATTTGTACTCCAAGGCCAAACTTGCCTGTTATTCCGGTTAACTTTTGGCTTCCTACTTTAGCATTCCAATGCCCCATGATGATAAGGACATCATTTTTTGGTGTTAGTTCTATAAGGTGCTGTAGGGCTTCATAGAACCGGTCAATTTCATCCTCTTCAGCACTGGTGGTTGGGGCATAGACTTGGACTACTGTGATATTGAATGGTTTGCCTTGGATATGAACTGAGATCATTCTGTCATTTTGAGGATTGTATTCCAGTATTGCTTTTTCTACTCTTTTATTGACTATGAAGGCTAGTCCATTTCTTCTGAGGGATTCTTGCCCGCAGTAGTATACCTGATGGTCATCTGAATTAAATTCACCCATTCCTGTCCATTTTTGTACACTGATACCTAAGATGTTGATGTTCAGTCTTGTCATCTATTGTTTGACCACGTCCAGCTTTCCTTGATTCATGGATCTTACATTCCAGGTTCCTATGGAGAAAAAATCTTTACAACATCGGACTTTCCTTTCACAACCAGACACATCCACAGCTGAGCGTCCTTTCGGCTTTGGCCCAGCCGCTTCATTCTTTCTGGTGCTACTAGTACTAGCCCTCTGATCTTCCCTCATATCATATTGGATGCCTTCTGACCTGAGGGGCTCATCTTCCAGCGTCATATTGTTTTGCCTTTTGGTACTGTCCATAGGGTTTTCATGGCAAAGATACTGGAGTGGGTTTCCATTTCCTTCTCCAGTGGATCATATTTTGTCAGAACTCTCTGCTATGACCTGTCTGTCTTGGGTGGCCCTGGACAGCATAGCTCATAGCTTCATTGAATTATGCAAGCCCCTTCACCACGACAAGGCAGTGATCCATGAAGGAGATGCATTCTTATGGATGCACACAAAAGTGTCTTCTTCACTTTTAACCTTCCAATCTTAAACATTTCTGAAATGGTATGTTATAATAATAATAATGTTGAAAGGGACCTTGGAGGTCATCTAGTCCAACCCCCTGCTCAGGCAGGAAACCCTATACCATTTCAGGCAAATGGCTGTCCAGTGTCTTCTTAAAAACTTCCAGTGTTGGAGCATTCACCACTTCTGGAGGTAGGTTATTCCACTGGTTAATTGTTCTAACTGTCAGGAAGTTTCTCCTTAGTTCTAGGTTGCTTCTCTCCTTTACTAGTTTCCATCCATTGCTTCTTGTCCTGCTTTCAGATGCTTTGGAGAATAGCTTGACTCCTTCTTCTTTGTGGCAGCCTCTGAGATATTGGAATACTGCTATCATGTCACCCCTCACCCTTCTCTTTGTTAAACTACACATACCCAATTCCAGCAACCATTCCACTTATGCACTTATGATATGTTGCACTTATGATATGTGCAGGGATGCCTATCATATTCATAATTATTTGATTGAATATTGAGATTAAGAAATTGTAGTTGCTCCAATAGAATCTATAACCATACACCAGAGATTGAGCTGAGAATGTTCATACTCTATATTTTATACAAAGAAAATTAGAATAATTATTGGTAGCACCTAATATGATTTCTTCTAGCAACAAAATTTTTAATTGCACCTGTGGTCATGACTAGTAGATTTAAGGCTAGACACATATAAAGGTTCCCCAACAGTTGTTGTTTGCATGTTTTCCTGTGTGAATCATTTCATTATGTAGAAATTGTTTTCAATGTATGCTGAGCTACATTTGCATGAAATCTGCCACATGAGTTTTGCTTTGTGCCAAACTTTCCTGATTATCAAATATTCAGATCTGACTTTATTCGTACAATGTCAACAGAAATCACATATGAGTTAAGACCAAACAAGGTTATGTTCAAACTTATAAATGTTTTAGTCTGACAAAGGTAGACTTTCTTACAACTTTATGTAACTGTAATCTTTGGAAACCAGTGGAACTGAGTTCGTAATGTTTTCAAATTGTTGTCTCCTAATCAAGGAAAGTGAGGAAAGGAAATGAACACTTATGTTGTTACATCGAGCTCAAAAATTTATTTCTGTTAACAATTCTTCTCCAGTGCTTATTGCCAGATGCTCTTTATTTGATTAATGCTATTGCTAAGCTTACTTATACCAGTTTCTGAGATGAATCTAAAACTAAAAAAACTGTTTCTTTGAAGTTTGCTTGTTCTGCATTCCAAGGCTGTCTTTTACAGCGGAGGTCTCCAACCCTTCCGGGCTCGCAGACCAGAGGGAAGGAGCAACTTCAATTTCGAATCACCAACCAGTGGTACAATAGAAGATGCCTGTTGAGAAACATGCATTTGAGGTACTGGTTGTGCAGGTTGCGCAATTCAAACTTGACCTGCAGGAGGCACCAGTGGCGCCTCTACCAGGACTTGTGGCAGTTGAATTGGAGCTGTCGCAGATACTGATGCTGGCTGTAGCTGTACTTGAGCTGTAATTCCACCCTGGCCAGCAGAAGGTGCTGGCGCTTGAGCTGAAACATTAAATTGGCCTACAGATGGCGCTGCTCTTTGTATTTGAGAGCCCAGTGGTAGCTGCACTTGAACACCGCTGTGCTCCATCTGGAACAGGAACCTGGACAGTAGCGACATTAATAGGAACTCCAGCACCATCAGGGGCCGAAGCCCCCAATGAATGGACCAGCCCCAGTACAGGTACAACGTTTCAAGGAGGTGTTGCAGCTTGGAGCAATGATTGATTAATAGACATCTGTGAAAAAATGTGCTGCAATCTCTGTATTTGCTCCTGTAGTACATATAGTAATTCATTTCTATCTTGTAGAACAGATTGACCAGCACATGGTGTTATAACATTAGATTCAGTTATCACTGTAGCCTTGACGATGTTGTGTATCATTTGATCCTGCACAGCATCATGGGACTGCAATGTAGATGCTTTCTGTTCCCATTCGTCTGACACAACACCCACTTGTGGGAGTGACTTTGGCTTGGAATAAGAAGGCAATATGGTGGATTCTGGGATTTGAATCACATTAGAATCCCTCTTATTCTGCTTAATCAATGATGCATATACATTTGCCTGAAGCAGCCCCTGTTCAAATGCCTCTATTTGGTCAAAATAACTTTGGACAGCCTTCCCATGCAGGCTAAGAGGTGAATAATGAATTTCATCTTTTTCTAGTGAAACTTTAGGTCTAGCACCAAACCTTTCATAATCTGCATAGGTGTCTTGAGTGTGAACTCTTTCTGGGGCAACTGCTTGAGAGTTTGTAAAATCCAAAGATGGTGTAACTGACCTTAAATCATTGACAAGGGCTGCAGTTTCTTCTCCAAGACACGTTGCAGAAGCAAGTGGAGTCTGTAAACTTGAAGGGAGACGCCTCTGTGAAGTGGCCTCATCCTCTTCATCAGACTGATAACGAGCCTCCTTTCTGCCTTTCTTCCTGCTCTTTTTTCTTGGCATATTCCAGTAATTAATCACAGTGTTCCTCAGTCGCTGAACTAACTAACCGACTAATAGCCTATACACTTATCAGCATCAAAAAAAAATCTCTTGAATGTGAAAAACAAACCATCCTCTGCTACCATGTTGGGAGTGTAAATCAAAAACTCCGTATCTTAGTTTATCAGAGGTCGGTGAACCATGGTTCATCCGAAACATGGTACAAAACAACTAAGATAAAGAAAACCCAAAACATATTTACTATAACAACACTTTAATCAAAAAACTCTTAACTGACTACAAGTTCTGGCTTACCGAACAGCACAAAGAGAAGGAAGGAAGAGAAAAAAACCAAACAATTGTTTTTTCTTTTATGCGCACGCAGTAGTAGAAACGGAGATTAAATCAGAGACATGCGCATGCAATAGTAGAGACAGAGATTAAACTAAAAATATAGTTGGATACGTGACAAACACCATAGTTACAATGATAAGATAACAACACAGCTGGCAAAGAGCAAACTGCAATGTGCTTAGCTGACAAACACAAAAATGCAGTGACAATACTATTTCCAAGAAAACTATAAAAAAATATCTATGAATCCAGAAGCTTTAGCTGGTGCAAACTGCAGCAGTACAAGCAGTTGTGTCTGGTAGAGCATGTGTTACACCTCTACTGTGAGAGCTGTATTGGTTGCCAGCTTGTTTTTGGTTAAAATTCAAGATGCTAGCATTGATCTTTAAAGCCCTAGTTGGCAAAGGACCAGGTTATTTGAGGGCCTGCCTGTCCCTGGTTTGATCCACCCATCCAACAGAATGAGCAGGGAGCTACATTTGGCAGACCCTAGGCAGTAGGTCCTTTCTGCTATAGCCCCTGCATTGTGGAATATTCTTCCCTGCCCCAAGGTGAGGATGGTCACATTGCTTCCAAGCTCCCAAAGATCTTTTAAGACCTGGATATTCTGGTAAGGCTAGGAAACCCAGGAGATGGGTGAACAGAGCAGGTGGTTTCATTCCTATTAACATCCTTTGTCTATTAATTTTATTTATGTATTTATGTATTTATGTATTTATGTATTTATGTATGTATGTATGTATGTATGTATGTATGTATGTATGTATGTATGTATTTATTTATTTATTTATTTATTTATTTATTTATTTATGGGACTTATATCCCGCCCTATCTCCCAAAGGACTCAGGGTGGCTAACAACAATAACATACAACATACATTTTTGCTGTTTTTATAGGGGTTTTGTGCTTTCATGATAATGATTTTAGATATTTATTGTTTCAGTTTAGTTGTGCACTGCCAAGAGTCACTTTTTGTGATGGGTGGCTATATAAGATAGATAGATAGATAGATAGATAGATAGATAGATAGATAGATAGATAGATAGATAGATAGATAGATAGATAGATAGATAGATTCACCACCAGTCATGTTTGTCTTGAATAAGAATTCATCCTTTATACTAACTTATACTATCTCATTCTTGGGGTACTGTGAAAGTTCCTCTGAATTTATTTTGAAAGATACTTTAGAATTTCATTTCATGTTGCATGGTGGGTGAAGATACTAGATTTTTGTTTGTTTTTTTCTTTGTTTTTGGTTATCTCTCTTCTTATTTCCATATGCAATTTCTGCTTCCATTAGGGTTTTCCATAACTGTAGCCTGGGAAAGTACAGATTTCAGTGGCAGATAGAGATGGGAGACAAGTTAGTCACACTTAAATCTTGAGCAACTGCTCTTCATGATAATTTCAGTGAAGTGCATTTATCCTTTGGGGAAATAATCAAAACCTGTTTCCCTTTCACTAGTTCCATAGTCAAGTTTAATGAGAGATTGCCTCCTGCTGTCTGGTCAAGCACAACCTTGGCCTGTATGAAAATCATTGCAAAGACTGAGTGTGAGGGCAGGAAGATTAAAGGTCAATCTAAGAAAGTGGAGCTTCCCTGTGAAAAATACTTTGTGTGAATGTGGAGAACAGTAATCCATCTCGCATATGCTATAGTGCATATGATGTCCTTTAATAGGCACAGAGGAAGACCTCAGACTGGCAAGAGAAAATGCTGTTGATGTAGCCCAATACTGGGTGAATGCCATCTAGTTTTAATCCTATTTCTTCTACATACTTTTCTACATCTCTTTGACCTATTTTATACTTATTTTACCTGCTCAGATGTTGAACATTAAATGTCCATAATTTGAAGGTGCTTCTGACATAAATAAAGAGAACCTCATGTTGAAGTGAGATTGATTGGATCCCTCTTCAATCTTTGTTAACCAGCAAGATCTGGTTAACAGACTTACGACTATCACTTTCATACACCTTTCCATCTAACTAGCCTCTTTTCTCAATAATATTGGTACAATTAGCATTGAACATACTTGGCCTGTATTCTAATAATCTCACTTGATGTAAAAGCTATGGCTAGCATTTGTTTTCTTCAATATTTATGCCTGTGTACCAGCTAAAGGGTTTGCTAAAATGAAACCAAATGGAGAATACCATGATCCCACTGATTCAATTTAAAAATATATTTTATTATGCTTATAAAACTAACATTACACACAAACATTTCAACTGCTTAATCTCTGGCTAACCAACTTCATTAAAGCTTAGTATTTTCAGCTGTATTTTATTATTCCTGCCCACTAATACAGTTTAGAACCCAAAATCAAGTCCAAATGACAAAATCCAGACTTGTAATGAAGTCCATATGTGCAGCTGGAGAATCAGAATGTCTTCACCATTTAGCCAACTATCTCATAACACTAATAATACATCTCAAATCCTGTCCATAAACAAGTTTTAATGCTAAAGAATCTGATAAGCCTAACTTATTTAAACAAAATATAGAATACTGAATAATTTAATACTATTTAATATGTGTAGAGCAAAGCTGTATTTACAGCTTCCTTATTATTTTCTTTTTTAATTATAAACACCACTAAAAAAAGGTTTCTGGATGCAAGCCAAGCACAAGACAAGTAAAATGAGGTTTATTATTTCCACATACAAGGCAAGGAAATTCCAAAATACAAGATGAGGGGATCCTAATGTATGGGTGGAGGAAGGAAATCTGGCAAAGCAAAATCTCATTATGTATGGCAAGTAGAGACAGACATGGATTTAAGTTATTAGAAAGCAAAACAAAATAGACAACACTGTGAGCTTTAAGATCAACTTCTGGGCTTTCAGAGCCCCTTCATTTTCCCAATCTGGAATCAGTGCCATGATAATCTTCTCATGATGTTTTGGAGCTTCTTTATAGTTGAGACAATAACTTCCAACTGACCTGTAGCACAATAGAAATTGCTGCAAGAGCAGTCTTGAAGTATGAATGCTTAAGCAGGTAGTTTCCTATATCACACTACTTTGTGGGTCTTCTACTCTTTCCCCTTTCTTAGGGCTTGGAGGCAAGGGGTTTCCTATCTCACTGGGAACAGGCAGGTGGTTGGGCTTGGGGCAGGTGTTTTCCTATCTCACACTACTTTGTGTGTCCTCTACTCTCTCCCCTTTATCCTGAAATCAATTGGCTTCCATTCAGCAATCCTTTTGGCTAACTAGGCAAACTTGGTCACTCAGAGCCTGTCTTCTTTCCTGCCTTCTTATGTGTAAAGCAAATGCAGTGAGGAAAGAATAGAGATGGGGCACTGGCTAAAGAATAATTTACACATTCTCTTAATAATCAGTAAACAGAAATTCCTAAACTTTTTGCCAACACATCTTCCTTTAACGTAACCTTAGTGTATACATCTCTTTAAAAACCCAAACACCAAAATGAACATAATTGAACAATGTAAATAATACAATGGCATCTTTTAGTAACTAAAATGTTTTTCACATTGGCACTGGACTCTGCACCTTCACAAATTTTCAAATAAGTTGAATATTTAGCAACAAGCTATATGTTGTATATGCATGTAGAGAGAGATACATGAACACATATACATCTTTCATAACTTGTTTTGCATAACAATGCAGTTTTACTCTGAAAACTTGCAGTGAACAGGTATACTAGATGTATTAATTATTTGCAAAGCTTTTATTTTTTTCATGTATTTCTATAGCACTACCAGGAAATATATAGACATCAGAAACTTTACACTGATCCACACATGGCTGCACTGGAATTAATTCACATGCTGAACTGCACTAAATATTATATTAAACTTTTGTGCCCTTCCCCCGCTGCTTCCCCTAGTCTTAGAATCAACAACAATGTATGTAAAACAGCCAGTTCTATTAGTTTTCTCATTATAATACCAGAATATAACAATTATTAGACCTATTCAAAAATATTAGATGTACTGCGTATGCTCCATTAGACAGGTGAAGCAGAGAAAACAGTCACAATGTCTTGGAACATCTAGAAAAGCATCAGAAATAGCTTATGAGAAAAGTTCAACACAGAGAAAAAATTTTTTCCTATGCTAAGTACAATTGAATGAAGACCATTTTTATATTAGGTCCAAACATGATTTTGTGTCTTTTTCTGATTACTTAAACTGTGTTCCAAATTCAAGAATGTGACATATGATCTTTTAATTCTATGTGCTGAGAAAAAATGCATTACATTATTCCCATTTTAAAATAAAAACCAAGACAATATTATCCTACATATTATAAGGCATGCAAAAGAAGAAATGGAAAAGGGAAAGGTTGACTAAGATGATATAATATATTTTTGATTAATTATAATTCATAAATGTTTTACAGTTAAGTGTAACTCCATGAACTCTTACCAAATTAGCAATTCTTCAGCAGAAGCAGTAAACCAGGGAATGGCCCAATACAACAAAAGCAATGAAAGGTGGCTTGCTTGTCATGCCATTTTGATGCCACACCAGACCTCCAGACCTCCTGGAAATTGTACAGAAGGGCCCACTCTTGCAAGGACTCTAAAACTACCCAAAAGCACACAAGAATGGAGTGTGGGGGGATTTCCCCATGGGAGACTGCAAGGTCATGCAAAAACATTTTTTCAAAATTTCCAGGCCTTGTGTGACCTGGAAATGTGTTGGATATGTATCATGAAAAATATTTATGATTATGTAAGTATTTATTAAATTATTATTCTTTATTAATTGTTTCTCTTTTGGCCAAGGGTGTGTGTGGTAGACAATATAGCAGCAGAGTCAAGGGAGATATTTTCTGGATTTTTTGACATACTGAAACCAAAAGATTCATCATCACTGACCTAGTAAGAGAACATCCATTTAATAGTCCTGAAAAATTCTGCTATTGTTACCTATTAATAATAAAAAGAACAGTCACAAGCCCTCAATTGATGTCTTAATCAGGCTATCATAGATGAACCTTGAACGGTAAATCATTATTTCTTTAACAGACAAAGACTGCAATCAAGATAAACATTCACAAATTACTCTGAACAATGCATCTCTAAACAACCTATGGCCACCAATTCCCTACTTAACTGAGTTTTGCTTCTTTCCAACCCAACAGAAAGCTGCAAAGAAATATATAAAAAAGTGCAGGATGCTATCTGTCAGCAGGATAACTCTCTAAAACAGTGGTCCCCAACCTTTGTGGCTTGGCAGCCCAGCTGGGGGGAGGGGGAGAGGAGAACCAGGCCACCTGACCAGTGGGCCTGATTGACTCACATAAGTGGCAGGCTGGTGCACACACAGAGATACACATATGCATAATTTGATGTCCAAGTTGAGCTGTGCATGCATGAGAGCCAGCTCACCACTCACACAAGGCAAGCTGCATGCACACCCATGCATGCCAGCATGCTGCTCACTTGAGTCAAGCTGCATGTATGTGCATCAGCCCATTGCTCATGTAGCCTGGTTGCACATAGTCCATGGCCCAGTAGTGGGCCATTGCCCAACGGTTGGAAATACCTGCTCTAAAAATAGAACAGAGTAGAATGAAATTTGATGTCAGGGAATAAATGAAAGTTTAGTTAATCAATGGAATGAATCAGGCTGAAAGTGCAGAGAAAAACATTATAGGGAAAAAAAGTTCTTTTGATGTATCCCTAATAGGAGAGAAAATAAGCTTTTTCCTGTACACATGACCCACAGCAGGCCTATGGTGCAAAAACAATGCAAGCTGAGAACACAAAGGTAAAAGGTGATATTTATTACACAGAAGAGTTTAAGTTATAGCATTTGTTAATATAATTTTTTGGGGGGAAACCTAAGTCAGTTAACCATGATTCTGTGTTACAGTCCTAAAACATGAAATTTGAAATGTTGTGAAGACTTTTAGTTCTAACCTGGGGCATAGCAAAAAGCAATAATTATACATAAATGGTAGAAACATCCTTTTGATAGTAAGGAATTTAGGATACGATGGTATCTGACAGGCCTTTATGTTCTAGAAAATAAGATGAAGTAATATGTTTTCATGCAGTCTAAATTTAATAAGTTTAGGAATTGAATTAAGTGGCTATCATAAGAATACTTTTCCCTTTTCTTTTTATATTAATTTTCCCTTTTTGCATGTTTATTTTCACAAAGATTAAAATGATTCTATTCCCAGCTTTTAAAATCTTATATTTTCTACAGTCTTTATTTATTACTATACAAAAACCATGATAGTTTGTGGCTTGGTTCACTTCTTGAGTGATCAGTCCTGCATGTATTTTGCAGCTACCCATGAATTTCTTTAATTTGCAGTCTCTGCCTTAATTTATTTGCTGAATGTTCAAAATGAAATTTTTGCTAGGGATTCACTTGGTTTGCAATGCTATCACAACCGGTTGACATCCAACTCTGATACTTCAACTTCCCACCTTGAAATAGGATGAACATAATCATGATCTAATGACTTAAATATTGGTGGAGGCCTAAATCCTGCCAATTGGAAATACAGGTTAAATTCCGGAAATGAGTTGAGTTATATTTAGTTATATTTAGTTTCTTTTCGGGATATTGCAATTATCACTTCATTTATATGTCAGTGAGTTCTACCTAAGCAATCAGAAATTCAGATTTGTAATTCAGTTCTTGAACATTCAAATGTTAAGTAGTATTTCAGGTCACAAAAGCAGCACTTCTCAACTTTCTCCATTTTACAAGAGGATCGGGTTAAAAGCAAATGCAGATCTGGAGTTATATAAATAAAATTACATATTGAGTAGTAAAATGTGTAAATTGCTGCATTGTAAGATACTTGATGCAATTTAAATGAGCCTTGGGAATGATGATTCATTGATTTCTCCATTTGGATTTGCTGCTTAGTAAAATAAATAAATAAATTGCATTATTAGAAATAGATAGACACAGAGAGAGAGGTAGATATAGATATAGATATAGATATAGATATAGATATAGATATAGATATAGATAGCATCACAGTCTGGTTTGGAACCATCACTGCTTCAGACAGGAAGGCGGTGCAGAGAGAGGTGAGGATGGCTGAAAAGATCATTGGCAGTTCCCTCCCGCCCATCCAGGAAATAGCACAAAAGCATTGCTTGAGCAGGGTCTGTAAAATTGTCTGAGACACTACCCATCCTCTTCACAACCTGTTTTCCTTGTTACCTTCTCCATGGTATCTGAAGCAGAATGTCCAGATTCAGCCAGAATTTCGTTCCATACAATATAAAGCTTCCTCCTTTTGTTATATATTCAAGATGGACAGTGTTTAATATTCATGTTATGTATATGTAGATCAATAAATATGTTGTATATAGTATGTATAAGTTGTATATATTATGTTTAGGTGTGTGTCATGTACATGTTCACTTTGAGAGCAGGCAACTAAATTTCATTTTTGATGTGTGTCGTTGTGCCCACAGTAAAAAATAACAATAAAGGTTATCTTATCTTATATAGAGATATATATTATATATATTAAATATTTACAAATTTTTCTATGGTCTTAAGAGACGCATAAGATAAGGTTAGTTTCCTCCAATCAGCAAATCCATTTTGGAAACAATGGCTTCTGGGTAACTATTGCTTTGTGGCTGAGTGAAGTAAAAAGCTGCTGGTTTTATGCAGAATGCTGCTTTTTGTTGTAGAAGTGTTTAAGGGAATCATATCTTAACTCTCTAATAAAGGAGAATTCCACTTCAAATATTTGCATGGCTGTCTATTTGTAATCTGAACCAAATGTAGTCAATGAAAAAAGAAGCCTTTGTGGCTTGCGAAATGCATGTTACATGGGGTAGGATATAATTCAGTTGCTTGAGAGTTATGTTCAGGGCTTTTTTTCTAAAAAAAAAAAAGGTGTCGGAACTTTCATCTTGTTAATCTTTTATTTATATAATTTTATTTATATATTTATTTATATAATTAAACAATTATATGTTCAATTCTTAACATACATTTAATTTATTGTATTTAGGGCAAATGTTCATAGTAGATTTCAAACTTTTGTCCAATTCTCGTCTTGCAAATCTTCTTGACTCATTTCCTTGCTCTTAGTATCTATGGCCGAATGTCATCCTCTGAGTAACCACAGATCAACATACTTTGAAGGATCGAAAAGTCTCAGAGGTGGTCCAATAAGTTTGATGAACAAAAGCGCTGAAATTGTCTTAGTCTTTAATGAAGCTCTTATTGGGGTGGCAGTTAGATTCATCTGTGAAAACCCATGTTCACATTCACTTGAAGAAATAGGAATGCTATTCAGAGTCCGTATAAAATGCAACAGTTTTTCTGGATATGTGTTTTCAAGAATGTATTCATGGAATCCACAAATCATTTTTCTTTCATTTAGTTGCAGTCTGATTGATAAGCTTCTAATTTCCACTTCTCCAAATGTCAGTTGAGTATTAACATCTTCAGGGCAATGTTTTTGATCAAGTATGCGAGACCAATACGCCAACTCATCGTCTTTGCTATCAACCAATCTTTTTTCAATTAACTCTTACAATTTTGTATAAAATATACTTGGGTCAATGGGAGGATCCTATCTTGAATCTCTTCATGAAGTAAAACTCCACGAAAGCGAAGATCACTTGCAGCAGCACATTTATAATAGGGCCCAAAGTTCTGTCTTCTTTCTTCAAAAACTTGTACCAGTATTTTTATTTTCTTATTTGCCTTATACAAGTCAATGTTGCATTCCTGTAGATCCAAATTTAAATCTGACAATTCTTGGAGAGCATCACACATCAATCCTAGGTCCAATAAAAATTTTGTAGATGTTATTTTTCTTTTCAAGCCATCATAAGTGCATTTATCATTTTTATCTCTTGTAGGATCATGCATTGCTTCTTCAAAATGATACACAAGGGATTCAAAATTATTCCATACAGCCAAAACTGTATGCAAACTAGATAACACCCATCGGGTACTTAAAATTCTTCCAATTTTCAGCAGCTCAGCCCCCAGTAATTCTGCACATAAATGCAACTTATCTATTATTCTTTGCTGAAGCATGGTGTATGACATACAGTTTATCAATAAATGATTGGAATCTATTTATTCCTGAAGTTTCCTTGACAGCATCCCCTACTGATAATTCTAGTCTGTGATTAGCACAATGCCAAACTATAATAAAAGGAAAACGTTCTGACAACAATTTTTTCACTCCACTTTTGCATCCCATCATCACAGCGGTGCCATCGCATGCCAGAGAAATCAAATATTTTTTTCAAATAATCTTCTGTCATCCCATAAGAGTAAAGACATTGGAGTAAGGAATAAAATATTCCTTCTGCTGGTTACTTTTTCAAGTTCTACCACATCCAAAAACAAATTTACTGGTGAATTCATTCCCACACCTTCGATACGGCATTGAACAAATACTATGAGGGTAGTTTTTTGGCTTATTGTGGTTGATTCATCAATTATCAATGAAATTTTATTATTGGATCAAACAATAATTTCAAAATGATGGAATGATTGATTTTCCTTTGCTACTTTATATGCAGTTTGAAAAAAAAATCCAGTTATTATTTTTTCACAAGATAATGACATAAAAAAAAACATTCTCAAGAGTCATTTTTTCACTTTCAGCAACTATTTTTAATGCTGCTTTATGTGCAGCAGATTCTCTGTGATCCAAAAAATTTTTTTGAAGTGAGGTCAACTGTTGCTTCCTATCTGTGCCAGAATAGGTTATCTCATTGTTAATCCATTCTTTGGAAAGTTTCATACCCATTTTTGACTCAACACCAAGAGTTCCAACTTTTTTACAAGGCGTACAGCCAAGTTTCATGTTACAAACACAGAGCCATTCATTCTTCAAGCAAAAATCTTTTTTTTGCTCATAGGTCCAGCACTCTGGTCAGTCATTTGTGGTTTGGCTCTGCTTCTCAAGATCAGATTCAAAAATATTAACAGGCATTTTATTTCTGTGTGTTCTGTCATTGTGCCTGTTAATATTCTGGCCTTTTTGTTAGCAGGACAGGTTGTTGAGAAGTAATTGGTGATTTTTTTTCATGTTTTAATTTGGTGTCACACTTTTACACTAAAAGTAAAAAAAAGTAAAAAAATTAGTTAGTCCTGCAATTATAGTTTCTTTCTAAGTTTCATAGTTTTTTTAATAATGTACATTGAAGTTGAGGGAATGCATGGAAGCTGACATTCATTTTTTTTTACACATAACTTAAGTTATATTTCCAGTGCCTCTGCCAGGGGTTCCATTGTTTCTTTGAAAATATAATCTTAAAGCGCTTGCCATTGTGATAGAAGATTGCTACCACTGCTCCAGGTTTGGCTAACTTAAATATGCATAGCATAATTAGATTTATTATTGCTGCTAAAGCTATGGATTACTGATTCACATTTCCCATGGATTGTCTTCTGTCCATGGGAGGGAAGCTTGGTAGATTCTAAATTTCATAATTTTAGTTATTTCTTTGTGGCAGGGTATATATAAGAACAAGCTGCAAAGGTCTTTAAAAACATGTTTCTTACACATTTATATTTTTGAATTATAAATATTAAATCTTTTTTCTTTCCAATGATTCAAACTAACGCTTTAGAAATATAATTTCCAGTTTTAGGTACCGTAAGCAAGCATCATCATCTTTATTTATTGATTAGCCCTTGGACCATATCAAATTGCCAAGTTCCAAAAACAAAATATTACTAAAACTTGACAAAAACAATTCAAACGAAACTGGATAAAATACAATTTAAATGAAATTGAAACAAAATACAATCGAAATAAAATCAGGATAAAATACAATGATTTAAGATACAGGTTAAATATGCTTAAAATTATATTACAATATCACTCCTGCGTCTATCCCAAACAGACTTAAAACTACTTTTAAAATCACATTTTTAAATCAAGTGATCTTTCCTACAATCTACCACACTCTACTGCACCAACTTTGTTCTTATTTCCATCAACTTTACAGCATATTTGGCAATCCATTTCACCAACTGCAAATTAGAGCCTAACAAACAATGATGCAAGAAGCGCTCTTTAGACACAGGGGTATTAGTATAAAAGATCCTGCCCAACTGATGTTCCCTCAAATCTGAATACAGGGGGCAATCAAAAATTACATGGGACATTGTTTCAACTTCCCCTGTCCCACATAAACAGACTCTTTCACTTACAGGAATCCCCCTATATCTGCCCCAAAGCATGTTTGATTGAAGTTGGTCCAATCTCAATTTGGTAAAAAATCTCCTTATGATGGGAGATAAAGGCAAGGTTAAATATTTTTCTATTTTAAAAATTTGTTTATTAGCCGATAACCAGGGGCAAACTTTTGCTACTGTCACCTGTGCGATGTTCGATTGTGCACTTATGTCCTTAAATCTCTGTGTGATCCAAGATCGAATCTGCCTATGATCATACTGCTGCCAATTTAATGGAATACCAAAGCTACATACCCGCTTCAAAACTCTTGATAACCAATTATTTTTGTTACTTGAAACAATCTGATCCATTAGCGTTAGCTTAGGTAACCTCCCTTCCTCCATCTAAGAAATTGAACCAATACTGACCTATGGGGCAGAAATATGGGGATCAGTTAAGCTGCCAGGGCAGGAAATTCCTCAAAATAAGTTCCTGAGGAGAATTTTGGCAGAGTCCCCTGGAACCCCAGCATGCGTAGTAAGGGCAGAAACAGGAGTCCATGCGATTGGCACTAGGGCTATGCTGAAGACTGTTTATTATTGGCAGTAAGCAAGCAAATTACACTAAAGTTAAATCTAACGTTACTTGTTAAAGATATTTACTATATTTCAGAATTAATATTCTTTCAGTCACAATCTTATTCCTATTCAATCTGGCTGATTTTAAAATGTGATGTACTGTAAAATCATAAGCACATAAAAAGAAAACAGAAGAAACAGCTGCAAATTAACTCAACAGTTCTATGCTTAGCAACATTTCCATTTAATCAAAGTGCTTGTTCTTTCCAAATCTATTTCAGGGTTTATTTTCTATATATGCACATACAATGGGAAATGAGTTTCTGGGCTGGTTCAAATTTTTTACACATTCCAAAAATTTCAGGTAATATATCTGTTCCATATAAATATAAAAGCATGATAGGCTCTGTATTTGTACAATGGCTGATTATCTCAGTGTGCAGAAACGTGGATAACTACAAACAGAAATTGCAAGCCTTCTCCTTTTCACTGCATGGGAGTTCAGACCTGAGATGAACTCGGCTGACAGATCTAGAATCTCATATAATTATTTAGTGACTAGCAGTCTATTTTATAACTGTGTAATAATATCAGACACAGGTATGTGATATGCTGTCCAATTCAAAGATTAGTTGCTGTGGATTCAAAGAAATAAGAAATACTGTCAGACTGTCTATATGGATTCTTTACTGACCCAGATCTGGGTATTTGCATAGTGTGTTATCAGTAACTCTGATCACAAGGAAGGAGATGCATGATTCTGCCTCCTGGCCAAGGATTTAGTTTATGAAAAGTGAGCATCTGTAAACTCTAGTCTGACTCTTAAAGCTCCACTCCATGTGGGTTGGATTTCTGTGCTAGATGGCTGCATTTCACAGACATCTGGATTCAATAATCTGATTGATACAGGCCATAAAATTAGAAACTGAACACTCTAGAAGGTAGAGGTCAACCAGTAATTCATAGTGATCTAATGTGCTGGGCAGCAGCTCTTTGTGGTCGAGTAACAGATTGTTTGAACGGAAGGGTGGGACAATAGAAAGGGATCAACCTGCACTGCTGAGCAAGGCAAGAACTAGTTTGTTTTTCACTGTCTTCTTGACCTTGGAAAGTAGAAATTGGGACCCACATTCTGCGACTCGCTTGCTGCCAGCTGCTCCAGCTGAGGGACTTCTAGAGGCTTTCTAGTTGGGCCCTCCTCAACATGTGGGAAGATGTTCACGGGTTTCTACACCCTGGAGGTGCCTGTCAGTGGCTGGGCGGTGGGCCCCTTCCTGCCAGCCCCACCACCGCCGCCCTGGACAGCCCAGCTGGAGAAGATGAAGCAGCCCATGAATGCCTTCATGGTCTGGTTGTGCAGGCAGCAGCAGTGGATCACGCAGAAGCAGCCCCGGCTGCACAACTCAGACATCTTCAAGCAGCTGGGTGCCACCTGGCAGTGCCTCAATGCTGCCCAGAAGCAGCCCTTCATCGATGATGCCAAGCAGCTCCAGGTGTGCCACATGCTCGACTACCCGGACTACAAGTAGCGGCCAAGGCAAAAGAGCCGGGCTGGCCAGGAGCCTGGAGGACATTCCCCCGCTTGGCTGCTGAGGCCAACAGTGCCCCTCAGATGGACACCCACCTGCTCCAGCTAGCCCAACACAATGCACAGGAATGCTGGCCAGGTGGGGCTGGTCCCGGGCAGTGGCTGCATGATGGGGGCTGCGGAGGCACCCTGCAGCAGCCTGGTCTACAGCGTGCCAAGCCCCTGCCCTTGCCAGCATGCCAAGGAAGCTGGACACTGGCCTTCAGCGTCTGCTGGGGGACTTCCGGGACATTGTGGCTAGTTATGGGCTGCAGGGCTGTGAGGTATCTGACACAGACATTCCAAGCTGCCTCTCCAAGCCCCCTCCCCAGCCCCTAAGGTTCAGCTGCACTGCCCACTTGACCCCCCTCTACCAATGATCCTAGCTGCAGCTCCGTGTCTGGGTTTCATCACACAAGGAAGGCACAGCCAGGAAAGACCAACGTGGACATAGTTCGGAGACGCACGCTAACCACCCTTCCAGGTCCAGCATAAGGTAGGCCACCAGACTGCTGACAGGTGAGAACAAAGAAGGAGTGCACATGCACTCCACAGAACCCACCTCCCACTCTTTGCCCTCTCTTACTTACCTAGTTGAGATTGTGTAGTTGGGCAGCAGGGAGAGGTGCAAAGTTCTTGACAAGTAGCCTTTGCTGCAGACAACTTGCCTGTGTAAAGTTTGCTGGCCGGGTCTTTTGGTGGGCTCAGCAGCAATTCCTATTGGATTTCGAAAGCCAATAGGCTTTTGAAAGCCAATAGAGGGAGTAGCACAGCTTGTGCAAAAGCTTTCCCCCCCCCCCAAAAAAGGTGCCGGAACACCATTCTGAGCATTCTATGAGGAAAAAAAGCCCTGGTTATGTCCATGAGGAGCTGTTATTGAGAAGACCTTGCAGGCTTAGCTTTTGTCAGTCACTTTAGTTATTCTGCTAACCCATAATTGTTCTTAGAGAAAGAAAATTAGAGTTTCAACTCCAGTAATACAAATTTAATTGCCCCTGATGGGCTGTTAAATTAAAAGACAATGATCAGGGCTTATCGGAACTGAAATCCAAGATTTATGAGAAGCACTACATTCATAGAAATTGTTATACAAAAGAATAATACTGTAAAACCATATGAAACAATATGCAAAATCTAATTTTATTTCATATATACTGAAAGCAAAACATTCATACTTGCCAGCGTTTACAATTCAATTTCTATGGATTGGAAACAATTTACTGTTTATAGATACCATAATATGGAGTCCTTGTTACTCTTTCAGTTTAGTTATTTGCTTGCTGATGTTTAATTATCCAACTAGATACCATCAATGCAAGTAAGTGTAGTGTTTTTTCCCTTTTTTTATATAGTAGCTTGCCCTAGCCAGTGTGAGTGGGGGTGTAGCTTTCTCCTTGGTAATTTCTTGATTAGGATATTGTTTTCTGCTAGCCTAGTTGATTGGTACTAATTCCTGTATTTGGGTGGTGACTCCTGGAAACCATGTATTCTGGTCTTATTTCCTTCTTAGCTTTTTTACTGTTTCTTTTGAATTGTATATAAGTGTGTTGTGTTTGTGTTTAGATAAACTTTAGTTGTAAGTTCTATACTTTATTCAGATAGTCTAGCAATAATCTTGCAAGTCTAATTCTATTTTCTTCCTCTCCCTCTATATCCCATTCAGCCACAGAGGGGTAAATCTGAGTTTCTTCTTAATTCTGATTCCCTTCCCAGGACTTAATGAATATCCTGGGTTTTGTTATTGTTGTTGTTATTGTTTATTTAATAGTTTCTGCATCCTTACTTAAGGGCCATTGCCTTGCTTTCTACATTTTTTTTCTATTTGTCTCAGTGTCAAGAGCCTCTCACTTTGAGATGGACAGTTAAGAAAATAAAGAAGGAAGGAAGGAAGGAAGGAAGGAAGGAAGGAAGGAAGGAAGGAAGGAAGGAAAGAAGGAAAGAAGGAAAAAAGGAAAGAAGGAAAGAAGAAAAAGAAAAGTATGAGATCAGACAGGTGCATTTCATGCTCGCTAGGACTCTGGCTAACTATTTAATAAATAGCAGAGAAAAGAAAGTTCATATGGACATAATTATATAGATTTTTAAAAAATATTTTCAAAAAATTCCCATTGGCTGAAGAGTATATGGAAAGAATAAATGGAAAGAAAACAAATTATTGGGCTTGGTAGATCACTAAAGCAAAATATTAAGGAATTGAAAGAAGATATTGTACATTGGTGTTGCCCAGTCAGATGTCCTCCACATATGTGGAGTTCAATCTCAAGAATTGTGAAAAACAATGATATAGAGAGGGTGCAGGCTCAGTACAGCTGCTGTAATATACAAAGCCAGTTTCTCAATCTCAGTTTCAAGAAATATGGATTTTAACTTCTAGAATTCCCCAGCCAGCATGCATGGCTAAATGGATAAAACTTATATAAGTAAATATGGTTAAATCTAGTATTACATTTGAAATTGTGGCACACTTTATAATGATGACTTGTTATAAATTTATTCATCTTTGGGATTTTTATGAAGCCTGGCGGGTTAATCAGTTATTTAGAACAGGGGTGTCAAACTCAATTTCATTGAGGGCCGCATCAGCATTGCGGTTGTCCACAGGGGGCTGGGTGGGTATGGCCTGAGTGGGCGTGGCCTACTGGGTGGGCATGGCTAGAGTGCGTATGGCCTACTGGGTGGGCGTGGTCAGCTCTACATTATTCGCATCAAGGGTGCCTATGGGGGCCTGGGCAGCAGTGGGACAGATCTGAGGGTCTCTGGCAGAAGGAGGATCTCTGGGCCAGGGGCCAGGCAGTGGGGGCCGTTCCCTCACTGTTTCCAGGATGGCTTTGCGGGCCCCATGAAACTACTTCGTGGGCCAGATCCGGCCCCCGGGCCTTGTGTTTGACATGTCTGATTTAGAACCTATGGTCATAAATATAATAAGCAAGCACAGCCACACAAGTAGGCTTTTCAAGCTGCAGTGTCTCTCTGCACTACCCAACTCTGTCTTTTTCAACTCACTGAAACATTTGGGGGAATAGTAACACAAGAAGATGGCAAAATGTTCTGTTTCTTCTAATCCATCTATTTTATTTAGGATTTTTTAAAGGTATTGTCATCCATTCATCATAGCGGGAGCTGAGATTCTTATCTAAATGAAAGACAATCCCTGCCAATCACTGGATGCTACAATAATTTTAGGCATTACGAGAGACCAGACACGCATATTATGATATATGGCCACATTCACTGCAAAGCCCACACAGCTGTTGTATTGCACTCATTATAGTTTCATATATTCATTTATTTTTCCCTTCTCTATTCTTTCCATGTAGTTTTATTTTATTTTATTTTTAATTTACTGCAGACCATTCTGTATTTAATCTAACCCTGCTATTCTTCAGACTATAAACATTCTTCTGGTATCAGCAAAATATAACCTGATCAACAAAGATTACATAAGGAGAGAATAATTTAGCACATCAGAATTAATAGTAACTCTTTAAACAGTTTTTCTTTGTGCTATTCTTTCTCCTAATCTGAAACATTTAAATATTTTAAATATTATTTTTCCGAAGTACTCTGGGCATAAAAGAATGAGGCCACATTATGGAAAGTATGAAACTACAAGCAGATTGAAAATGGAATAAATTAGATTTAATCCATGTAGGTCTTTTCAGGTTCTTAAGTATTTGTATTTTAAACCCCTTCTTTTTCCAATGGCATTTGAGAGATGTAATTTCTGAGAAATACATTAAAACCTGAATGTAACAAACAATGTAGACTTAATATGCCGAGTATAGGTGCTGGAGGACAAATGTACATATGTGGAATCAGATAAAATAGCCTTTTTATTTAAAAAAATCTAAACTACAGAATAATTGTTACTGTTGCTTTTTCCCTTAAGGTATATAACAGTTGTTAGCTCCACATTTCAGCTGTTTCTTCTTTATCTTTAAATATTATTTATTTAAATATTCAAGATGCATTATATGCAGATTTAACAGAACTGGATCAGTTCAAGCTATTTCAAACCTTGTCTCTTGTATTTGTGACAAGACTTATTTGAATCTCTAACACAGTGAAAGAAAAACTCAAGACATAAGGTGAAATTGCCAATACAGTCGTTAAGTGAGGCATCACATGATTATATTGATTTTATAATCTTTTTATTTTATGTATTTATTACCTGTATTTATTATTTTTTTAGTAATTGTTAATTGTATTTTAAAACAATGTGATAAATTGTTTAAAAAAATTATCTTTGATGTGACAAAAAGGGAAGTTATTTTTTAATGTTTCTTTTCTTTTTCTTTGCTACATTCTTACTTTTTCTCTTTTTGTTAATCTTTTTTATTTATTTCTATGCACTTTCTAGGAGGGACGTGGGGGCTCACTGGGTTAGGACGCTGAGCTTGTCAATCAGATGGTTGGCAGTTTGGTGGGTCGAATCCTGAGTGCCGTGTAACAGAGTGAGCGCCTGTTACTCGTCCCAGCTTCTGCCAACCTAGCAGTTCGAAAGCACGTAAAAATGCAAGTAGGAAAATAGGGACCACTACGGTGGGAAGGTAACAGCGTTCCGTGCGCCTTTGGCGTCTAGTCATGCCGGCCACATGACCATGGAGACGTCCTCGGACAAGCGCTGGCTCTTCGGCTTTGAAACAGAGATGAGCACCAGCCCCTAGAGTCGGAAACGACTAGCACACATGTGCGAGGGAACCTTTACCTTTATGCACTTTCTAATTTTTTCTTTTTGATCTTATTTTGATAACTTTCATTAATTCCTATCTATATAATGTAATCTTTAATAAAATTATTATTAAAAAGTGTTGATGTATGGATTTAGAATCTAAATGTCATAAACCCTGTTAGAACTGCCAAAAAAATGGGTAAGAATTCATGCTGATGAAAATTATGATAAGCTTTTAAAAATGCACTGCACTTCATGACTATTAAAATTAACAAGAATGTGCTGGTTGAATGAATGCTAGTTGCCGAGGAAACTATACTATGTACATTCTAAAAAGTTTTACTGTCCAGTGTTATTATGTATACATTTACTTTCTTTTTGTCAGATAAACAATATCATTTGCAAAATCCACTCTCCATTAAACAATGTTCCAGGACATTTAAACAATTTTCTCTTCTTCAGTTTCTTAATATCAGCTCCTCTAAATTAACAAATCTCATTACATTTCTCATCTATATAACTCATATTTCTGCTCATCAGAGCATCAGAAATGGTATTGTTTAAGTTTCCAAAAGATTGTGGTTAAAATTGTACATCTGCTAACAAACTAAAACCACAGGTTTTTTGTTGCTTCAATCAGTGCTTGTATTGTATTGCTATTGAGAAGAGTAGGCATATTCTGGGAGGAGCAAACAAAATTGGCCACAATTAATTAATAATTAATTAATGCACAGTTTTTCATAACCCATGACAGGTTGCTTACAGATAAAATAAAATAAAAATTCAAATACTAATGAAGTATTTAAAAAAACAAAAAACTTTAACCTTCATTAGCTTCAGCCATTAATAATATATAAATATATCAATAAATCAGTTAATGAATCAGAAAGATCAGAAAGATTTTCTTTTACATTGTTTTGCTTTCCATAACCAGGATACTACAGCTGAGTTGCTTTCTGAGCCTTACATACATAGGCACACTAGCAAATAGATCAGTCTCCCTGCAAAGATCAGTCTCTTCCATTTAATAAGGAATGATAACATCTAATTGATCAATGTACAAAATGATCAAAGAATCAGGGTTAAGTGACAAAAGATGTATAAAGATTCAAGTAATCCAAGGAGGAAGGCTTAAGATTAAGTCAAGAAAATAGTGATAATTCATAGAAACCAAGCAATAAAAGAATTAACAATAAATAATTAAATATTTGAAAAATAATTATTTGAAAAATAATATTTAGTGATCACAATCACAACCAATATATTCTTAAAAATATATCTTAAATTATTCAATCATCATTCTTATTTATTTTAAGACTACTTATAACAAATACTGGTATAACCCAGTCTCTGAAGTTAATCAAATGAAAAACACAACTGTTTTATAAAGCAAATAATAATAACAGAGTGGTAACTTGGCCTTATTCTGCAAAAATATAGGCTATTCTGGCAATAATAAAATTTGAGATTTAGTATAAAGAGTAAACTGAACCATATTCAACCACAGGACAGAGTTTCTCATCTCATCTCTAAAATAGAAAGAGAGGTTAAAAGAGGCTGACTTTTGATCACAGCAATTATTGAATATTTCAACTCCTTCTCTTTGTTAGTCACCTCTTATTAAGTGGAAGAAAAACAAAAGCTATTTAAAGAACTATTATATACCTGTTCTTGACTTAGCTAACCTCAGTTTTGTAAGTAAAGCACTTTACCAGCTTTGGGAATTTTTAATTGAATAGCTGACTAATACTGGCCCTATTTTCTGAAGATATATTGATCATATTGTTCCTAGTAAAGATACAATCCACAACCTGAAGCATCCCTAGAAACTGCACATGTTTGCTTTCAATAAATAACTTCATAGTTTCATTCCCAAGCTTATGGTTTGGAAGCCCAGATAAAGGGAAAAAGAAATTTATATACTGTTAGCCCTTTGAGGCAGACCCAGTGCTTTTTTTCTAAAAGAAAAAGGTGCTGGAACTCACACATGTCATACAACCAGCCTTGCCTACCCTACAAGGTTGAATTCAAAAAAGGTGCCGGAACTCCGTTCGGAGGGTTCTATGACAAAAAAAGCCCTGGGCAGACCAGATCAATAAATAAACACTGCAGGGATTCTATAAATGTCACTTTATAATGATAAGATATAGAAACAGACTCTTGAACCAGGTTTCTCTCTTTCTCGTGTTTTAGTAAGCAAAATCAAAAATCAATTGAGTTTCTTATACTTGCTTCACTTTCCAGACCATGTATAATCACTTCTCTGTGTCCTTTCTTAATAGTTCATTTCTTTCTTCCCTGTTCTTTCAAACATGCCACAAGGTCATCTCTAAATTCCTTTACACTGAATATCTGGCATCAAGTTGTTTTTGATTCTTAGCAACCATGATGATTAATCCCTTTACATACACAGAGTATTTGCCATTGAAGATCATCAGATAGATCATTTCCTAATTATCATTTCTGTGTAATTCCCCCAGTCAATTTTTTAAAAATAGCATCAAAAGATTGGTAACACATCACTCTAAACCATGTTTTGTTTTAGCCACATTATAGAGACAGAAAGAACATCATCTGGCTTAATTTTTTGTCCAAGATAGGATCTGCCAAATGAATTCAATTGCAAGAGACAAATATTGAAAAATGTTTGTTTCCTTCACAATATGTAACTTCAATATAACTGAAGCTGTTCCACATTATAAACAATTGAAAAGCAGTTTACAAGCAGTTTTGATAAACATAACCCAAAAATCCACAAAAATGAGAAAGGATAAAAAGATGTAATGGGTGGGAAAAGCTAATTAATTTTTTTTAAGATAAAAAGATAAAAGTTTATTAAAAGATATTTAGTGCATTAGTGGTTGTATGTACCGGCATCTCAGGAAATTCAGTTCATTCCATCTTTAACTATGGGGGGGTGAGGTGTTACCCCCCATAGATAGGGCCCGCAACTTGGGTATCCTCCTTGACTCACAGCTCAGTTTGGAAGACCATGTAGGGGCTGTGGCCAGGGTGGCTTTTGCCCAGGTTTGCCTGGTGCGCCAGTTGCGGCCCTATCTGGCTGGGATGCCCTGCGTACAGTCACTCATGTGCTCATGACCTCTTGAATAGACTACTGCAATGCTCTCTACATGGGGCTGCCCTTGAGGACCACTCAGAGGCTTCAACTGGTGAAGAATGCGGCCGCGCGAGTTGTGATGGGGGTTTCCCGATACTCCCATGTAACACCTCTCCTCCGCGAGCTGCATTGGCTTCCAGTTGCCCTCCGGGTGAGATTCAAGGTGCTGGTGATGACCTATAAAGCCCTAAATGGCATGGGTCCAGATTACCTACAGGAGCACCTGCTGCCGGCGTCAACTTCCCTTCGTCCTGTGCACTCCCACAGAGAAGGCCTCCTCAGGGTGCTGTCAGTCAGGGATTGCCAGCTGGCGGCCCCCAGGGAAAGAGCATTCTCTGTGGGCACGCCAGCCCTTTGGAATCAACTGCCTGTTGAGCTCCAGATGGCTCCCAACCTTCGCTCTTTCCACCGTGACCTGAAGATTTGGTTGTTTGAACAGGCCGGCCTGGATTAAGGGTTTGGGTTTATTCTTAACTATTTATTGTTGGGGCTAAATTAATTTAATTTAATTTTAATTTTTGTATGTTGTATTTTATTGCCCTGTACACCGTCCTGAGTCCTTTGGGAGAAGGGCAGAATAGAAAATAAATAAATAAATAAATAAATAAATAAATAAATAAATAAATAAATAAATAAATAAATAAATAAATAAATAGTACTGAATCCTGGAATACCACAGAAGGAAGACCATTTCACAATATATTAATTACTTTTAATAAGAAGAAGTATTGAAAAGAAAATGTTAAAGTAAAAAAAATGGTTGAGGATAAAGGTGGAAAGTTGCTGGCATGGCTTTGGTAAAAATAGAGTAATCCAAAGTCACAACATTTTTATCTAGAAATTTAATTGCTTTGCTGAAATGCAAAGCTCTGTTCACAAATCCCTCACATGAATCAAGCACCATTGTAAATGCAATTATGATTATATAATTTTTTGACAATCAGAAAATAACCTCCTTACAAGTATATGCTTTTAAAAACTAATTTTAATTATTTTATTGCAATTTTATTCTTTCCTTCCAATGTAGAAAAAATATGAAATAAGAACTTGTTCTTTAAAAAGAATTTTGGCACCATCCTCATCATCTTCATTATCATGTAAGCTAAAATGAGAAAATACCCTTAAGGTCATCACAATTTTAGAAACTGCAGTTGTTAGTTCAGCATGATGCATATCAGTCCAGTAATCAAGAAGCATGTCATTGCTGTTTTCGAGGATATAAAATGGCAGTCCTCCTTCAGCATTACTGCCTCCAATAGCTAACCAAGAAATCTCACCATCTTCAAACTAAAAATATTTTAATACTCTGTTTTTAAGCAAAGAAGCCGGAGCCTGAATCTTGATATGTGACAAGCAGACAGTTGTACCTTGAATGAGGAGACTGATGTGTGAGTTCCTATCATCCTGCTCACTGAACCACTAAGATGAATGCAATCAGGAACAGTGTCTTGCATGAGGAGTTTACAGCAGAGTAATTGTAGGGAATGAATACAAATTGAATTCTCTAAAACAGGCATGTCAAACACAAGGCCCGGGGCCCGGATCCAGCCTGTGAAGTGGTTTCATGTGGCCCGTGAAGCCATCCTGGAAAAAGTGAGGGAATGGCCCCCTGTGCCTTGGCCCTGGCCCAGAGACCCTCCTTCTGCCAGTGACCCTCAGATCTGTCCCACTCCTGCCCAGGCTCCCATAGGGACCCTTGATGCGAACGATGTAGAGCTGGCCATGCCCATCTAGTAGGCCATACGCACTCTAGCCATGCCCACCCAGTAGGCCACGTCCACCCTGGCCATACCCACCCGGCCCCCTGAGGGCAACTGCAATGCTGATGCGGCCCTCAATGAAATTGAGTTTGACGCCCCTGCTCTAAAAGATGGGCTCTCTGAAGGGCTCTGTACCTAGCACATTACATGCATATTTTTCAAAGATGGGAAACATCAAACACTGTGTGAAAACTCAGTGTCTGCTGCTTTCAGATAACAAATCCCATGCACTGTAATCCAGGAATTTAACTAAAGAATTATGCCCGTTCTTACTATTCTGTGCCTAAATAGATTAGGATTTCTTGCTATCCATGTTCTGAGACCATTTCATGAGAGTGATCCAAAGTTTTTCCTTAATATAAGTGCCTGAACTCTGGGTCTTGGAATGTTTTTGATAGGCCCATAAAACTGAAAGGGGATCTTAGAGGTCATCTCAATCAATCCATTCAGTATAAGATCCATCTCTGACAAACAGCCACCCTGTCTTTGCTTGAAGATCTCCATCAAAGGAGAATTCACCATTTCATGCAGCAAGTCTTTTTTGTAGCTGAAAGTTTGAGCAATCAAACTTAATATACAATCTAAATCTACAGGTTAGAACTTAGCAAGTCACTCCACTACTATTTCTGGAATGCCATAATCCATTTTCAGAAGAGCCTATACCACTGAACATACACATGGCATGAAGAAATTAATTCATGGCATGAATAATGGCATAAATAATAACACGAACACATTTTTTCATAATAGGCATGAATTAGATGATGAACCTATATAATGGCACATTCTTCTAGAGATCTGCAAGGGATATGAGCAAATAATGTAGCAGGCAAAGCTCAAAGGCTTCCATAAATCCATTCCTTTTGCTATTAACATTGCTTGTATAAATTGGATTAGAAATGACTTGAAACAGATGGGTTTGGCATCTTCCTGCCTCCTTTAGCTCCAGATTCACTCTGCCTGGAATGTATTCTTAATGCTGTATTGTAAGAAAATCAACAGAACAAAATTCAGTAGTGGTGAAACAAAACAAATGAAGGAAGAATAACCAAACACTCTGAAAAGATACTACTTACTGTAGATGAGGCCTGTTATGTACTGGGCTCTTAAAGAATACCATGTGGGTTGCTGGAGCAACTAACGGCTCTCCAACAACCCAGACTACAATTCTCCTGTGCTGCAATTGGCTATCTCCAGGCGGCAATGGTTGATTCAATCCTATTGGCTGCCGCCTAGGGCAGGGGTCTTCAAACTTGGCCCTTTGATGACTTGCGGACTTCAACTCCCAGAATTCCTCAGCCAGGCATGCTGGCTGAGGAATTCTGGGAATTGAAGTCCACAAGCCATAAAAGGGCCAAGTTTGAAGACCTCTGGCCTAGGGGGTAGACTATATTGCGGCTACTTGCAGCCATTTCCCCAGTACAGTTTCTGAACAAAATAAACTATGAATTACCTTCTACTCAGTTCTGCATCTTCATTCCTGTGCCAAAGAACCCGCTATTTAACAGTGGCGACCAAGGTAGGATCCTGCTTCACTGATTAAAGAACTGAAGTCTACGAGGGAAAGGCAGTGCACGCTGGAGGGAAAAGTCATTCCCCCCCCCCCCTTGCTGAGAGCTAATTTCATCAGACATGCAACTTCTGCACCTTTTCATCCATCTTCTAATGGTTAAGCTGAACACATGGTGAGGACAACGAAGGAAGCACTCAAGCTCATTGTCACAGGTGACTGGCATCACAGACTGGCAGATTTTTTACTCTGCCAGCATTCTACGCCCTGCACTGCTACAGGCAAAAGTCCTGCAGAACTACATTGGGGGGGGGGGGCGTTTGATCACTAAACTGGACAGGTTGCATCCAGATAGAGTGGCAGTGGAAGCCTCTCGACCAAAACCCCCGAGGGGACTGCACATGGGCAATTGGGTTTGGGCCAGGATCTATGGTCATGGGAATCTGTGGGTTCCTGGTCAAATTACCAAGGCATCCGGACCCCTATCTTATGAAGTGGGGTTGGAGGAAGGGCAAGTTGTCAGACGACACATTGATCAGCTCAGAAAACGGTTTCCAGAATGGCCACTAAGTGAGGACTCTGTCATAAGTCCCTCCCAAGGTCCTCAAACTTGTGGCCAAGTCAGTCCTTACATGGACTATCAGGACTTTTCCTTCTTAACTGAGGTGGAACCAGAGGGAGAACTGGGGAGCCCTGGAATGTAACATGGATCCCCTGAAGGAGCAAGCCAACTGAACTTCAGCAACCGTTGTGCCTACTCTGCCAAACAGTCTGACTCTGGGGTGGGCTAACCTGGAGAGGTCAGCCAGAGTGCATCGAATCCCCTTGACTCAGGAGCACAAAGGGACACAAGTCTACCCAGCCCACTGGGTAAGCTGGTAGACCGCAAAGTGATGGGAGCTCCGAGACGTTCCTCTGGGGCACACAAGCCTCCTTCATATCTTCCAGATTACATTGTAAAATAAAGAGCTATTTATTATTGTAATTCCTGTTTGCCACTACTCTACAGAAAACTAGTGCTATGATGTAACTGTCTAAAAGTGCCATCTTTGAAGCCTATTCATTGAGACGTTGTTTAATAACATTGTAACCTACATTGTTTTTTACTTTTTATTATTATTATCACTTTTACTTTAGTGTGAGACTTGACAATTGTTGAGACTAATTGGTGTTACTATGGTCTGTTCTAAGAGGGGAGGGGTGTTATGTACTGGGCTCTTGAGGAATACCATGTGGGTTGCTGGAGCAGCTAACGGCTCTCCAGCAACCCAAACTACAAGTCTCCTGTGCTGAAATTGGCTATCTCCAGGCAGCAATGGTTGATTCAATCCTATTGGCTGCCGCCTAGGGGGTAGACTATATATTGTGGCTACTTGTAGCCATTTCCCCAATACAGTTTCTGAACAAAATAAACTATGAGTTACCTTCTACTCAGTTCCGTGTCTTCATGCCTGCGCCAAAGAACCCGCTATTTAACAAGGCCTAGCAGAAGTAAGTGGAATTATGATCCATCACTAATGAGTATATTTAACTATATAGTTAACTATTCTCACAATGTAATGGCCCTGTAGAGAGAATCCCATTAACACTTCACCCCGGAATTTGTTCAGCCGGAAAATGACTGCTCTTGTTCACAAGGTATTTTCAAATTATTTAGCACTGTTGATAAGGAACCCACTTATCCTGCAAATTTCAGACTGTTCACTTTTTTATGCAATTGCAACAAATATATGCAAGAGAGACATTGTAAGTTAGTAGTCCTACAGTTAAATTCAGTCTCTTAGATTAGCTTGTCCTATAAATGTGGCAAATGCTGTTTAATAAGTGCTTGAAATATGCAAATATATATTCAGTTACCCTATGAAATTTAAAAATTTATAATCTCACATGATTTTATAAATAAATGATTACTTTATTAGATGCATTAGATAAAAACAGGAAGAAGTCTTTTCTAACCTTTTACAGAATCACAGAAATATTTGTTGTTTGCCTTTTGGGCAAAATACCTTTTTTACCTACTAAGCAAATATTAGCCATTTTAATGTCACAACATTTAGTATTCTTCATAAGGTCAGTGTGCAAAGAATGAAATTAGATATTGATATTTAGGGTTCTTACCAGTTCTAAAAATGTGCACTGCCCTCCATTTTGCAGATTTGACACTTCCTGCTTCTTTCTCTGCATGCTGCTATTTGAATGGATGCCAATTTTAATGGCAATAGATTTTATAAGCAAATTTACAAACAGAAAATGGTTTCTTCAAAATGAGTTGTCCTCCAAACATATTCTTCCTCAACAGCTGAGCTTCTAGATTTCTTGTGCCTGACATATCTAAGTTTTCTTATAATTTATATAAATAAATTAATAAACTATGTTATCAAGTCTCTGAAAAACTTCAGCCAAATTCATGCTGACTTTTACGCAGTGCTTTTTTTTTAAAAAAAGTGCCGAAACTCTCATCTTGGAGGCCACAGGAGGTGGGGGGTTGGGGAAGGCAGTGCTGCTGCGGTCACAGGTGCAAGGGGTATTGACAGCGGGCTCCCCCCCCGGGGCCGGAGCCAGCGTGGCTTGTGCTGTGAGAGCAGCAGAGCCCGCTCTATATGGTGGGGCTGTGCGGGGCAGGCAGCAGAGATGGTGCGGGCCAGGTGATGCAGGGTGGCCACTTAGGGGCGCAGGGCAAGGCGACGGTGGCGCAGGTCCAGCACCAGGTAGGCCACCAGCCTGGCTGACACAGATGAGCACAAGGAAGGAGTGCACATGGACTCCGCAGAACCCACCTCCCATTCCTTGTCCTCTCTTACTTACCTAGTTGAGATGATGTACTTGGGCAGCAGGGAGGGATGCAAAGTTCCTGCCTACTCACTTTCGCTTCAGACAACTAGCCGGTGCAACATTTGCCAGCCACGTCTTTTGGCACGTTCAGCAGCAATTCCTATTGGCTTTCGAAAGCCAATAGGCTTTTGAAAGCCAATAGAGGGAGTAGCATAGCTTGTGCAAAAGCTTTTTTTGTGTGTGCAAAAAATGGTGCCGGAACGCCATTCTGAGCATTCTATGAGGAAAAAAAGCCCTGCTTTTAGGTTTTAATCTTATGATTTTGAAAATATATTTTTCTATTGTAAGTTGCTCCAAACCTCACCATGTGGATTGCATACAAATATTATATAATTGGTAAATAACAACAAACTATCCAATAGTGTGATTAAATCTTTATGTATTATCTTTCCAAAATCCCAAAGAATTGGTGAAGCATTAATGATATGGTGGAGAGCAAATGTTCCTATATTCAGAAATTGGGAAAAGGAAGATCTGGAAAATTAGAGCAGGGCTTTCAACCAGTGGTACGTATTGTGTGGTGAGCTTCACTAGGCAAGGAGCAGACCAGCATAGTTACAACATGATTTATTGACTCAAACTAGAACTGGAGAACTGCAGGCAATTGTCTGTAATTTATACTCTGAACCCACAGGGCCTTAACCAATCACAATACTTGAAAAACCCGCCAAAATATGAATGTTCAAAGTTTCCCTCCAAAACAGTTGGAGTTAACAGTCAGGGTCATCTAAAGGTTAGTTTCATTTTAACTTCATAAGCAGTTGGAGTTAAGTTAGTTTCTCTTTAGCAGGGATTAACACAAGTGTGTGTGTGTGTGTGTGTGTGTGTGTGTGTGTGTGTGTGTGTGTG
>JAKJMR010017901.1:1545078-1640536 GCA_024449315.1 Daboia siamensis | reverse complement strand
TGTGTGTGTGTGTGTGTGTGTGTGTGTGTGTGTGTGTGTGTGTGTGTTCATTACATAACATACATAAGCCTGAGGCAGAGACAGCTGGAGCCCAGGGCTGTTGGGTCTCATCAGAAGTCCCAGCAGCTCATTGGTGCTTCTGGAAGCAGCATATAAAGAAAAGGAGGGAAGGAGAGGAGAGGAAATAAAAGGAGCAGGTTTTGGCAGGAAAGAGAGAGAGGGGAAAAAGACAGCAGGGGAAAGAAAGGGGACGGAGAAACAGAGACTGAGAAGTGCAGCCTTGAGGAGAAGAGTCAGCTGGAGGTGCACTGAAAAGGATGGCAGGGAAGTGAGGAGAGGATATAAAAGGAGGAGTTTGGGTGTGAGAGGAGAAAAAAGATGACAGGGAAAGAGAACGGCATGGAGAAGAGAGAGAAGAGGGAGAGAGGAAAAAGGGCCGACCAGCCAACTGACCACCAAGGTAGTGGTGCATTTTAATAAATATGGATAAATTTGTCGTACATTTGTCAGTGCAAAGGGAAAGTAATTCAGCAAAGGAACTGCGACCAAATAAATTAAAACCAGCACTTTTTTCCATTTTTTTTACAGTTTGTAACATTTTATTAGATTATAGAATAAAATGCAAAAATACAAAAGCAAATAGTAGGACGCAGTGGGGAGGAAAAAGGAGGGGGGAAAGTGAGGAGAGAAGGGAAAAAGAAAAGGCAATGACTTCCTACTTCCTCTATTGCAGTAGAATGAAGCATTAACATCGAATCTCAACTTTCTACTTTTCCATAATAGTTTAAACTCGCCTTTTCTATAACAACACATCAATCTAATCATTAAAACTCAAAATCCCCTCCCCTTTTTTTAGTCATCAAGTTTTTGACACCTTGCTAAGCACCAGTGGTACTCGAATATTGTCATGACCTAAAAGTGATACAATATATGAAAAAGTTGAAAAGTCCTGAATTAGAAATCAGTCTCTGGGACAATCATAGGGCAATTTATGAGCACCAGGACAAAACAGTACAAGGTTAACTTGCAATTGTCAAGAATAAATCTTGCCATGTTAACCTTAGATCTTTTTTTTTTCAAGTAACCTCCTTAGTATATTGTGAGACTATTATAAATACAACATTCATCCAAACATTTGGTAAAATATCCCATGATATTTAATTAGCATACTAATTAAATATACTAAATGGCATGACAATTACATGGTTACTGAATTGGTTCAAAATCATATTTAAAGAATGATTTTCATCAATGATTCATCATCAAACTGGAGAGAGATATTAAGTACACTGACATTAAGTTCGATCCTCAGCCCCTTTACTCTTCCTTTGTAAAAGTTGAAAAGGATGCTTAACCTATTTGCTAATGTCATAAATTGTATGGGAAAACTAGAACCCTCCAAGAAGAATCAGAATTAAATACCATATTCATATGTTAGAAAACTGGGTTGAAAATAACAGAATAAAAATGAAGTAAGATCTGTGTGAAGATCTTCCTTCAGGAAACAGAAATCAAATGCACAGATAGAGGTTGATAATATCTTGTATTTTACAGCACTTGTAAAAAAAGATCTTAAAATAACAGTTGCTTGCGAACTGAATATAAGGCAGCAGTCCAAAGATTGCAAAAAAAATGTAAATGCAATATTAGGCAATGTCCATTTAAACACAGATTTTCAGATCATGAGAAATGCTCCTTTTTATTCTTTTTTGCTTAAGCCGTACTTCAAATATCGCAATAATATTAGGCACTGTGCTTTAAGGATTCAGACAAATTAGAATAGATTCACAGTTACGTACCTTAAAGTAAAACCTATAAAGGCAGATTGAAACATCTGACATATTTAGCCTTGAGAAGATTAAAGAGAGATATGATAATAATTCAGGTTACAACAGTAGCCCAAAAGAATATTGCACAGAAAGTGTTAGAAAAAAGTAATGTTAGAAAAAAACTAATAATAAGGCTCCTATTTTTAGGATGGAACGCGGTGGCTCAGTGGGTTAGGATGCTGAGCTTGTTGATCAGAAGGTCGGCAGTTTGGCGGGTCGAATCCTGAGTGCTGCGTAACAGAGTGAGCACCTGTTACTCATCCCAGCTTCTGCCAACCTAGCAGTTTGAAAGCATGTGAAAATGCAAGTAGAAAAATAGGGACCACTATGGTGGGAAGGTAACAGCGTTTCGTGAGCTTTTGGCATCTAGTCATATAGGCCACATGACCACAGAGACATCCTCAGGCTTTGAAACGGAGATGAGCACTGGCCCCTAGAGTTGAAAACGCATGTGTGGGGGAACCTTTACCTTTTTACTATTCTTAGGATGTGTTCTCGAAGGGCTAGACCAGACATGTCAAACACAAGGCCTGGGGGCCAGATCTGGCCCACGAAGTGGTTTCATGTGGCCCCCGAAGCCATTCTGGAAACAGTGAGGGAATGGTCCCCGCTACATTGGTCCTGGCCCAGAGACCCTCCTTCTGCCAGAGACCCCCAGATCTGTCCCACTCCTGCCCAGACCCCCATAGGCACCCTTGATGCCAATAATGTAGAGCTGGCCATGCCCACCCAGTAGGCCATATGCACTCCAGCTGTGCCCATCCACTAGGCCACGCCCACCCTGGCCATACCCACCTGGTACCCTGAGGGCAATCACAATGCTGATGTGGCCCTCAATGAAATTGAGTTTGACACCTCTGGGCTAGACAGCCATCTGCTGATAATGTTTTAATTTGTATTTCTGCACTGAGCAAGATAGTGGATTCAATTGCCTAGATAGCTTGTTCCAAGTCTCTGATTCTTTGAAAACTTATCAGAAAAATGATGAAAAATAGCAAAGGAGCCAAAACAAGAATCCTGGTCTTAAAAAGCTTCAGATTAATATTACAAAATTAGTGGATACTTTTTGTTTGTTTATTTGGTTGTCTTTTAAATTTATTTGCCTGCTATCTCACTGTGGGGCTATTCTAGCTGGCTTACAACAAAAAAATGAAAAAATGAAATGAAATGTTAAAAAAACAGAAGCAAAAAATATAATGAAAATAAACAATGAAAATAAAACAATAGGAATATTATAACAATGTGGATGGGTGAAGAGCAAGGAGCAAGGAGGAGAAGTGGAGTCTGCTGTGAGGAGAACCCCCACATCTGGTGACTGCCAGATCTTGGTGATTCATGCCATGATGGCATGCTCCTCCTCAATAAGGCCTTGAATGATGGGAGCCTTGTTGTTGATTGACTAAGCATTCAGCAGCAGCAGCTGAAAGTCCAGACCTCCAAGCGAATGTAATTGAGTTCAGAAGGTCAGAATATGTCACTGAAACTAAACATTGGGACATCTTCCCCTGTAACAGTCTTCCCCCTGCTTCCCATAGTATCCCATGCCCATCATTTTACTGATGCAATGTGCCGCCCTATAACTCGGGGCAATCTATACCCTCCCCCCTCAGTCCATCTCCCAATAGAGTGTCCGGCTTTCCCACTCCACATCAGTCATTCACATGCATCTATTCAATCATTCTAGAGAAGATAGGAGAGGGAGAAAGTCCCAATGGTGCAACAGCTCTGTGTGCCAAGGGCTCCCCCCCCCGTCCAGTCATATCTCAACAATCACACTTTCCACCATCTTATGTTGGTCTCTCTCACCAGCAAAGAAGAAGATTGACCCTTCAACTGACTCTTAATCTGGATGGAGAGTCACTAAAATTCATTCAGCTTAAAAAAATAATTAACAAAAAAAATAAATCTTAATTTTCCCTATGAAAACCAGAGCTATTCCTAGATAACTAATTACAACTAAGTGAGAATGATACTCTTAATTTTGTTGCCAGCATGGAGAAAAATTGTTAAAGAAACTGACGAAAAAACTCTCAGCTAGTACATAGAAGAAATTCCATGTCAGGTTGAACTGAACTCAGCTGCAGTTATGCTGATCGATCTTGACACCCCAGCTGACTTGGAGCCAGTAAAGCTAATTAATTGGACTTTGATGTCTCAGAAGATCACCACATGAGTAATGATCCCTTTACACTTAAATAAGTAGTCTTCTTCAGAACAATAATTACAAGAAGCATGTATACACTTCAAGAACTCAATTGTAGGGAAGGACGTTATTTAGATCAAGATAATTATTTCTCTTTTACTTCACCTACATTTTTGAAACTTGTAATTTAGCTCTTCCTTATTATATTATAAAAGTATTAGTACTTAAGATTATACTTTAATTTTTGAAATTAAGAATTAATTATATTTATAGTATTTATTCAATGAGTTGGACATGTTATTAAAAGATATAGACTCTTAAAAACATACCATAGACTGAACACTACACTTTTCAAGAAGTCTATAGAAAAACAAACTATTAAAAAAGTTCTATTTTTCAAAGCAATTCATGTTTTGCTACATAATTCTATCCTGGGTGCCTCAAGAAAACAAAAGGGTCACAATTATAATTTGCTACTTAACCTTTTGCAGGAATGTATATTTGGTCATGGGCCATCATGTCTGGAACAGATTGCTGTATCTTGAATATTCATATTCTAAAATATTGTCTATTTTGTTTTTATTATTATTATTAACAGAGGAATTGATGTGGAAGACAGATTTAAGCACATTCTCCATAACCCAATGACAATAATAAATGTAAAAATATTAGAAAAATCATAATCTGCTATCAGATTCAAAAGGAATCACATAGTAGTACTGAAGTTTATATTTTTTGCTCAAATCTAAAAAACATTTATTTCACATTCATTCACATTTGAGAGATTCTAAAATAAGCTAAGTGAGTTAAGAAGGAGGTGGGTGGAAGAGGAAAGTAGTTGAGCCCCTGCAGATTGGACTTCCATTGCACTTAAACTGTCCAGAGGTTGCTGGGAAAAGCTACAATACTGTGAGTTAAGAATGAGGTAGGTGGAGGAGGAAACTAGCTGAGCCCCTGCTGATTGGACTTCCATTCAATTTAAACTGCCCAGAGATTTAACTATAACTAAAAATAAAAAACAAAAGTGCATCTGAGATTCCTTTCTTCTCAGAATGTCTGGCTTAGTTCAATGCAACACTTCTTTTGCACTTCTTTGTCTTTCACAGTACTCTTTTCAAACTGGGAAACTGTCCTATCTGTACACAAATCACTAGTCTACAAGGGCAGATTATTTATCTAGGATCTGTAATCTGTGCTCTTCAGGCAGAAATTAGGTGTCCACTTTAGTCCTTCTACTCTATTGAGCTGTCATGCCTCCGTCTGACCCTGAATCTGAGGAGGAAATGGAGCTGGAACAGGAACCTATGGAGGCTGGGGGAGAGGTGTCTGTGGCTTTAGAGGACTGTGGGGAAGAACAGGCTGAGGCAGGCCAGGGCCCTTCAGGTTTAGAACAGAGGAGACAGAGCTCATGTGAGGAGCAAGGCCCACCCCCACTTTATCCTAGAGCATGGAGAGTGGAGAGAAGGAGGGAACAACGCAGGCAGGCTCAATTACTCAGGAAAAGAACGTCCCACCCCACTCCACAATGCACACCTGGGGATTGAGATTTAAGAAGATGTTGGGGCATTTGTCGGGACAAACGTTGAATCATGGCACTAATGATTTCTCCCAAAAAGATGTACTTTCTGTGCAGAATGATTTCCAGAGCTTGGGTCACGAACTCAGCAGGATAGGCTCTAGGGTCACTTTTTCAGAGATTTTACCAGTGTATAAGGAGCAAAATGGAAAAGGCCAGCATATAGCAGAATACAATATGTGGCTAAAGGAGTGGTGTAAAGGAGAACGTTTTGGTTATATTAATCACGATGTCTATAGCTGGTCCAATGAAAAAATGTACAAAAGAGATGGTTTGCATCCATCCAAGAAAAGAACTGAGTTACTTGGCAATAAATTCACAGATTTTCAGAAGGAATATTTAAACTAAAGAATAGGGACAGTGAATTAATTGATACAGAACTTCCTTATCCCCGACAATCTAAAAATTATAGGCTTATCAGTGTATGTAACATAGATGTGTGTGTGGACAAAAATATCAATCTTGCTGTCAAGCAAAATCAAGCTTTTAACAGTGAGTGCCACACAAAGTGCACTAACCAAACAGGTGGTAAGAAAATAGGGGAACTCAGTCACCACACAGGTTATGTAGAAAGTAAACACAGAGTCAGTCATAAAGCACTCAAATGTCTATACACCAATGCACAAAGTATGTACAGTAAGCAGGGTGAACTAGAAATTCAGATGAATGAGGGCAGATATGATATTGTTGCCCTTACAGAAACATGGTGGGATGAAACCCACAAATGAGGGATTTAATTTATTTAAAAGAAACAGACCAAACAAAAGAGGAGGTGGAGTTGCTCTCTATATAAGAAATAACTACATCTCTACAGAAATAAAGCCCAAAAATTATGAAAACTGTCTTGGATGTATTTGGGTCAAAATAAAAGGGGGGGAGTGACATTATCATAGGTGTATACTATAGGCTGCCCAATCAAAGAGAGGAAATAGATGAACTTTTTGCTAGTCAGCTAACTAAGAATGTAGGAAGCATATCACAGTAGTAATGGGGGACTTTAATTACCCTGACATCAACTGGGAGACAAACTCTGCACCAAGTGGAAGATCAAACAGATTCATGACAAACCTAGCAGACAATTTTGTCTCCAAAAAAGTAGAGAAGGGAACTAGGGGATTGGCTTTATTGGATCTAATTCTCACTAACAGAGATGAAATGATAGAAGGTGTTGAAGCCACAGGAAGTGTGGGGAGAAGTGATCATGTAATATTGGAATTCAACATTCTGGAAGCACAAGCAATAGAACACAGTCAAACTAGAGTCTTGGACTTTAAAAAAGCTAATTTCAATAAACTTAGAGCAGACATGTCAAACACAAGGCCCGGGGGCCGGATCCAGCCCGCGAAGTGGTTTCATGTGGCCCATGAAGCCATCCTGGAAACAGTGAGGGAATGGTCCCCGCTACGTTGGCCCTGGCCCAGAGACCCTCCTTCTGCCAGAGACCCTCAGATCTGTCCCAATCCTGCCTAGGCCCCCATAGGCACCCTTGATGCGAATGATGTAGAGCTGGCCATGCCCACCCAGTAGGCCATATGCACTCTAGCCATGCCCACCCAGTAGGCCATATGCACTCTAGCCATGCCCACCCAGTAGGCCATGCCCACCCAGCCCCTTGAGGGCAACCACAATGCTAATGTGGCCCTCAATGAAATTGAGTTTGACAACCCTGACTTAGAGCTTGGGAAAGATTCCATGGATGAGAATCCTAAAAGGGAAAACAACTCAAGAAGCTTGGGAAATTTTGAAAAGTCAGATAATAAAAGCCCAGTCTAGCACAATACCAACAAAGAAGAAAAATAACAGCTTTAAAAAAACCCATCATGGTTGCATAAAGTACTCTGATAAATTGAACGATAAAAAGGACAAGTATAAAAAGTGAAAAGAAAGGCACATAACTAAGGCAGAATATCAGCAAATACTGGATGTTGTAATTAGTGATCTTTCCGGATTTTACAATCTTTTTTGCAGTGGTCACTAAGCAAATCCTTGATTAAAATGAGTATTTTTTCTTGGAAGTAAACTATGGTTTCTGACAAAGATGTTATATAATTATAATCATGCGTCTGTGGCATTCTGTAAATAGCTAAAATGCAGCTTAGTTCCCAAGCACCCAAATGCAATCACATGGCTGCTGGGTTGAGTCATATGCAGCCCTGGGGAGGTCCATCAGAATTTGTAGTGGTTGCTAAGTGACTGATCAAAATGGCTTCTCTACTGCTGTATATTCAAATAGCTAATGTGACTCAATTCTAGTTAGGCCATTGGCTCACCAGTTACTATACACATTACATTTTTGAAGTACACCATCAAACTTTCCTTAGAGATTATTTTAGAAGTGCATTTATGTACTCAGACCACTAACTAACTCATTTCCAAAGCTCCTCATAGGGACAGAAATGTTTGTCTATGAGAGCCCCTTTTTATATTATCTATGACATAATTACTTCCTATTTTAGGACTCATGTTTGTCAGTTCATGCTTCTGTTTTTCTCAAATTACAAAAATATTTTATTTCAAACATTAAAGTATTCATGAGAGAGATGTTTTAAAATACATCTTGAAATCACACTTTTACATATTTGCAATCTTTGGTCATTGTCTTCTTTAAAATTCTCTTCTGCTTTCTGAGAGATTGCTATATCAGAAACCAAATGAATTCAGACTTTAATAATTTTTATTATAAAGTATTCACCATGCCAGGCAAAGGAACATAGAGAGCTTTCTGTCAAATACGCTATCAATCTAAGATCAAATGCCTTTTCTGAAACTCATGTGACTTATATGATCAAATGCTATTTCCCTGGAGATTACATATATTGTACTGATCAATGTTTTCTACCAAACTGGATTGTTCCTCTGTCATAAAACAAGCTCAAACATACAATTCAGTCATTCTAGATCTGTGAATGTAGTAGGAAAATGGTCACTGCTTTCATAGAGGAAAACCGTATTTCAGGAAATGGAAAGACAGATTTTGGAATAGTAGTAAATGAAATTTCTCCACTACTCACATCTCCTCTCTCCATATTTCTTTTCCCAACACTTTTTACCCAGTTGAAATGATTTCTGGCCTTTAAGCTAGGGATGTTAGATGAAATAAGGTGTAGGAGTTTAGCCTTTTTCAGCCATAGTTCTTTCATTAAAAACAGATGTCCCTTCCTGGTTTTTGTATTGCTTGCAGAATTCTTTTTAAATTCATTGAAGCACCATAGTCAATTCTAGATTGGAGTATACCCTTGAATAACTTTCTAAACTAAGAAAAAGTATGCAAGTAATCATGTCATTCTTAACTACATTTATTTTAATTTAATTTCTACCGAAATAACAGCCCAAATGTTGAAAATATTTTCTCTCTGTGCTGTAAATCCTCTTACATCATGATTTTCTTCAATATAACAATGCAAGACAAGTCATTTCCCCAGTTAAATTATTCTATTCCAGCAAGTTACTGGATTATCAGTTATTTTCTATCTTTTGCTGCCCATGGGGATTTGCAATTTTTAAAGATAAATCTGTCTAAAATTGATACTGGGCTTTTGGCACTACTGAAAGAACCTGATAGTGAGATCAGCAGTTTAGGTAGAAACATTGGCACCACTTTGGTGAAAACAATCTGAAGTTGCCAGTAACTCAAATTTCAAATAAGCACTTAATATGGTTTAAGAAAATATTCTATAAGTGCTAAATAAATCTGCTACTTGGTTTTCTCTTATATTTTTTATGATTAGTAAGTAAAAATGTGAATATAACATTTTCTATATATAATAGAGACAGAGGTTGCAGTCAGAAAAAATCAAATCATACAAAGCTCATAGGAAATCAATCTCATAATTTCATTTATGGTTTTATTTCTTTTCAGAAAATTTTAAAAATTGTACTATCTTTTCTACTATAGTTTGATGCATCCAAACACATACATTATATAGTAAATTAAAATAGAACAGAGACCTAAAACACAAGTGATATGAGCCAAACCTTTCTGTGTCATCACTAATATTAAATCAATGACGGCTGCTATGATTTCCATTTTCATTGATATACCCCCGAGATATTAATTAGTGTTAAATGTGATTGCAAAGGGGCTACACATTCAACTAGACATTCTTACATCCTATTTTTATATGTCTGTTCCAAATGTAGCAAGACATTCAAACAAGTGGCATGGCAGATTAATTGAAAAGATCTTGCATTTATGTCCACATCATCCATCCCAGCCTGCAAACCAAAAACTATGTCTGGTATAAGCTTTCCTATCATAATTTTAACAACATATATTTTATTGGCTGACTTCCTTTTTCTGAGCTGCTTGGAGAAAGATTGTTTTGAGGAAAACTGAATTTGCTAGCTTTCTAGCTGAATCTCAATAGGCTGGGCATGCCTTTCAGCAGTTGCTGAGTGTTATCTATTGGGCTCAATTGTAACACCACGTGGTAAGCTGGAGCAGCTAACGGCTCTCCAGCAACCCAGACTCCAGGTCTCCAGTGCTGCTATTGGCTGCCCCTAGGTGGCAATGGGTTGCTTTAAACCTATTGGCTGCTGCCTAGGGGCCAGGCTATAAATTGCTGCAAGCTACAATCCAATTCCCAGTTCAGATCCTGCAAGCAGTAAACCATGAGCTTTGTTGAACTCACTTGCCTTGTCTCCTTTCCTGTGTGAAGAACTCATTACACTACACTGGAAACAAAGGTGGGATCCTGCTACTCCAAAAGAGCTGAAGTTCACTAGGGAAGAGGCAGCTCACACCTGGAGGGAAAAGGCATTTCTTCCTCCCCTACAGTTGGCTTATAAGCCACACTAACGACATGTGCTCAGCGGATTCAGTCCCTGGGCCTTGGAGAAGCAGGATCAAAAACCGCAGGAATCAGCCAAAGACAGAATGCCGAAAGTCAGAAGACTACACGAATTCTGTTAGTCATATGGTTACAGCCTAACTGGTTGGGTTGGCAATATATAAGCCATGATTTGTAATGTATTGTATCCTTTTAAATATGTAATGATTGGCCAACGCTGTGTTCTTTCAATGGCCATAAGAGGGAGCTAGAGACATAGCTTCTCTGTGTGTGTGTTAGTTACATTGCTTGCTGATTATTGTTGATTGTGGTTTTGCTACTGTTTGCTAAACCCGAAGAACTGTGTTTTCGACTTTTGGACTGGTAAGACGACTTTGTATTGGATAACTCTTGAACTGTTGATATCTACTCTGTACCCGTGTATGACCTGGACTGTTTATTCTTGACTTGTGCTACTCCTAAAAATAAAGTGTTTTTTTCCTTTTTTACACACCTCAGTGTATCAGTGTGGTTGCTGTGCAAAACCTGACTACTCTCGGTACCACTTCTGTGCATTCTCCTGGTTGGCTTAGGAGATATTCTGCACAAACCCTGTCAAATTCAATGTCAAGCATCCAGAGGGGTGGCCTTCTTATGTGTCCCAGGTAGAAAACTACGTAAATGTAGTATTTGGATTCTTTCAGCGGAATTTCTAGGATTTCGAATTGATGCTAACAGTATTCATCCTGCTGAATCCAAAGTGAAGGCTCCTAGTCCTAAATCCAAAGGAGAGCTACAAGCATTCTTGGGCCTCCTCAACTTCTACCATGCCTTCCTGCCTAACAAGGCTGCATTGGCAGAGCCTTTTCATAGGCTCTTAGATAAGAAAGCTCCATGGAAATGGACCAGCATTCATGAAAAAAGCTTCCAGCACTTAAAGGCACTATTGTCAGTTAAATCCACTGTGACTCATTTTAGGGAGTCTAAACCAGTCTGTTTAGCATGTGGTGCATCTCCGTATGGGGTGGGGGCAGTCCTGAGTCATTTAAAAAAGAATGGAACACAAGTTCCTATTGCATTTTATTCAAGGACACTGTCCTCTGCCGAGCGTAACTATGCTCAAATTGACAAAGAGGCCCTAGCCATTGTAGCTGGAATAAAAAAATTCCATGACTATTTATATGGCAGGGACTTTATGGTCTTTACAGACCACAAACCACTGTTGGGAGTCTTCACAACAGACAAACAAACCCCCCACATACTTTCCCCAAGAATGTTGAGATGGTCTATTTTCTTATCTGCATACACGTTTAAATTGATTCACAAACCTGGTAAAGAAATGGGCCATGCTGATGGCCTCAGCAGACTTTCACTGCCACTAACAGAGCCAGACCCAGACCCAGTAGCCAGAATTCTGTCCATTCAGGACCTACCAGAATTTCCCCTCCATGCTGGGGACATTGCTGCAGAAATAACTACAGATAGAACACTTAGTAGAGTGCTTTCATGGGTACAAACAGGATGGTTAGATAAAAGCCCAGGCTCTGAGTTTCAGAGTTATTTTGTCAGAAGACATGAGCTATCAGCTCACAAGGGGTGCATCCTATGGGGAAACAGAGTCATAATCCCTTCTTCACTGAGAGGGTTTTACAGTCATTACATGAGGGCCATCCAGGCATTGTCAGAATGAAAGCTTTAGCAAGAAGCTACCTTTGGTGGCCTGGCCTTGACAAGGACATTGAGGCACAGGTACAAGGTTGTTATACATGCCAGCAATCTAGGCCTGAGATGCCACATGCCCCAGTTCACAAATGGGAGGAAATGAACACTCCCTGGTCTAAAATTCACATAGACTATGCTGGGCCCTTCAGGGACAGCTCTTCCTCATAGTGGTGGACAGCCACTCCAAATGGCTGAAAGTAATCCCGGTTGCAAACATGATTACTGCTAGAACCATCCAGGTGCTGAGAAAACTCTTTGCCACACATGGGTTGCCAGATGTCTTAGTTTCAGACAATGGGGCCCAATTCACTGCTGCTGAATTTCAGGCCTTCCTAAGAGCAAATCTTATCAGACATGCAACGTCTGCCCCTTTTCACCTGTCCTCTAATGGTCAAGCTGAACGAATATTGAGGACCACAAAGGAATCACTCAAACGCATCGTAACAGGTGATTGGCATCACAGACTGGCAGATTTTTTACTCTGCCAACATTCTACGCCCTGCACTGCTACAGGCAAAAGTCCTGCAGAACTTTGTTGGGGGAGGTGACTGATCACTAAACTGGACACCTATACTTAAAAAGGATTTAAATTTGGAGGAATGGCAAAAAGGAGTTAATAAATTTGTATGGGCAGGGAAAAAGCCACAAGTTAAATTTAAGATAATGCAAGATACGCGAGAAAGAGGTGGTCTTAAAATGCCTAATCTCAAATTATATTATGAGGCTGCTGCTTTGTCAGCGATAAGCGACTGGTTTAATTTAACACAAGCGAGATTATTAAATCTTGAGGGTTATGATTTGTTATTTGGATGGCATGCATATTTATTGTATGACAAGAAGGTGGATAATGTGTTTATGATACATATTATAAGATATGCTCTGTTGCGAGTCTGGACAAAGTATAGACATAAATTAAATTATAAGATACCTATTTGGGCAATACCTAAACATGCAATAGAAAATATAAATGTTGGATTTAAACATGATGTGACTACATATAAGGAAATTTTAAGTTTTGAGAGGAATGTATGACAATTAAAGCCATATAACATTTTAAAAGAAGAAAAGATTGTACAAACCTGGTTTCAGTATGGGCAATTACAGGCTAGATGGAAAGAGGACCAGAAAACTGGTTTTTCAATGATTGATGAAAATTTGGTAAAGCAAATTAGAGATCAAGGTCAAGCACATATAAAAAGGATATATATTGCATTGATAGAATTTGATTCAGAGACGGAACTTGTTAAAGACTGTATGATAAAGTGGGAACAGAATTTTCAAGAAGTTATTACAATGGATACCTGGGAAAATATCTGGGTTAGAAATGTAAAATTTACACAAGCCCAAAATTTAAGAGAGAATTTTTATAAAATGTTTTATAGATGGCATTTAGATCCTAAAAAATTAGCAAGTATGTATCCCAACTGCAGTCCAAATGTTGGAGGTGTGGTTGTGAGGATGCAACATATTTTCATATATGGTGGACTTGTAAAAAGGTTAAAGCTTTTTGGATTAAAGTTTGGTGGAATATGCAAAAAATATTCAAGAAAAGGTTAAAGTTTTCTCCGCAACTGTTTTTATTGGGCATTACTACAGATACCACCATTGTAGACACTAAGTTGATGTTGAATTTAATCACGGCAGCGAGACTTTAAATAGCGCAATATTGGAAGAAGGAAGAACTGCCGACTATAGAAGAATGGACTTTAAAAGTTTCTAACTTGGCGGAAATGGCAAAGATCTCAGCGTATTTGAAAGACCAATCGCAAGGAGAGATACATTGTGGAGTGGAGGAGATGGGTTGACTATATTCAGAACAAATATGGGACTAAAAAGTTTCACTTAGCATTTGAATAAGTATATATATATGATGTATAACTAGCTTGTAGTTATTTTATTGAGAGTTAAAGTGCGATAGAATTTAATATTTTATTGTTGTTTGCATATTTTAGATTATGTTTGTTTGTACTTTTATACCCTGTATTTAGCTCTGGGAAGTCGGGGAGGGGGGAGGGGAGGGGAGGGATGGGGAGGGGGGAGGGGGGGTTGTATTCAAAATGTATTGTAAACCTTTTCAATAAAAAAAAAAAAAAACTAAACTGGACAGGTTCCATCCAGATAGAGTGGCAGCAGAAGCCTTTCAACCAAAACCCCCAAGGGGGCTGCAAGTGGGCAATTGGGTATGGCCCAGAAACTATGGACATGGGAATCTGTGGGTTCCTGGTAAAATTACCAAATCATCTGGTCCCCTTTCTTACAAAGTGGGGCTGAAGGGAGGGCGAGTTGTTAGATGCCACATTGATCAACTCAGAAAACGGTTTTCAGAACGGCCACTAAGTGAGGACTGTGTCATAAGTCCCTTCCAAAGTTCCTAAGCTGGCAGCCAAGCCAGCCCATACATGGACTCTCAAAACTCTTCCTTCTTAAGCAATGAGGAACTGGGCATTGAGGAAGGGAGTCCAGAAGTGCAACATGGATCCCCTGAAGGAACAAGCCAACCAGAATTTAACAACCACTATGTCAACTCTGCTGATCAGTATGACTCTGGGGTGGGCCAACCTGGAGAAGACAGCCAGAGAGCATCTAATTCCTTTGACTCAAGTGCATCAAGGGACATGGTCCGATGGGTAAGCTGGTAAACCAGAAAGTGACTGGAACCCCAAAGCATTCCACAAGGGCACGCAAGCCTCTTTCTTATCTAGCTGATTATGTTGTAAAATAAAGGAACTATAAAGTTGTCTGTATTGTAACTTGTCACTGTACTGAAACAGTATTGGAGCTATGATGTTAACTGTCTTGTCTGCTATAATGAAAGTCTATTCATTCTGGCTAACTGATGCTCTAATGTAACTTGTACTGTTTTACAAAAGTTGCTATGATGTTAAGTCTTGTAACTTGTACTATTGCCAATTGTTGCTATGAAGTTTGTCTGATCTAAGAGGGGAGGGGTGTTATGTATTGGGCTTTATTCAATTTACTTCTTATACCTACAGCAACAGTCATGAATATATGGAAAAACTTTCTGATTCAGAAAAACACATTGATCAAGAAAGATACTGGTCAAAGGAAAAAGATTAAAGTGAAAATTAAGAAAATAGACAATGGGATCTACTAGAGAGAATATTTAAAAAAGAAACATTTGTTTGAGTATGGTAAAAGAAATAGAAAAGATTCTGAATACATATGTTATTCTAAGAGGGATAAATTCCTTAAATAATACTGTATGCTTTTTTCCCCTTTTTTATTTTATTTCTTGATATAAGTAATATAATACTGTTGAAATGGCTTAGATGAAGGAAATGTTCTAGATAATTAAATGTGTTTAGAGAAATTATAAAGTATAAAAAAGAAAAAATGTTTTGAATAAGAGTTAAAGGATTAAATGACTAGACACATTAAATGGAATATTTAAAGATTAAATATATTTTTAATTATGGTTAAAAAGAATAAGACATTTTGGGAATGAATATGTATTAGCTTAGGAGGAATATATATATTAAGTAGTATTTTACTTTTTACGTTGCTTTACTCTTGCCCTCTTTTCCTTTTGTTTACTGTTTTTACCTATTCTTTAAGAAATATAAAAGTGTTGAGGTGGTTTATGTGGTAAAAATGGATTTAAATCTTTAAGTGCAATTAACTGTTGAGAAAATCTTAACCAGCAAGAATACTTTGAACTTCATGGGAGAAACAAATCTAAATAAGGACTGTAACAGGATATAAGAGAAGGCAACCAGAATGATTAGATAGAAAAGAAATATTATATTGATGTGATCATTATTTCTAGGAATATTGGGGAAATATCATAAATGCAACTGTTATTTATCAAAATAATAAGAATTGTATTAATTCAAGGTTTGCAAAGAAAACATTTTGGGGAAAAGGAGAAATCAACTAAATGTACTATGTGGATTATGGATTATAGAAACCAATTGTTAATTAATTTTATTTACAAATGTAAACCCAGCAAACACACTGTTTACCAACTATTAAGTGATTTATGTTTTTAAAAATCAATAAAATATATGATGAAAAAAGAGAAATGCATGAATGTGATGAAAGAAGTTTTTTGATTTAGTGAAAGTTTAAATAGCCTTAAATTAAGGAACATTTTGCATTAATATAGAATTAAAGTTTGTTGGTTCGATTGTGGTAAGAGAAATATATAATGAAGTAATGCATGTGAGAGAATAAATTGAATGCTTAGCAAATGGTTCCCTGCTGACCAGGAGAAAAAGCATGATACGTTTATTCTATTTATAGAATTGTTTACTATATTTATAGATTTGTTTATTATATTTAAAATAAATGTATAAGGAGTTATTGCAGTGATATTAGATGTGTTTTGGGAAAATAAAATTGCTTGAAGTTTTGTATAAAATGCTATTTTGTGGCTAAGAACTCAAATGATTTGTCATGAAGGTTATATAAAGAATTAATAAGTGACTAACAGTAAAACATAGTGGAATGTAATACTTCCTTTTCATGTTAAATTTCTGCTTTCAGCATTCCTTGGACCAGAGAAAACTCCTTGGATGTCTACCAGGGAGAAGTGATATCATAGGAATCATTATACAAATGAAGTGAATTGTATAAATTGTGTCCTTTGCATCAAGACAGCGTATGACTGGCACCAGTAATTCACATTATTTGTGTGATAATATCATAATATGATATGATTTCTCCTCCCTCATTTATTTTTGTCAAGTATGTTATCTTTCTAACATGTTAAATATCTCTTAACATCCTGCCTTTCTTTCCACATACAAGGACATCCTTTTTATTCATAGCTAATGCCGCTTTGGATTAATGGGATTTAGAAAATGAAATTAACATTAATACATTAGTGCACAATGTAAAATCTGTGGTCTTGAAGTTGGACCATAATTCCATTGATTATAATCAATAGTCATATGGTTAGTGGTGAATGAATTTAAAGTCTCCTCCCCAAAATCTGGTGGAGGGGGGGTAAAGTTCTTTCAAGTTTGCATATATAATATAGAACAAATGCCTACTGATAAATTTCTTGGAAATTTATTGAACCTTTTTGTTAAGAATACAGGTGAACAAAACAACACTACAATTTTTAAAGACTCGTGACTGTAAACACCTTCCTTATTCACTATATACAAATAATATTTGCAATTATAAAAGCTCTCAGTCATTGATTGGCTTAGCAAGCATTCTTTTTTCTCTTTTAGCACTACAAGTCTAACAAAGGAAAGCTATTTTTGTTTTCAAAGCAAACATTTCCATTTACCTTAAAAGATATTTGTGGGCTCTTTTGAGAATTGTCTGAATAGGAAGGTCACTGTGTAATCAATATGCTATAGCAGATCTCAGTCCTACAATTCATAGGCTTACTGTAGAAATTAAATGAAGGTTGTTGGTTGAGCACTAGACAATGGGTGAGATTTTACAAAAGAGTTAATTGAAGAGAAAGCAAGTCACAACATGGGATGCTTTACCTGTTAAGATGATATTCAGTCTCATTTGAAAGAATCAAAGCTGCATTTCATTATAAAGTTACAGCTTTAAAAAAATAGAGCTGGAAACAAGTTCACCAGGTGGGATATTTTTTTGCATATTTAATCAAGAAAAACAGAACCACAAATTGGGCTGCTGCTAATATAACCCACTTTCCATAGCAATATTAGTCAATCTTGGCAGCTTCCAGGCATATCAACTGTATTTCCAGAGTTCTTTGCAATACTATGCCTAGATATTTTAGGATTAACTACTTGGAAGTTGTTCAGATTGAAAGATTCTATTGGTAACCCTCAACATGCAACTACAATTGGGACCAGAATTTCAGTTTCTAAGCAACGTGGTTGTTATGTGAATCATACCCAATTTTATAACCTTTTTTGCCACAGTTGCTAAGCAAATCAGTTGTTCAGTGACTCCAGCTACCCCCAAATGACTATCAGGAACTGGCTGGGAAGGTTGCTAATGGAGATCACATGACTCCAGGACACTGCAACCATCATAAATACATGTCAATTGCCAAGCACCCAAACTTTGTTAAAGTGACCTAGGGGGTGCTTTGATAATCTTAAATGAGAGGACTGATCTTTGATCACTTTTTTCAGTACTGTTGTAACTTTGAGTGGATGCTAAATGAATGGTTGTAAATTAAGGACTACAGGAGGACTTGTAAATTAAGGACTTCTGAGGAAGGCTGAAATATCTATTCTTCCAGATGCTGCTGAGCTACAATACCCAAGATAACTGATCATTGGTCATGATAGATAGCATTTCTGGGAATTGTGGTTCTCCCAGATTAAGAGGCTTCCTCAGTCTTTTAGCTTTATTCATTGATTTTTGGTCAGGTATCCTCAAGTATAAGAACTAACAGGTAATAGGAGCCCACAGCATAATATCAACAGTTTCATATTTCTATGTTTATGGCTGTTTGTTGGATGCTTTATAGAAACTTATCTGCAAAGATATTAATGTTCAATTTTTATTCCTTACATATAAAATAAGTAACTTATAAAAACTTACAAAAAAGAGAAAATCATCAATAAAATCACTAAATTAAAAATGCCTCCTCCAAATCCAAAGTTTTATAGTAAAGGTACATTCAGAGTAATGGGTTGTTTAATCTTTTTTCAGTTGGGGGTAGTATTTTATTTATTTTCCACCTCTAAGAACCATGCTAGTATCTCTTTAACTAGAGTGATAGCTAACGGTCTAAGGATGAAAATGTTTGACCCACTGGGGCAGTATTTAACTAACTCTTATCTGTTGTTTCTTCAGGAAGCTTATGTATGTTTGCCCAATAGGTGGTCAAGTTTTTTTCTTAAACCAAAAATTTGAAAAGAAGCTCAATTCATGTGTGGATACAAAAGAAAACCATAAAACTAGAGATAAGAGACTTGGAATCTATCCATCAACAATATGGACTTAAATAGCAGATATAACCTATACATAGATAACTTCATCCCAGCCTGCCACAATATGGTGAATTTATTTTTAAACTATAGTAGTTAATTCTAAATTTACAAGTAGACATTTAAATGATTGTATACAAACACTTGTCTCTTTTGTCTCAATTTTGGTGATTCATTTCCTCTTCGAGAATGATTTGTAAAAGAGCATCCTCTTTTTTAACAATTTGTGTTGCCTCCTAAACACTAGGAAATGGGAATATCAATCACAGGAATGCTCCATTTATTAACATTTTCTTAGAAACTGATGTTTTATTTATAGAAAAATATTAGTTTATAGCTGAGTTTGAAACACTTAGCTTTTTAAAGTCTTAACAAAGAGGGTCAAAACTTTTCTTATATTTTTATGCCATAAAATATACACTGATTGTATAACCACCATTTCCAATGTTTCTCCAATATATATATTGGTAAGCCAGAGAAATCTAGAATTCATTTATTGTAATAAATGCTATTTCCTGCATAAAGACCTATATGATTTCTCTCTTAGAAATTATAATTTATAAAATGTTGTGCATTAAATTCATTCGTCTGTGTTTTAAAAGTTTATCAGTATTTTGTCAAATTAAATTATACATTTTAATATGGTTCTCTGAGAATAATCCATTGCCTAATTGGTCACATTGGTTTAAATATCTGTAAATGCATATGTGCAGTTGTGCAGCTTAATTACATGCCTTGCTGACTTATGGTCCTTTTGATTGCCTACATTTATAAATGACAAAGTGGTCAAATCATATAAGATTACTGATGATATTTTTACACCAGGATAACAAGTGGAGGTAGGTAACATCATGAAATAAAAACCTAAATTAAATAACCCAGTAAACCAAACATAACTGGCAGTTTAACATAATATAAAGGTGAAGCAGAAAATACCTGAGCATCCATGTGGAAAAATAACTAGTTTCATGCCTGTGCCTTGGAAGTTTCCTGAAAACATATTTAGTAACAGCAAAGTATATTTCTATCTATTTTTAAAATCTGAAAAAGAAACACTCAAGAGATCATCATATTACTGTGATAATAGACAGGAGTAATCAGTTTTGAAGATTAAAATATTGGGAGCAATAACATTAGTACCAGCAATCCATAGGGCACAGGTGGCTGGAAAGGCAGTCAAAAAGTCAAGATGGTATAACAACTGTTTGGGTAAAGTTCCAACTTTTTTTTTAGTATGTATAGAGCTTTAGTTTGTCAGCTATTGTCACCACCTGTAGCACTGTTTCTTGCCACCTTTAAGATGTGGCAAGACTTCTTCAGCTCTAAGAAGTCTCCAGAAATTTAAGTGCATATATCTGCCAAGCTTGAGATAAATCAATCTAGACTTTCTCTGCCTAGATCAGGGGTCTTCAAACTTGGCCCATTACTCAGCACGTGGGCTGAGGAATTCTGGGAGATGAGGTCCACAAGTCATAAAAGGGCCAAGTTTGAAGACCCCTGGTGTTGTGTAGTGGGTTCTGGAGAGCAGGAAGGACGCCGAGATGATGAGTACAGCATAGCAGCTCTTTATTAGGTGAAGGGACTGTACTAGGGAATAGGGGCTACCTGCACTCTTATATATACCTGGCCAGCACCTGGCCAGGTACTCAACCAACCAATCAGCTTGAACCTCTGTTTCCCACCGAAATGCTTCCCGCCAAAACAGTTACAGTTCAACGCCTCATGGTAGTGATTCTTATACACAGCTTTAGGTGTTGCAATAAAGCTTAATACATAACACCCCTTCCCCCTTAAGGATGAAACTATATACACAAACAATGAATGTACATTCATGACAACAACTTCCCCATGGACCCAGCCACCCGGCTTCCCTTATTTATGCACATAGACTATGAGGTACGCGGGTGGCCTATGGGACCACGAGGAACATCTTAGGGTTTCCTCCCCCTTGTGGGCTGGTGCCTTACTCAGTGTATCCTGGACGTCCAAGTACTCCTGCACTGGAGAGTCAGCCGGTAAGCTCTGGCTGGCCGTCTCTGGTGGACCCACCCCATAGTCAGACACTGTGGCAGGGTTAGTCCCCCCGGTCCTGGGGGGGTTGCTGTCCAGGTTGATCGGGGTTTTCCTGGTCCACCTCGGCCTCGGATGGGGTTGTTTGGGAATGTGAGCTAGCTTGTGTGTCAGCTTGGAAACTCCATGAGGAATAATTTTCCCCATGGTCGCTTGTTGACTGTTCTGAAACTCTTTTCTTTACTTGGTCTATGTGCCGTTTGACCTGACGACCCCCTCCACCCCTACTACATAAGATAGGGGCCCAGTTTTGTCAAGCACCACCCCCAAAATCCACGAGTGTCCCAGACCATAGTTTCTGGCCCAAACCAAGTCACCCAGGTGTAGGTGGGGTTTTGGGTTGTGCAGCCTCAGATGCCACTCTGTGGGGGTGAAGTTTGGTGATGAGGCACCTGCCCCAATGGAGCTCTGCAGGACTCTTCCCCATGGCTGTGCAAGGTGTGGTGTGTTGTGATAATAGGAATTCCACCAACCTGTGGTGCCAATCACCTACGATAACTCATCATCCTTTCTCCTTGTCCATTGGTTGATGGGTGGAAGGGTGCGGATGTGGCATGTCTAATCAAGTTTGCTCTCATGAAGGCCTGAAATTCAGCAGCGGTAAATTGAGTCCCATTATCAGATACCACAACGTCAGGCAGATCATGTGTGGCAAAAAGTCTCCTGAGCACTTGGTCATATTTGACATGGTCATATTTGGGACTGGCACTACCTCCAGCCATTTTGAGTGGCTGTCTACCACTATTAGGAAAAGCTGTCCTTGAAATGGACCAGCGTAGTCTATATGGACCCTGGACCAGGGTGTATGTGTTGCCTCCCATTTGTGAACAGGTGCTTGGGACATCTCAGGTCTGGACCTTTGACAAGTGAACCTGTTCTTCCACTGCCTTGTCTAGCCCTGGCCACCACAGGTAGCTCCTAGCTAGCGCCTTCATGCGAACTATGCCTGGGTGCCCTTCATGTAGGGACTGTAGAACCCTATGTCTTAAAGTTGATGGTATGATGACCCTGCTACCCCACAACACGCATCCCTTATGGGCGGACAACTTGTGTCTCCTTATGAAGTATGCTTGGAATTCTGGGCCTGGGCTTTTATCCTGCCACCCTATGAATACCCAAGACTGAACTCTGCTCAGGATCTTGTCTGAGGCTGTCTCAGCTGCTATGTCCCCTGCTTTGAGAGGGCATTCAGGTAGCTCCTGGATTGCTAGTATCTGGGTAGCCAGTGCCAGATCTGGCTCTATGTTTGCTAGGGGTAGCCTACTTAGGCCATCCGCATGACCCATCTGTTTCCCGGGCTTATGAACCAATTTGAAATTATAAGCCGATAAGAATATGGACCATTGAACATCCTTGGGGACAGTATTTGGGGGGGGTTGTTTGTCAGTGGTGAATAAGCCTAATAGATGCTTATGGTCCGTGAAAACTGTGAATTCCCTACCATACAGGTAGTCATGGAATTTTTTGACCCAGGCCACTATTGCCAGGGCTTCCTTGTCTATTTGTGCATAGTTCCTCTCTGCCCCTGACAAGATTCCCGAGTAATATGCAATGGGGACCTGTTTGCCATTTTCCTCCAGATGGCTTAGCAGTGCTCCCACTCTGTATGGTGAAGCATCGCAAGCAATGCAGATGGGCTTTGTTTCTATGAAATGTGTGACTGTTGAATTGCTAGACAGTAATCCTTTTAGGTCCTGGAAGCTTTTTTCATGGATACTGGTCCATTTCCATGCAGCTTTTTTATCCAGAAGCCTGTGCAGTGATTCAGCTATTGTTGCTTTGTGGGGTAGGAAAGAGTGATAAAAATTTAATAATCCCAAAAAGGCTTGCAGTTCAGGCTTGTTTTTGGGAGTTGGGGCCATCTTGATTGCCTTCACTTTGGATTCTGCGGGGTGAATCCCACTGGCATCTATCCTGAACCCCAAAAATACTGTGGATGCAACCCATATGCTGCATTTGTCTCTTTTTAGCTTGAGACCTGCAGAATGAAGCCTATTTAAGACTGCCCTAAGTCTGTCTGCCAGCACTTCTTCAATGTCCCCTGCAGTGAGGACATCATCAAAATAAGGGCAAACACCTTGGATTCCTTTAAGTGTTCACTCCATTACCTCCTGAAAAATCCCAGGTGCCACACTTACACCAAATTGCAGGCGGTTGACTCTGAAGGCTCCCCTGTGCGTTACAATTGTTTGAGCTTCAGCAGTTTCCATGGTGACCAGTAGCTGCTGATACGCCTACACGAGATCTAGTTTAGCAAAGATGGTGCCACCTTGGAGGGAAGCGAGAACATGGCTGACCGTGGGGACCAGGTAAGTGTGCTGGTTAAGGGCCTTGTTTACTGTACATTTATAATCGGCACAGATGTGTATCTCCCCATTACTTTTGAGGGGGGTGACAATTGGGGTCTCCCACTCCCCCCCATCTACCGGCTGCAGGACCCCCTGTTCCACTAGCTTAAACTGCATGGATAGGGTGGCCTCCCCCTTTATTTTTACTGGGGCATTTTGGAAGTCAGTCAACAAGATACTAGAGGGCCTCAATTTAACCCACTGCTTGCTCCGGCCACAAACAATTTTAAACAATTTTAGGAAATAATTGAGACTGCAGAGCCAGAGTCTAGCTCCATTTTACAAGGGATGCCCTATAGATGGACTTCCAGTTTTAGCTTGGGCCTAAATGGGCAGCGGGCTCTGGTTCGGCAGACAGCCCTCTGGCTCTTGCAAAACCCCATGCGGGTCAGGTTCGGAGTCCTGGTACCTTTCCACTATGAGACCGGCTGTTGCTTGTGTCAGCCCTCTGGAGGACGGCTATGGCAGACCGCTGCAATGTGGCCCATTTTTTCCACAGGCCTGACACATGGCCAACCAGAACTTGCAGCTCATCCATGCATGGTTGCTGCCACAGCCTCCACATTTTGGGGAAAGAGCTGCCTTCGGTGGGCTCTCCCTTTGCTAGCATTGCTGCTCCCATTGCTCAGGCCTTCTCCGGACCAGGTCGATCTCAGTCTCCTCTTTCTCCATGTTGCCACTGTACGCCACACCCTCGTAGTTTACCGATTTGTCGGCCTTGTGCAGGGGTGTCTGGACCACTTGTACCGGGCCTCCGGCCACCTTGTCGGCCAAGATCTCATCTTGGGCTTCTTGGAGGGTGATATCTGGCCTTGCGAAGAGCCTCTGTTGCAGATGCTTGTCTCTTAGGCCGCACACCAGCCTATCCCAAAGTCTCTAGTCCAGGTTGGAGAACTGGCAGAGGCGGGCAGCATGTCACAAGGCCGCGATGAACTCTGATGCAGATTTGCCTGGCTGTTGTACCCTCTGGTCAAACCGGAATTGCCAGGCCAGTGTGGACATTCAGGGCTTGAAATGCCCATTTAGCTTTGTCGTGAGGTCTCTGTATGACACGGTTTCAATCGGCGTCGGTGCAAATAAGCTTTCGGCCAAATCGAATGTGGCCAGCCCGCTTATGCAAAGCAGGGTCGCCATTTTTAGGCCATCCTTGGTGATTTGGTTCACCCGGAGATAGTTCTCGACTTGCCCCAGGTGTGATGCCCATCATTCAGAATGGCGAATGTCAAATTCTCTGGGCTGGCCGACCTTCAGCATCTTCCTCTCGTTCTTGGATCCTGCTCTGCCAACTCAGACGGTTGGTTCTGAGTAAGTGAGGCTGCTAGTGTGGTGACTAGCTGGCCTTAGGGGGAGGGAAAGATGCCTCTTTCCTCCAGCATGCGAAGCCATCCCCTCGTGAATTCAGCTCTTTAATGTGAAGCAGGATCCCACCTTCATCACCACTGTTGTGTAGTGGGTTCTCGAGAGCAGGAAGGACACCGAGATAATGAGTACAGCATAGCAGCTCTTTATTAGGTGAAGGGACTGTACTGGGGAATAGGGGCTACCTGCACTCTTATATATACCTGGCCAGCACCTGGCCAGGTACTCAACCAACCAATCGGTTTGAACCTCTGTTTCCTGCCGAAATGCTTCCCACCAAAACAGTTATAGTTCAACGCTTCCTGGTAGTGATTCTTATACACAGCTTTAGGCGTTGCAATAAAGTTTAACACATAACACCTGGCCTAGATGTTTCTTTCATGGACACACAACCTAGCAGATGCTCTATTAAAAAAAAAAAGGAAGGAGATTTACAAGAGGGAAAGAGAAAGACAACTTACAGTGGCTTAGTCTTTACCTACTTGGGATGAGGCTAGTCACAGCTTGTTTATTTGTGACATCCAGGTTGTGACACTGCCTTCAGCAAGTTATCATACTTTCAAGCAGCCCTACTGTATATAGTCTCCTTACTCCATATCTTTTAATATTGAAACACTCTGTCACATAGGACCCTTAATAAATAGCTATTTCTGATAAGCAATAGGACCTGCAAAAGGGTGTTGTTTTGTGAATGTTTCAATGGAAATGGAAAATGTTTAGAACTCCAATGAAGAATTAAGTTTAATGCAAGTCCAATTCCATTTGGCTCTCTCATAAACATATGCAGAAACAAGCACAGAAAAATAAACTGGCAAAATGAGCATATGACAGTTCAACAGTTAGGCACTGCAAGTATCTCCAACCACCATCTCTCTTTCCTTCCTTTTTTAAAAATAGAATTATCAAGCCATCAAAAATTTTCATTACCAGAGAACCATTTTATCTTTTGTTTGATATTCCTGTTGTCATGTTTTTTTTATTGTATCTTAGACAAAGAAGCTCAGTTATTCACAGTTTAACTCCCAGATCACTGGTGTTCTCTTAACCCAGACATGTCAAACACAAGGCCCGGGGGCCAGATCCGGCCCGTGAAGTGGTTTCATGCGGCCCGTGAAACCATCCTGGAAACTGTGAGGGAACGGCCCCCACTGCCCTAGCCCAGAGACCCTCCTCCTGCCAGAGACCCTCAGATCTGTCCCACTCCTGCCCAGGCCCCCATAGGCACCCTTGATGTGAATGATATAAAGCTGGCCATGCCCACCCAGTAGGCCATACGCACTTTAGCCACATCCACCCAGTAGGCCATGCCCACCCAGGCCACACCCACCCGGCCCCCTGAAGGCAACCGCAATGCTGATGCGGCCCTCAATGAAATTGAGTTTGACACCCCTGTCTTAACCCTTCCTTTTGAACCTTTCCACACTATATAATCACCTCATTGACTTCCAGATGTTATAATTAGATTTTCCTAATAGGGAAACACTTAGTTTTACATAATTTACTTAATTACTTGCTTCATTTAATTTTCTGCAAACCTTCATCACAAAGCCTGTCCAATAGATGCTGTCCATTAGAAGTGAAGAAGAGATTGCCCAACTAACACCTCTTCCCTGCAGCATTTTTGCACTTCATCTAGGCCTTCTAAAATAATTTGGTGTCTGTAATCTATTTGTTAGTATTACTGTCAGGCTGCAAATGTGTACAGGCAAACATATCAGTCACATATAATAGAAATGACACCAGCTGAAAATCAAGGAAAACTGTATTAGGGCCTAAGTCAATCCACATTTAGAAATACATTTAAAAATTGCCAACTGATTAACTCTTTGCTGTTTAGCCAATGGTGTCATACTCTAGAAAGCAGTTCAGAAATATTTTCCAAAGTTGTAATTAATTTTTGGGATAATTCATTGATAAATTAGCTCAGAGAAAGTATAGCAATTCCTCAGCTTGGAATGATACTTATGTCTATAAAATGCACTGAAGCACTTGTCTTACTCTGGATATTGCAGTATGTGGTAAAAAAAAAACAAAAAACCTCAGAAAAACTAAGGGAAGCCAGATCCAGACCTACAAGAAAATCTTCCACTGCTCAATTTGTATTACTGCTGCCTCTACTGTAACTCCATTGCAGCTGTTATACTTTCATAAAATGTCAAGTAAAGTTGTATTATTACTAAGTAGTTGCCTACTCAATATAAAACTTCAGAATATCACATAGAAAATGCTCCTTTATTGTTCGTTATTCAGACAGTCATAAAACATACTGCTCTAAGAATCCATCTCCTGCCAGTCTCTTCGCTGGGAGCTTTGCTTTTACCTTTCTCAATCTGCTCAAGTAACTATAGAACATGACAGCCTGAAACTGCTTTATTTCCTATCTGGTACTGTAAGGGAACGTGGAAGTATTGACTGTTTTTTATCACCTGCCAGTATACTGAGGACAGAGGTGAGGAACTAATAGCCTTCCTGGTGCAACTGAACTATTAGACGCTGTCTCAACCTGTGGATTCAGCAACAAGTTGAGACAGATAAACATGCAGCCCAAAGTATTGGGCAGAAAAGTATACATATGTCAGGTAATCTAAACCACAAAATAAAAGACAAAGTTCTTAATGTATTTGTTGTTGTTAGCTGCCAAGTCGTGTCTGACCCATCGCGACCCCATGGACAACATTCCTCCAGGCCTTCCTTCCTGGTCTTCCTTAATGTCTAAATCAGATCAAAGTCCTTAATGTATAAATCCAAGAAGTCAATCCAAGAGCTAAGAATAGAGCTCAAAATAATTACAAGACTTCACAAGATGTTATTTCTATAGCTGGTTCACTCCCAAATGGAGAATTTTATTCAAAATGCTACAAGCCTTCATGTCAACAGAACTGATATGCATCTCAGTGAGCTCAGAGTGTAGGTTAAAAGTATCAGTGCCTATGCAGTAAATAGATGTTTCTTCCAAGGAGGGAGTTTTTTTCTGTCTTGAGTTTCTGTATCTCAGTGACTTCCCAACCAGCAATATAATCACTTCTGGGAATTTGGAAGTCATACTTAGAAATCTGGGTAAAAGTCTGAGGTCTTAGGTCCAATATTTACTGGGACCAGCTCTTCTCTGCTTTCAACACTAGGACATGCATTTGGCTTCTGCATTCTGAAGAAGAGGTTTTTGTGAAGGTTCTGCAAACAACTCAGTCCCAGACCATAAAAATAACCACTTTGCTTTTATTCAGACATTCTTCTGAGAGTAAATGGGTTGCATTTCCTATGTGAAGGACTCTTGGCAAGGGGTGAGCTGCACCTCACAAAAACAAGGAAAAATGTACTCAGAAAAAGACTGGTGCAACTCATCAGGAGGGCTTTAAGCTAAAATTGAGGGGGAAGGGTGACTAATTTCAAGAATCTCTACAACCCAAAACCAATCACAAATCACAAGAAAACAAATCAAACCATGAGGTAGGAAATAATAAGAAAAATGAAAAACTCAAACAATAATCAGGAGGTGCAGGAAACATACCCACGGACAGGCATAAAAATCTTAAATGCTTATATGCAAATGCTCAAAGCTTGGGGAACAAACAGGGCAAACTAGAAGCAATAGAACACGAGGATGGGTATGATATAGTTGGCATTACAGAAATCTTGTGGGATGAAACCCATGAATGGAATGGACTGCTGGATGGATACAAATTGTTCAAAAGAAGAAGGTCTACAAAAAGAGGAGGGGGAGTTGCACTATATGTTAGAGAACATTACATATCTATAGAAATGCACATGATCAAAGATAAAATCTCTCCAGAATGTATATGGGTCAATATAAAAAAGGGGGAAAATGACATTGCCATAGGTGTATATTACAGGCCAACGAACCAATCAGAAGAAATAGATGGACTCTTTGCCAACCAGTTAACAAATGTATGTAGGAAACATACCACAGTAGTAATGGGAGACTTCAACTATCCAGATATCAACTGGGAAACAAACTCCACAGCAAGTGGAAGATCAAACAGATTACATAACAGAGTTTTGAAGGAGATGGCAGATGTTATCTCAGAACCATTATACCACATCTTTCACAAATCCTGGAGCACTGGGGAAGTACCTGAGGATTGGAAAAGGGGTGATGTGGTTCCCATCTTCAAGATGGAAAAAGGGAAGGGGAAAAAACAGACCCAGGAAACTGCAGACCAATCAGTTTAACATCAATACTTGGGAAGATCCTAGAAAAGATAATTAAAAAACAGATCTGTGAACAACTAGAAGCAAACAAATTTACAACTAGTAGCCAGCACGGGTTTGTTAAAAACAGATCATGCCAAACCAATCTTATTCTTCGATAAAGTAACTAAACTAGTAGACCAGCGAAATGCTATGGACATAATATATTTAGATTTCAGTAAGACATTTGATAAGGTAGACCACTCTTTGTTAAGCTAGAAAAAGGTGGAATAGACAACATCACCACCAGATGGGTCTTTAGCTGGCTGGCAAACTGTACTCAACAAGTAGTCCTCAATGGCACCACATCCACATAAGCAACGGAATATCACACAGTTCCGTCTTACTCTTCAATATCTTCATAAATGACTTAGATGAGGAAATTGAATGGGAACTCACCAAATTTGCAGACGACAGCAAACTGACAGAAGTAACCAACACCCCAGAAGTCAAACTCAAGATACAAAAAGATGTTGACAAACTTGAACAGTGGAACCTATCAATAAAATGAGTTTCAAGGAGGATAAAAGCAAAGTTTTACATTTAGGCAGAAAAAATCAAAGGTACGAATACAGATTGGGTGATACCTGGATCAAAACAGTAACTGAGAGAGACCTTGGAGTCCTATTAGGCTATGAACCAGCAGTTTGCAACAGTGACCAAAAAAGCTAATACAATCCTGGGTTGTATAAACAGAAACATAGAATCAATATCACATGAAGTATTAGTACCACTTTATAAAACCCTAGTAAGACCACACCTGGAATACTGCAGCCAATTTTGGTCAACATATCACAAAAAAGATGTTGAGAATTTGGAAAAAATTCAGAGAAGAGGAACTAAGATGATCAAAGGCCTGGAGACTAAAACATATAAAGAACGGCTGTGGGACCTGGGTTTGGCTAGTCTAAAGAAAAGAAGAAATAGGGCAGACATGATAATAGTATCCCAGTATTTGAGGAGCTGCCACAAAGAAGAGGGGGTTACATTATTCACCAAAGCACCAGAGGGAAGAACAAGAAACAATGGTTGGAAACTTATCAAAGAGAGAAGCAACCTGGAATTAAGAAGAAACTTCCTGGTAGGAGGACAATTAACCAGTGGAACAGTTTGCCTCCAGAAATCATGGGCACTCCATACTGGAGATTTTAAAGAGACTAGATAGTCACTTGTCTGAGATGGTATAGGTTCTCCTGCTTGAGCAGGAAGCTGGACTAGAAGACCTCCAAGGTCCCTTCCAGCTCTATTCTATTCTATTCTGTTCTGTTCTGTTCTGTTCTGTTCTGTTCTGTTCTATTCTATTCTACTTTTGTAGCGGTTCTTTAACTGGGACTAGAAAAAGAAACAAATTGTGTAGCCTTGCCTAACTATTGCTATCTCGCTTCTGTAATCAGTGTTTGCATCAGGGATAAATTTCATGCAAGCATGGGAAACATGTATACAGATGAGAAGTACTAAAGGAGGAAATAAGGGAGTATGCAGGAATGATTGATGTCTTCCTTATATTGTAATAACCCTGTTTTCTGATTTTCATTGGCTAACAAAGTTTATAAAGCAATACTGCTAACTTTTTAAGGTGTGGCGCTTCTGAACTGCTGCCAGTGTTCAGATTGTTTGCCCGCCCTGGACTTAATTCAATCAAAATAAACAGACATGTGAATCTGCACAAGCAAAACCCCCAATACATTACACCCCTCCCCCCAGATGGTACACACATTATTTACTAATATAATCTTGAAGATATTTCAGTGATTGACAAGACTATTCAGAATGCCAGGGGATTCTGGGGAACTCCTGGTCTACCTGCTTGCCTGCCGGGCTGAATAGACCGGGACTCTTGAGTTTGATTGAGTCAAATTAACTTGGGTTCCTTTGGCTGGCCATCCCTGGTCAGCCCAAACCAAAGTCCAGTTGGGTAGTGGGGTCAGCAGGAATGCTTCACAGTTTGTCCTTCCCTGTCTAGGGACACAATTGGAACTTCCGGATGGTATCATCTATGGCCATGTCCCCATTGTAATGTCTGAAAGAATTCTCAGAGCATGTGAGCTGCTCTGTTAGACTGCTGGCTGGTGGCTCTTGTTGTGGACCCTATGGGGAGTCCTCGGTTAGTGACTGTTCAGCAAACCACCATTGCAGCTGATCAATATGTCGGCGAATAACCCACCCCCTGCTAGGACCACCTCATAGGAGAGGGGGTCCTGAGACCTTAACAATTTTAGCGGGTATCCACAAAACCCCATGCCCGTAGTTCCGAGCGCACTCCCTATCACCCACTTGCAAGCCCTTTGGTGCCTTTGGGCATGCGATGTCTGCTGCTACTCAGTCCAGGTGTAAACAGTCCAGTTTTGTGTTCAGTCTTCTTCCCCAACAAAGCTTTGCCTGTGGCTGTGCATGGCAAAGTGTTCTGGCATAGCAAGAAATCAGCCAGCCTATGGTGCCAATCCCCTGACACAATGCGTTTTAGTGACTCTTTCATCGTACAAACCATGTGTTTTTCCTGCCCGTTCGTCGAGGGGTGAAAAGGAGCTGGCGTGGTGTGCCTTATGAGGTTGGCCCTCAGGAAGGCCTGAAATTCAGATGCTGTGAACTGGGCCCTGTTGTCGGAGACTAAGACATCCAGCAGCTCATGTTTAGCAAAAAGTTTCCTAAGCACCTGGATGGTCCTAGCAGTGATCATAGTGGATATGGGAATTACTTCCAACCATTTAGAGTGACTGTTGACCACTATCAAAAACAGCTGTCCCTGAAAGGGCCCAGCAAAGTCAATGTGGATCCTTGACCACGACATATGAGTCTCCTCCCATCTGTGGACAGGGGCCTGTGGCATATCTGGTCTGGACTGTTGACATGTGTAACACTCATGTACTCGGGTCTCGATAGTCTTATCTAACCCTGGCCACCAAAGGTAGCTCCACGCCAGTGCCTTCATCCAGACAATACCCAATGCCCCTCATGCAGAGACTGGAGGACTCTGTGCCTTAATGAACTGGGGACAATAACCCTACTTCCCCAAAGAATGCACCCCTTATGAGCTGAAAGTCATCTGGTGTGAACCAGGACAGAACCCTGCTTAAGGTTCTGTCTGCTGCTGTTTCTGCAGTGACGTCCCCTGTATGGAGAGGAAATTCTGGCAAATCTTGAATAGACAAGATGCAAGCAGCTGGATCTGGATCTGGCTCCACATGTGGCAATGGCAATCTGCTAAGATCATATGCGTGGCCCATGTCTTTGCCAGGTTTGTGGATCAGCCTGTAGCTGTAGGCTGACATAAAAATGGACCACCTAACTATTCTGGGGAAAAGTATTTCAGGCGTCTGCCTGTCTGTGGTGAATAATCTCAGCGATGGCTTGTGGTCAGTAAAGACAGTAAAATGGCGGCCATACAAATAGTCATGGAATTTTTTAATCCCAGCCATGATGGCCAAGGCCTCTTTGTCAATCTGAGCATAATTGCACTCAGCCAAGGACAAAGTCCTTGAATAATAAGCAATAGGGGACTGAGTCCCATCAGCCGATAAATGGCTTAGTGCAGCTCCCACCCCATAAGGGGACGTATCACATGAAATACAAACTGGCAAGTTTTCATTAAAGTGCGTAAGCACTGAATTGGAGGTCAGTAGTGATTTTACCACCTTAAAACTATTTTCCTGAAACCTAGTCTATTTCCACGGGGTGTTCTTGTTTAAGAGTTGGTATAACAGCTCTGCCACTGTGGCCTTGTTAGGAAGGAACATGTGGTAAAAATTTAGGAGGCCCAGGAATACTTGGAGCTCTCCTTTATACCTGGGGCTTTGTGTCAACTGAATTTCCTTCAGCTTGGACTCTGCAGGATGAATGCCTTCAGCATCGATACAGAACCCCAGGAATTCCATGAAAGGGACCCCAATTTTACATTTGTTCTTCCTCACTTGAGTCCCGCTGTGCAAAACCACTGAAGGACAGCTTTGGGCCGCCCTGCCAGGACCTCAGTGGACTCTCCAGCGATGAGTACATTGTCAAAATAGGGGCAGACCCCAGAATACCCTTGAGCGTACACTCCAGTACTTCCTGGAAGATCCCTGGGGCTACGTTAACCCCAAATTGGAGACGCTTGACCTTAAAAGCCCTTCTATGTGTCACAATTGTTTGTGCGACTGTTGTGGCCTCATCCACTAGTAACTGCTGATAGACCTATGCCAAATTTAACTTATCAAACACGCTACCCCTTTGCAGTGATGCCAAGATGTGGCTAATGACTGGCACCAGGTATGCGTGCTGCTGCAGTGCCTGGTTAATAATGCACTTGTAATCAGCACAAATCCTGACCTCTCTGTTGGCCTTCAGTGGTGTTACAATAGGAGTTTTCCACTCCCCACCATCTACAGGCTGTAATACCCCGACTCACCAGCTTGTCCAGTTCTGCATCAATTTTGTGCTTTAACGCAAAAGGCACATGATGGGGCTTAACCCTAATTGGCATTATAGAGGAATCAAGCTTAAAGACTATCAGAGAGCCCTTGTACTCTCCCAGGCTTGTGTCAAAAATCTGCGAATTCCTTGCAGACTGATGTCAAGCTCGCCACTTGTGTCCGGTGAATTCCGGTTACTTGAATGCCCAATGCATCTAACCAATCAAGCCCAATGAAGCTTGTTCTCTGGCCCTCCAACACAATGACATCTAGGGCCCCCGAAAACCACTTGAATTTTATGACCAAAGTGGCCTCGTCCCTGACAGCTACTTGGGAATTCTGGAAGTCCATTAAAATAATATGAGACAAGCAAAGTTTGGCCCACCTCTTGCTGTGGTTGCAAATGAACCAGACGGTCTCAAGAGAAATAATAGATACAGCTGAAAAGGTGTCCAGATCCATTCTGCAAGCAACACCTTGCACCTCAACTTGTAGTCGAAGTTTTTGTTTCAGGGAGCGGTGAGCTCCCATGCGGCAGACACTCCTGCATCTGGAGCAAAACCCTACTCTATGTTGCCCCAGTACCTCTCCTGAATGGCTCATCCAGATGGCGGTCCTTCTGGCTACCTCTACAGATGGTGGCGATGTGGCCTGATTTCCCACAGGCTCGACATGTGGCTTCCTAAATTTGCAGTCTGCTCGTTGATGGTGGCCTCCACAGCCCAAACATCAAAGGAAGGGAACTGCCTTGTCAGGGGGTCTTGGTTTCTTGTCTTGGTCTCGTTGAATCTTGTTGTCCTCATGTCAGATTTTACGTCTTCTTGTTGTTTAGCATCTTTGTGGTGGACAGCTTCTGCGTGCGGTGTGCTTTTGGCAGGCCGCAATGCTTTCATGGTCCTGCTGGTGCTTTTGTCTGCCATGACCTCTTTCAAAGCTTCCTGGAGCAAGAGAGTCTCCTTTGTGAAAAGTTTTTGTTGGAGCTCTCTGCTCCTGAGTCCACAGACAAGGTGGTCTCAAAGTCTTTCTTCCAAGTCCGTGAACTGACAAAGACAAGACGCCTGCCTCAATGCTGCAATGAACTCCATGGCCGTCTTGCCAGGTTGTTGTTGTTCAAAGGCATGCCTCCAAGCTATCACTGACAGCTGCAGTTGAAAATGGTTGCCGTGCTGTTTCTTCAGGTCTGCGTATGTAACGGACTCCAGCTGTGCCCGAGTGACCAAGTTCTCAGCGATGTAGAATGTTGCAGGCCCCCACACACAGAGGAGTGTTGCAGCCTTCAGACCATCTTCGGCAACTTGATTTGCTCGAAGGTAAATCAGAGATGTAGGACGTCCATCTCTCTGGATGTGTTACATCAAACTCTTTGAACTTACCAACCTTTGCCATTGTCAGCAGTTTTCTTTTCTTCCTGCTTCTCTCATTGCCTCATGCTGCTGGCTTCTGTTTGGGCCCTGGGACTGATCCTTAGGGCATGGTGGTCTCCAGCGTGGCTTGCTGGCAGACTGTGGGGGGAATGTGGTTCCTGCCAGGCTCTGCTCTGGCCTCACCTCCAAGTGACTTCAGACTCATCTGAAGGTGCAGCACTATCCCATCCTCATCGCCAGTGTTTTATATATTTGGTTCAGTCACAGTGAACGAGATACAGGCATTCAAGCAGGAACAAGGTTTATTGAAGTAAAACAGGAACAGAAGCAAAACTGTAGCTGCTGCACCACTATTTATACAGGTGGCCTCTAGGCAGCGAGCAATAGGTTTGAAGGAGCCCATTCCTGCCCCAAATCTACCAAAGATAACCTTGGCAAGTCTGGCCTAGGTGACAACCGTTACACACACACACCATTGAGCAATCGTTAATGCAGCATTGAAACAGAAACATGAATCTGCACAAGCAAAAAAACCCATACATTACAGGTAGTATTGTTATATTCATTATTTTTAAAGATTACAGATGTAACAAATTCCCTTACCTGCAATAAATACAGTTAAATAGGAAAAGAACTCAGTTATATGGCAGCATTTTCTATTAAGATTCTGACTTACTGAAAATCCTCAATTCACATTCACATAGTCTACATCAGCATATTTTTCCATTACTTGTAAGGAAAAAATATAATTTAACTAATTTTCTTCCTTCAGGTCATGATAGCTCTTTTCAATTACATAGTCAGATTTTTCTCAATGAAAGGAAAAATATATCAACAATATTAAAAGGGTTCAGAAAGCCCATCTTAAATTAATAACTTGACTTTTATTGGTATGATCACTCCAAACCTTCTAAAATATTTCATATTAAAATATAAATGGGCACTTTCTGCAGCATACAATGGAGAAGTCCAGATACAAATAGGGAAAGAATGTATACATTGGATCAGAGTCATGCCGATTATTTTTCCAACATATGTGATTTCTAAGTATGAGTCAGAACATATTCTGAATAATAGGTATCAGGAATCAGAACCAGACGATGGTGATGATGGTCAGCTCCAGTTAATTTACCTCATAAATGTTTCCATAACAGATGGGGAAATGAGATCCAATTTAATATTATAAATCATGAAAAATTGAAAGAAAGAAAGAAAATACTGTACCCTCATATGCAACAAGAAGCTTGCACTAAATATTGAGATGTACATAGGACTCTTTAGGATTCTTATGCTTTAGATGGGTTGTATTGATTAATTACTTTTGACCTACAATTCAGAGGATTCTGATGACAAGTCTGTCTTCTTACTCTGGTTGATTTGCTATGAACGTTTTCAATCTTCAAATTCATTATGACATTAATATGAAATTATATCTTCAGAATTGAATAGCCATACGTATTAAGGGATATAGTTTGATTAGACACTAGTATTTTATGGAAGAAAACAAATGCTGTTGATTATATTTAGAAGGTTTATGCTGGTCATTTTATAAGTGTAATCTTTCAAACAAACTAAAATTTCTCAGAAGTGCTGTATTAAGGGGAATTATAATAGGATATTGACTGTGGGATAATCAATGATCCATTTATTATTGTGCCTTGCAGGCTTCTGAAGTTTGTAAAATAATGTATTTCAAAATTCAATAAAAACATAAACATGTAACCACAGTAAATTAATAAATGAACTTGAGTACACATGTTTAACATTACCAAGCTAAATCCTACAAACTGGGATAAATTTGTTAATATTTCTGGATGATAAAGTACAAAAAATATATGATTACCTTTTTGACATGCTATAAATAAGACATATATCTAGTCTTTACCTGAACTTACCAGGATACAAGTTCCTGCAGCCTTCTGACAGTTAATGACTACGTGCTGATCTAACTTTTAGAAGTTCATATAAGTGGGGAATATCTTCTAAATTATCCTGAAATCTTTACAGTGCATTATTTCAGTATACCACCCAGAGTCAATCTATGAGAGAGATGGCCATTTCTAAATATTTTATTTATTTAAATTTATATTATACATGATAAATAAATCGAATCAAATATCAATCTATCAATCTCCTTTGAATTGGTTACTATCTGCCATGGAAGGCCCAGTTCTAGACATTCTGGCAACCTAGCCAAACTCATATTTGGCTCATCAATTTTTGTTAAGTATTTTCAAAAGGTGTCCTCTTAATTATATTTAACCTTCCAGTAGATATGCTGGCTCACTGAGTACATCATTACTGCTTTTTAGTTTTTCATTGTGCATTTTTGGAAGCCTTTGATACTCCTTAAATCATGGTACCCTAGGCCAGAGCCTACTTAGTCTTAACCTAGAGCTGGCCCTGTCCATTGGTGTCCTTTATCATACCAAGGTTGGAACATCCTTTTGAGTTCAAAGATTTGTTGAAAGATTTTCCTTGTTTTTCTATGTGTATTTCCATATTTAATGTCTTTATATTATGAGATGTTCCATTTATGAAATATATTACTTAAACCTCCTATGCCAGACTCCCCCAATCAGGTACCTTCTACATATATGAACCAACTCCCAGAATGTCTTGGTAAGTGTGAAAGAGTGGATATCCATACATATGGAAGACACTAGAGAAAGTCTGCATTAAGGTCTTAAGCAATGCATTTAAAGTATTTAATACTCAATCTCTGCAAGAAAATTGAATGACCATGTTATGTATTCTAACTGGATTGAGGACCACAAGTTCCTGGTTGCATTTTCTGCCAGGTTTCATCTGCTTCTAAATTAATTTATAAACTTGTTGTCTCCCAGCTAGGTCATTGTCTGAAATTATTTCCTGATGCTCTCAGAGAAAAGCCTTATCAAACAAACAAAAAAAGCAAATTAATAGTACTACTAGAGAAAGAATGTTAATAACTTTATATTTCAATCTCAGGAAAAAATAGAGATGTAGATATTCAATGATTAAAATAGCTCATTTTGTTGCCTGATTCCAAATTTGTTTCCTGCAATAATCAATAAAAATGACATACAAAATTCACAGTTAATGAATTATTCTTGCTTAAATGAAATACATAAAGAAGAGTTAATGCATGCTATTGCTAAGAGCTACTTGCAAAGCTATTTCAATTTGCATAATTGTTAAAGTCCAAGAGTTCTCCAGTCCTGGGTACTAACTTTTGTCTTTATGTTTTTCTTTTCCTCTCCTCTTTCTTCCCTTCCAAAACTTTTAGTTTAAAATGATAGAGATTATCCACATAAAATGATTCCACTTCTATTTACACTGAATAGAAAAAAATGTAACTTATCATTGGAGAACAGCTCTGGGACATTTAAAAATAAATATGCAAATGGCATATTTCTTATTTCAATAAAACAAAATGCTTTGGGAATTGATAGAAATCAGGGTATATTAAAATTCATATTGCTTTAATAATATTTTCTTTGCACTTGAAAAATATTTCTTCTTAACTGGGCAGCTTCTTCAAATCTATTCAGCAAGACCCACACCCTGTCTTTTCAGCTAGGATGAAATGGATTGTTTTCCTAGCATCCATGCAGTTCAATAATACTTAATAATATTATACTTTCTCTGATAAAAGCCTTTCCCAATAATATTGGACAAAATATTCATGACTGAAGAGCCTATTTTCATTTTTTAAAAACACTTTTCAGGTGTCCAAATTGTATCACCTCTAGTTGAAATGGGCTGTTTCTCTCAATTATGGCTAGAAGGTCATTGAGAAATGGTAGCAAACCTCTTGCAGCCCTATGGAAATTTAACTGCTGCTGAATGGATATTATATGCCTCAATTATAAGGTTGACTCTGTTTGAAAGATATAGCTTTTAAGGTAAGAGAGTGCAAACATTCCATATTGCATGCTTTTCAAACTCAATTACCAAGATATCAAAATGCAAATTGTCCATCAGCTTCTGAAGAGGTGAATGATGGCTTGAATTTTTGGCTGGGATAGCCTTTACTGCATCATTCACCCAGCTCATGGGAAGTGCTTTTCCTCCCCCCCCCCCCCCCCCCCCCCCCCCCCCAACAAGATTCCATTCTCCTTGGGGAAGCTTGCTAGAGGGCTTTGTTTTAAAAATCCTCACAGGACAGGAATGGCTGGTGAGAAGGAAGGCATGAAGTGGAATATCCACAAGAAATGGCCAGGCTTCAAGAACAATAGATTCATTGTAGATTTTCTAGTAGTAGTAACTTATTAGAGTAGATAAAATTATTCTTTCTTAAAATTTATTCTGTACTCAAAGTTTTGCCTGATTTCTTTGAATATTTTTTTAATGAGACTCAATCTCCATCTTGGATGATTTTACCTATTCACCATTTACAGTTTGGGAAGCAGATATATTTTAGTTTCCCTAGATCCACATTAAAAAATTGTCAAGTGTAGTTATGAAATTGTACATCAAAAAAGGTTTCACTCACTTTGTTTCATGGGAATACTTTTATAGAAGAGTCTACACAACATTCAATCTTCAACGGGTAAGAAAATCTCCACGTGCAATTTCTACAAAGAATATTATTCTCAAAGTTAATGCTGAACATGTAAATGCTATAATTTCATTTGCAATGGAAATGTTTATTTTTCTAAGTCTAGAAATAAGCCACCAAGTGCTTTTTAATCCATGAATATATATTGTTTGTAAGTTTACAGCTCATTATAAAGACAGTTTCCATTCCCCTTGTCCCTGAATGATTTAAAGGTATATCTAGCAGAAAAAGTATTTTTCTGTATGCTTTTCATTGCAATAAAATCATTTATCAATAAGCTTTCACCAAGATTTTTTCTTTCTAAAGATACAACTGGTTTCTTTAGAAAGACATTTTAATCATGCAAAGCAACATAGAGCAAATCATAATGTGAAGAATCAAAGGTATAAGTACAAAACTATAAAATATGAAATGTAGCAGAAAAAATACATTTCTAATTTTCATTGTATTCAATATATGTCATAATCATAACAGTAAAGTTGGAAGGGACCTTGGAGGTCATCCAGTCCAATCCCCTATACAGGCAGGAAACACTATACCAGGGTTGTCAAACTCAATTTCATTGAGGGCTACATTAGCATTGTGGTTACCCTCAAGGGGCTGGGTGGGTATGGCCAGGGTGGGCGTGGCTAGACTGTGTATGGCTTACTGGGTGGGCGTGACATCAAGGGTGTTGTATCAAGGGTGCCTATGGGGGCCTGGGCAGGAGTGGGACAGATCTGAGGGTCTCTGGCAGAAGAAAGGTCTCTGGGCCAGGGCCAAGGCAGTGGGGGCCGTTCCCTCACTGTTTCCAGGATGGGTTCATAGGCCACATGAAAACATTTCGCGGGCCGGATCTGGCCCCCAGGCCTTGTGTTTGACATGTCTGCCCTATGCCATTTCAGACAAATGGCTGTCCAGTCTTTTCTTAAAAATTTCCGGTGTTAGAGCATTCACAGCTTCTGGAGGCAGGTTGTTCCACTGGTTAATTGTTCTAACCGTCAGGAAGTTTCTCCTTAGTTCTAGGCTGCTTCTCTCCTTGACTAGTTTCCGTCCATTGCTTCTTGTCCTGCTTTCAGGTGCTTTGGAGAATAGCTTCTTTGTGGCAGATATTGGAGATATTGGAGATATTGGAACACTGCTATCATGTCACCCCTAGTCCTTCTCTTCATTAAACTAGACATACCCAATTCCCGCATCCGTTCCTCATATGTTTTAGCCTCCAGACCTCTAATCATCTTTGTTGCTCTTCTTTGTACTCTTTTCAGAATCTTTTTTACATCGTGGTGACCAAAACTGGATGCAGTATTCCAAGTGTGGCCTTACCAAGGCATTGTAAACTGGTATTAATACTACACGTGATCTTTTTTTTTTTTTTTTTTTTTTTTTTATTGAAAAGTTTTTCAATACATTTTAATTATTACATCCCATCCCCCAACCCTCCCCAACCCTATCCCACCCTCTCACCCCCCCCTTCCCCCCTCCCCCCCCCCCGGACTTCCCAGAGCTAGATACAAGGTATAAAAATAAAATAACCAATCATAAACTCTCATATGCTAACAACAATAAACTATTAAATCTCTCGCACTTTAGCTCTTATAAATTGACTACAAGCAATATACTTATTCAAATGCTAGATGAAACTTTTTAGTCCCATATTTATTCTGGATGTAATCAATCCATTTCTTCCACTCCACAATATATCGTTGTTGAGAATGATCTTTCAAATATGCTGAGATCTTTGCCATTTCCGCCAGGTTGGAAACTTTTAAAGTCCATTCCTCTATAGTCGGCAGTTCTTCCTTCTTCCAATATTGCCCTACTAAGAGTCTCGCTGCCGTAATTAAGTTCAACATCAAATTAATGTCCAACACTATAGTATCAGTAATAATGCCCAGTAAAAACAATTGCGGACAAAACTTTATCCTTTGCTTGAATATCTTCTGCATATTCCACCAAATTTTAATCCAAAATGGTTTGATCTTTTTGCAAGTCCACCATATATGAAAATACGTTGCATCTTCGCCACCACATCTCCAACATTTGGGCTGGTAATTCGGATACATACTTGCTAACTTTCTAGGATCTAAATGCCATCTATAAAACATTTTATAAAAGTTCTCTCTTAAATTTTGAGCTTGCGTAAATTTCACATTTCTCACCCAGATCTTTTCCCAAGTATCCATTGTGATAACTTCCTGAATATTCTGTGCCCATTTTATCATACAATCCTTAACAATTTCTGTTTCTGAGTCAATCTCTATCAATGCAAGATATATCCGTTTAATATGCGCAGGTCCCTGATTTCTAATTTGTTTTACCAAATTTTCATCATCCATCAAAAAACCAATCTTCTGATCTTCTTTCCACCTGGCTTGTAATTGTCCATATTGAAACCAAGTTTGTACAATCTTTTTTTCTCGTAAAAGATTATATGACTTCAAACACCACACATTCCTCTCCAAGCTCAAAATTTCCTTATATGTAGTCACATCATGTTTAAATCCAACATTTATATTCTCTATTGCGTGTTTGGGTATTGCCCATAACGGTATCTTATAATTTAACTTTTGTCTGTGCTTTTTCCAAACTCGCAACAAAGCATACCTCAAAATATGCATTTTGAACACATTATCTACCTTTTTGTCATACAGTAAATATGCATGCCAACCAAATAACAAATCATACCCTTCAAGATTTAACAGTCTCCCCTGTGTCAGATTGATCCAATCACTTATAGCTGATAATGCAGCAGCTTCATAATATAATTTAAAATTGGGCATTCTTAGACCACCTCTTTCGCGTGTATCCTGCATGATTTTAAATTTGACCCGTGGCCTTTTCCCTGCCCAAACAAATTTGTTAATACCCTTCTGCCATTCCTCCAAATTTGAATCCTTTTTGAGAATGGGTATCATTTGAAACAAAAATAAAAATTTTGGCAAAACATTCATCTTTACTGCTGCAATTCTTCCCAATAATGATAGTTGTAATTTTTTCCAACTATCCAATTCTTTTTGCACTTTATTCCATAACTTTTCATAATTATTTTTATATAATTTAACATTTGAGGGTGCTAGATATACCCCCAAATATTTAACCCTTTCAACAATTTCAAATCCAGTTAAGCTTTCTAAAGAAACCTTTTGTAATGCTGTCATGTTTTTGGATAAAATTTTAGTTTTTTGTATGTTAATCTTAAATCCAGAAACTTTCCCATATTGCGATATTAACTCCATCAATTCCATAACAGAATTTTCTGGATGTGTCAAAGTAATAACCAGATCATCCGCAAACGCCCTCAATTTATAGTCCTGATCTCTTATTTGAATTCCCTTAATTGTTTCCGAATTCCGTATTTTAATCAATAGTATCTCCAACGTTAAAACAAATAACAAAGGTGATAACGGGCAACCCTGCCTTGTACCCTTTTCAATATTACACATTTCAGTCAAACTATTATTAACAATTATTCGAGCTGTTTGCTTCTGATATATTGCCCTAATTGGTTGTAAAAATTCATCCCCAAAATTCATTTTATCTAATACTTTTAACAAAAATTTCCAATCCAATTGATCAAAGGCTTTTTCAGCATCCAAAAAAATCAATGCTGCAGAGATCTGGTTATTCCTTTCCAAAAATTCCAACAAATCAACTATATGTCTCACATTATTTTTCATTTGTCTACCACTTATAAACCCAGTTTGATCACCATGAATTACCTGTTGCAATACCCTCATAAGTCTACTAGCTAAAACCTTAGCAAATATCTTGTAGTCCGTATTCAAAAGTGAAATTGGCCTATAGTTTTTTGCTTGAGTAGCGTCCTGATCTTCTTTAGGAATTAAAGAAATAAAAGCAGTTTTCCAAGACGGAGGCACTCCTCCCCCTTTTTGAATTGTTTGAAACAGTTCCTTTAATGGCTTTATCATCTCAAACTGTAGATTTTTATAATACACAGCAGTCAAACCATCAGTACCTGGTGCTTTACCTACTTTTAACTGTTTAATTGCCAAGTATATTTCTTCCTCAGTTATCAACTGATTCATTTCTTCTTTTTGATCTTGCGTAAGAACCGGGATGCTAAAATCTTTCAAATATAAATCAATGTCCGTTTCATTAATCTTATCACTAGCATATAATTTAGAAAAAAAATCAACAAAGGTTTCCTTAATAAGATTCTGTTGATACACAATCTTTCCCTTATGTTCTATTTTATCTATATTAGAAACCCTTTACTTCTTTCTTAACATATAAGCTAACCATCTGCCTGGTTTATTGGCATTGCAAAAAGTATTATGCCTTGCAAACCGTAGATTAGTTGCCACCTGATCAGCCATTAACTTATCAAATTGTCCTCTTAACAGCTTAATAGTCTCTTTAATCTTCACATCCGATGGGTTCAAAATTAAAGCCTTTTCTTTTTCCTTAATCTCTGTCTCCAATTCTTTCCTCCTAAAATCCAAGTTGCGTCTATATTTATTATTAAGATATATCAACACACCTCTCATGTACGCCTTACTAGCATCCCATACCATTTCCATAGAAATACCCTTATACATATTCGTTTCAAAAAAAACCTTCATCTGTTTTTTGCACTCTTCCACGTTTTTCTGATTTCTGAACAAATTCTCATTTAAACGCCAGGAACGTCGTTCTCTACTATCTTTTCCAATCTCTAGCCAAACTGGGCTGTGATCAGACATAGTCTTTGAACAAATCTTTATCCTCTTAGTTCTAAAAAAAAGGTCATTAGACAATAGTATAAAATCAATCCTGGAAAAAGATTGGTGTCTATCAGAAAAGAAAGTATAGTCTCTTTCTTGTAAATTCCTTTCCCTCCAAACATCACGTAATTCCATATCGTCCATCATTTCAAAAAAAGATTTAGGCAATTTCGCATGACTTGGGGTACTTCTGTAAGATCCACTCTTATCCATTTGTACATTCAAAACACCATTCCAGTCTCCCATAAAAATAAAAGATTTGTAATCCAATTGAGTAATCCTGCTGTGTAACAATCTATAAAAGTCAGCTTGCTGTTGATTGGGCGCGTATAATCCAACCAAAAGAGTTCTTTTACCTTCTAGTAATAAGTCCACAATAACATATCTTCCTTGTTGATCAGCTTCAATTAACTCTGCTGTAATTGTATTCTTGACATAAATAACCACTCCATTTTTCTTGTTAATTGCAGAGGCAATAAATTGTGTACCTAGTCTTGAATTTGATAAATACTTTTGGTCCATAACTCTAATATGTGTTTCTTGTAAGCAAATAACGTCAGTCTTAAATTGATTTAAATATTGAAAAATTTTCTTTCTCTTTTGTGGTGAGTTTAATCCATTAACATTCCAAGTTAAAAACTTAGTCACCATTTCTGGCAACCTGAAGCTTTTGAAGCGCATCTTCCAGAATCCCTTTTACATTTTTAGGTCGCGCTCCTCCCACAGCTTGGCTATAGGTACATTTTGAAGGTTCCACAACATTCTGCTGGGCTTGGTCTTGATCACGCCTGGCTCGTCTCGAAGCAGCTCGGGTGACCCTCTGGTCCTTTGCTTCTTCTACTGTTAAAATTTGAATCACTCCTGGTGCTGTCTCATCTATCTGTATTCCTTCAGCATCATAAGACTTTCCCTCCTTTATTGATTCCAGAAGTGGTATAGGGATTGCTTTTAAAACATTACTATAAAAATCACGTGCCTGCAGGACCGTAGCAAGACGGTATCTTGTATCTTCAAACATTACCACCATACCCACTGGAATCTCCCATCTGAACCTGACATCGCGTCGCTTAAGCTCATGTGCTAGAAATGCAAATTCCTTTCGTTTCCTTAGGATTTTTGGAGGGATCTCTTTTAAAACCAAAACTTCTTGGTCAGCAATCACAAGCTTTGTATTGTAAGAAACTTGAATAACTTCATTCCTGATTGCTCTCTTTGTAAAGTAAACAACCACATCTCTAGGTAATTTCCTTTGTCTCGCAATCCAGGAGTTAACACGGAAAATTTTGTCTATATCTTCTGCAATTTCTTCAGCTGGCCTTCCCAGCACGTCTTCGAGAGCAACAGAAACTAATTTTTTCAAATCCTCCTTTAAATTCTCCTTAAGACCCCTTATCCTCACAGCAAACTCCATTTCATGATATTGTACCAATGTCAAGTCATAATCAATTTTATCCACCACATTCTCAGTCTCTAGTATCTTTGCATCCAGTTTAGTATTATTTTGAGTAAGATCCTCCACTCTTTCGTCAAGGCGTTCAATACATATCGCCATGCCTTGAAATGCAAGCAAGATGTCCTCCCTCATTACTGTAAATTTTTCTGTCAGCTTCTCATCCATCTTCTCATCTATCATCTCAGCCAAATGCTGTGAATGTTTTTCCAAAGCATCTTCCAAAACTTTAACTGTTAAGACAGGCGAAGGTAGAGGTGCAGGAGGTGCTAACACTTGCGCTGAAGAATGCGGCAGGGGGGAAGCCCCCGCAGTTTTAGGAAGTTTAGAAGAAGATTTAGCCGCCATTTTTTCCCCCTTTTGCAACTACGCACTTTCACTTTCTAAGTCTTCAATGTAGATTGAGCCAAAGTTCAAAAGTTCACTTACTCCTTGTTCTCTTGCATCGCTCTGCCTGCTTCCATTAACTTCCAAAGTCCATTCTTGTAGGCAGGGATGGTTGCGTTCGCCTTGTTCTGCTCCAGGAAAAACGGAGCAGACGCGCTGCGCGGCCCGGAGAAATCCAAGCTTCGGGGGGGCTCAATCTTCCAGCCGCCAGAGCTTTAAGCCCTGACGGCCCCAGAGAGCCCTTCCCCTACTTGGAAACTCACCCCCTCCTCTTCTCCCGAGGAGGGGGCTTTCGAACCGCCGAAACAGCTGATCGGCGCTGTTTTCGGCGGTTCTACAAAGCCGCGAAGCTGACAAGCTAAAAGCAGCTGTCGGCGGCGGCGCCTTGCCACCCGGAAGTCAATACTACACGTGATCTTGATTCTATCCCTCTGTTCATGCAGCCTAGCACTGTGTTGACTTTTTTGGCAGCTGCAGCACACTGCTGGCTCATATTTAAGTGACTGTCCACTAAGACTCCAAGATCCCTCTCACAGTTACTATATTAAGCAAGGTACTACCTATACTATACCTGTACATTTGGTTTTTCATGCCTAAATGTAGAACCTTACTTTTTTTTCACCACTGAATTTCATTTTGTTAGATAGCGCCCAGTGTTCAAGTCTGTCCAGATCCTCCTGAATCTTAAGCCTGTCTTCTGGAGTGTTGGCTATTCCTGCCAGCTTGGTGTCGTCTGCAAATTTGATGAGTTCCCAATCTATCCCCTCATCCAAATCGTTGATGAAGATGTTGAAGAGCACTTTGCCCAGAAAGAGCCCTGGGGCACCCCACTACACACTTCCTTCCATGTAGATGCAGTTCCATTGAGGACCACATGCTGAGTATGGCCGCTCAACCAGTTACGAATCCATCTGGTGGTGATGTTGTCTAACCCACATGTTTCTATCTTATCAAGTAGTATTTGTCATCTACTTTATCAAATGCCTTACTGAAGTTCAAGTACACTGTATCCATAGCATTCCTCTGATCCAGGAATTTTGTTACTTGGTCAAAGAATGCAATAGGATTTGTCTGGCGTGATCTATTTTTGACAAACCCATGTTGGCTTTTAGTAATGGCCTTGGTTGCCTCTAGGTGCTCACTGATTCATTGTTTGATTAATTTTTCCTGAATCTTCCCAGGTATTGAGGTCAGACTGATAGGTCTGTAATTTCCTGGAACCATTTTTTTTCCTTTTTTGAAGATGGGAACTGCATCAGCTATTTTCCAGTACTCTGGTAGTTCCCCAGTGCTCCAGGATCTTTGAAAAATACAGTTTAGTGGTTCTGAGATCACATTTGCCAGTTCCTTGAGAACCTTGGGGTGTAATCCATCTGGTCCTGGTGATTTAAACTTGTCTAGGCTGGACAGATGCTCACTTACCATTTTTTTTGCCTATCTTAACTTGCGTTTCTATTCTGTTTTTTATGGCACTGGTTTTGGTAGGTTGGACTGTTTTTTCCCTTTGTGTAAAGCCAGATGCAAAAAATGAGTCAAATAGTTCTGCTTTCTCTCTGTTGTTTGTCACCTTCTTGCCACTTTCACCCACTAATGGACCAATCATTCCTTTCACTTTTTTTCTTGTTTTTTACATGTTGAAAGAAGCTTTTTTTGTTATTTTTGACTTTGGTCGCAAGCCTTAGTTCATTTTGAGCCTTAGCTTTTCTCACTTCATCCAAAAAGAGAAGCCACCTTCTGGTTGGTGATTCAGTTATAAGGGATGTAAGTTTAGGAAATGACACAGAGGTTTCAAAAGAGGTCAGGTGTCTTCCAGGTGCTACTGCCAGTAGGGACAAGAAGCGTAATTCTAAAATAATCAAGAATACCAGCAAGGACTGTAATGTGGAGGCTATTGTACATCTTGGCACTAACTCCATTGTAAGTAAGGATGGATTGCCAAACACTCAAATTTTATTCACATGACTGTGGGGGGCACTGCACTGGTCATAATTTTGAAAACAGATTGTAAGAAGCTTTTGGGAGGTCTGTCATAACTTAAACGATTGCTAAGCAACTGGTGATTAGGCAAGGACTATTTGTATTAATCTTCTTTAGTCTTTATGATAGTGTTTTAGAAGGAGCTACTCTATATATTTCTCATTTTCTTATTAAATCTAAGAAAAAAATATTTAGAATAGGAAAGGTTTCTAATGAGTCATAGGTATCACTTTAATTTCTTGCTTCTCTGGTAAAAGTTTCCAGATAGATTATCAAAATACTTGTTACTAATTTGCTTTGACAAAACTGATTGAAACAATAGCTCTTTTTAGACTGAGACAGCTTCTTATAACTAACATAATTTATAATTCATGAGATTTGGTATATCTTAATTTAAAGTAAACATCTGTCCTTAGCCTCTCTCTTACTTTTGACAAAGCTCTCTTTCTACTGATAAAAGAGGAAAAGTATGCAATCAAGTAAGCCATTATACAGTTTATAATTTATAGACTCAGCCTACAAATCCTAAAAAGTTTAGAAAATGTTCAGCCAAAAAGTCAGCATACATATTTACACGCATAGATTAGAGCTATAAATGGGTAGCACTTTTTCTCCTTTTTCTTTTCAGGTGTTCCTTTTTTAAAAATGCAGTTTTTGTAGATAAATATTCAAAGGCTGAATATTTTGTGTACATTTAGCATAGGGTAGTTGAAAAGTTTGCTGCAAAGTGTAGTTTTTTTCAAGTTAGTTGGTTGGAAGAACATGTCAATCTTGGACTGATAAGCTGAATGATGGCTTTGTTCCTCTGTATGCTCTGTAGATATCTGGAAGAATACAGTGTGAGAACCTGAAAGCCAGTCCTTAGGATCTAAACAAAAATTAGGGATATCCTTGGAGTATTATATAACCACATTTCTAACAGTCGCTCAAACATAAATAGGAAAAGAAGCCATAACCTCTGTAGATCAGTTTAAAAAGGAAAAGAATAATCATTATTTTCATGGAATGATAGAGATTAAACCAAAGGCTATGGCTGAAGCTTTCAATCAAGTTAATTTCTACCCATTTCTCATATTGGGATATTTCAATTATTTATAAGTGTTTAACTTGCTCTTTGTGTTCTGCAGCGGTTTGCATATTGTAACTGCTTTTTGTAATTTTGGTTACTTAGCAGCTTGTACTGAACCTTTCATAAACATAATATACTTATTTTTTAAAATTTTTTAATCCCACTTATATCCCACCCTTCTCCGAAGACTCAGGGCGGCTTACAATCTAAAGCACAAATCAATGTGCTTAGCAATAGCCTTCATTCTATGTATATGCCTGCTTATTAGGACTTTCGCCCCCCCCCCAAGCGGCATTATTACAAAGTCAGCTTATTGCCCCCAACAATCTGGGTCCTCATTTTACCTACCTCGGAAGGATGGAAGGCTGAGTCAACCTTGAGCCTGGTGGGATGCCATCATCATCAAGCCATCATCATCAAGAAGCATAAAGTAGAATTAAACTGGAAATAAAATTAAATATAAAGAAGACCAAAATAATGATCACAGCTACAGCAACCAATCCCAGAACTGGTAATAAAGATACTGAAGTGGTGGATAATTTTTGCCTCTTAGGATCAACTATCAACAATAAAATAATCATCAGTCAGATAAAATACACCATAGACCAGCAGATAGCAGATTAGCAGAGAAGATCATAGAAAAGATATTGAAATGCAGGGATGGTTTTTATCCATGAAGAATAGAAGCGTGCAGATAATGATTTCTCTTGCTATAGTCTATGTAAGCAAAAGTTGGACTTTGAAGAAGCAGGTTAGGGGGAGCACAGATGCTTCCAAACTTTAGTACTGAAGAACACTTCTGAGAATCCCATGGCTCACCTAGAAAATAAAGAAATGATTGGACAAATCAACCTACAGTTCTTAGTCAGTGCATAAATATCCACAAATTATTAGCTTTGGATACATTAAATGAAGATATAGCTCTTTGGAGAAGTCTATTACTCTGGAAAACAGAAAAGAAAAGAGGAAAAGAAATAGCAAGACAGATGGATTCAACTAAGGTGGCAATGGATGCACCAACGTCCAGACTGGGAACAGATGCTCCCTTGAGAAAATTTTGCTGTATGATTTTTAAGACATAACACCAACTTAATGGTGCATAATCAATTAAAAGCCAAAATGGATGAAATCTCAGTAACTTGTTTTAGCATACTTGTGTACTTTATAATCCAACACTAACTTTAGATAAAATTGTGGATTTGGGATATATACCTTTCTTATATGATTCCATTAAAAGTACAATGTGCAGAAAACCAAACCTGAAATGTGATATAAACTTTTTTAATAAAATGAAAAATTTTTCAGCAAGCAAAATTCAGATATAGAGGTTAATAAGTCAGATGCAGAAACAATGCAACAAAAGAAATTAAATAGGGAGCTGACTGAAATTCCAATTTGTTCTCTCAGTGTTTTGCATTTAAATATTTGAACTATTATCCTATAGCAACAGTACAAATGGAGTTGAACATTAAAACAATTAGGGAAACTGTATTTTTTATCAAAATATCCACATAGTCAATATGTCTTCAATTTATGCATGATTATGACAGCAGGTGTCTATTTGTGCATGCAAAATCTTGATTTATTATAATTGTCAATATGTCCCTTTGAATAATAAAAATAAATGTCATCAAAGAGGGTTAATTTGCTTTTGAAATTTAGCACTATCTAAAGATCATTGTATAAAAATATTAACTCTCCAGACAGCATGTACTGACCAGATCTAGCCATTAAGGCGGAGTTGGGCAGCTCATGGCCCCCATCTGCCCACACTGAGACTTTAAAACATGGAGGAGGCAAGGGGAGAAAAAAAAATGTAGGAATAGCTCTTGAAAACCAAATATCCAGTTTAATATTTTGTTTTGGGGAAAAAAACAGTAAAATCTAAATATCCTTCATCTATAGGGTTTGTAGTGTATGCGACTAAAAGCATACACAAGATGTCAGCACAGCAGGGGGCTGGACAGCTCCAGGCTATAACCGTTTTGGCTCGAACAAGCCTGACAGCCTGAGGGCATAGTCAGCTCTGGCGGGAAGCCAGGGTTTAAATCTATTGGCCACCTGCACTGGTGGGAAGCCCAGGTTTAAATCCATTGGATGGTATTCACCTGGGCAGGTATAAAGATACGCCAGATAGACCCTTTTCCCCAGCTTCGTTCCTGACCTCAAATAAAGAAGTTACTACCCAGCTGAGTGTCCGTCTCTGTGTGCGACATTGTACTGGCGACGAAGGTGAGATCCTGCGCTGGACATTGCTAGCTGCGGACGAGACCCCATCGGCAGCACCAGATCAGAATGCAGGACGACCCGAAACAGCAGAATGGCGCAGCTGGGTCAGTATCCCCTTTTTAATAGCAACCATCCCAAAGAGTGGGAAGCCTTTGTGGGACAGCTCGAGTGCTATCTAAGGGCGAACGGGGTTAAGGAGGACCAGCAGAGAGCAGCAGTGCTGCTCTGCATCTGTGGAATGGAAACATACCAGCTGGCAGTCGGTCTCTGCTCACCCGATGACGTCCACACCATCAGGTACAACGAACTGCTGGTGAAACTGACCGAACACTTCAGGCCAGACACATCCGAGATTGCGTGGAGGTATCATTTCGAGAAACAGGACCAATGCTCGGGTGAGTCTGCTAAACAATATATGGCCGCCCTAAGGCAAGTAGCCTATCTCTGCAATTTTTAGAATTTAGAAATCAGGCTACGGGATCGTATCGTCTGTGGGTTGCGGGATCGGAAGCTGCGGCAGAAGTTGTTCGCAAAGCAAAAGCGTCCCTAGGGATAATATATAATATAATATAATTTATATAATTTATTAATATAATATAATATAATATAATATAATATAATATAATATAATATAATATAATATAATATAATATAATATAATATAAGGAACGTGATGGCTCAGTGGGTTAGGACACTGAGCTTGTCGATCAGAAGGTCGGCAGTTTGGCGAGTCGAATCCCGAGTGCCACGTAACAGAGTTGCCTGTTACTTGTCCCAGCTTCTGCCAACCTAGCAGTTTGAAAGCACATAAAAATGCAAGTAGAAAAATAGGGACCACTACGGTGGGAAGGTAACAACATTCCATGCACCTTTGGCGTCTAGTCATGCCGGCCACATGACCACGGAGACGTCCTCAGACAAGCGCTGGCTCTTCGGCTTTGAAACGGAGATGAGCACCAACCCCTAGAGTTGGAAACGACTAGCACACATGTGTGGGGGAACCTTTACCTTTACCTTAATATATACAAAAGCAAAAAGGTATTCTTCATTAAAGACTCAGCTATTAAAAATAAATTTATATTTATCTAACATTCTCTTTTTACAGATAATTGTGGATCTTTTAAAGTGGATTTTTTTAACATATGTTAAAAATGTTTTAACTAAAGAGGAGAATGAGTCAAAATTAGATGTTAAGAGCTTCTAATTTTGGACATGGGAACAGAACTGATTAGTCACAAAATGAAAATAGCATGTGGAAAAATTTACTCCCTTAGTAGTTATACACTTCAGTATCAAAACACTTCTGAAATAACCAGGAGTTCAATGGGAAACATAGGGAACATATTTCAGCAGGGAGCATCCAAAACTTATTATGTCCTAATAAAAACTGATGTCACATTAAAGTTTAAAAATTGGTTTTGATATTGCTATTCAGAGAGTTAGGGAAATATGTTTTCATTACTCCTTTCAGATACAGCATTGAACACGTAATACTGATAGAATACTAATAGTAACACATTTCAGAAGATTGTCAAAAGCTCTCATTCTGATTAAAGCTGAAGGCATTTTTCCATACTGTCTTAATGTTAAATGAGAATATCTTACAGCTTTAGAGACACTTGTTTACCTGTTAGCAGAAGAAAGATGAAACAGATGCCACTCCTGTCATCTCATTTATCTATTTTTCCTATGACAATTCTCCTAGAACCCAAAGTATTCTCATGCTGATGGGTTTTGACTAAATCATCTGAACCTGAACCAGGGTCAGTGCTATTAATGTGAGCACCAATGCATAAACTTGAGTACTAAGTATATATAGATATTCAGTATGGCTTAAATATAATATTATTATAAGCTTTTCTTTGTAATGTTCATTGGACTATTTAGCATTATTTAAATTATAATCCATTAGTATACACCTACCCTTATTACTGTACATTTTTATTTATATGTTTATTTATATTTCATATTTTTAAACCATCCATCTTCCTCAAAGAGGAAACTATATTGTTTATGTGCTCATATGTGCTGTTACAGATTGAAGCCCAGGCCTCTTACTGCCTCTTCAGGCATCCATGCAAACATCCAAACAAAATAGTTTGCCCTTGCTTTGCTGATAGCAAGCCAAGAGTAAATGATAGGTTAGACTCTTATAGGACATAGTGGTTACAGAAAAGGAATAGGAGCAGATGAGTTGGAATCAATAGGGTTATTGTCATGTTCTGCACTGACAGTAAAGTCATTATTCTAAATATCACCAGAGAGAATTATGAAAAGGAAAGTTGGGAAATGGAATTCATGGATGGTAGCTGCAATGACTATAATAGAGGTCTAACCTGTAGAATGAAGAATAGAATATAGTTAATAAGATATATTAGCTGTTAGCCCCTAAAAGGAAAGAGGCCTATAAGAGGAAAATTTCTAGAGAAAAGTACAAGTGATTTAACAGTTGTATGAATTTTAATGAATGAAATCCTTAAAACAACAATGTAAGCTAATAAATAGAAAACTGGAATACTAATAATTTATTCTTGGTTTACACCATTCCTGCCAAGATGGACATTGTCTTATCTTTCTGCTCTTTGGCTCTAGATATAATTATATACTGCTTTTCTTGACAATAGTGTCTGTGTCTCATTCAAGAATCTTGGTGGAGCAGTGGGCTAATGCCTCCTTAAGTAACACCAGCTGCCTGCAATTAGTGTAGGTTCGAGTCCCACCAGGCTCAAGGTTGACTCAGCCTTCCATCCTTCCGAGGTAGGTAAAATGAGGACCCAGATTGTTGGGGGCAATAAGCTGACTTTGTAATAATGCCGCTTGGGGGGGGGGGGGAGGGCGAAAGCCCTAATAAGCAGGCATATACATAGAATGAAGGCTATTGCTAAGCACATTGATTTGTGCTTCTTAGATTGTAAGCCGCCCTGAGTCTTCAGAGAAGGGCGGGATATAAATGAGATTTTTTAAAAAAATCAGAGAAAGAATGGTAACAAAGGATGATTCTGTCAAAATCTCAGTTCCAGATCTTAATCACTGCATCAGATTTGCTAGGCTTTTTATCCACCTCCTACATTTATTTCTCTTATTGGAAACAGGTTTTGTCTAAGGACAATAACAATTTTTAATTGGTTTATAACAGTGATGGCGAACCTTTTAGAGACTGAGTGCCCAAACTGCAACCCCAAACCCACTTATTTATCACTGGGTGCCAGGTGGGCAGGGACTACTCAGTGGGTGTGGCTGTGGTGGTCATGGAAGATTGGGTGGGTGTGGCCAAGGTGGGTGTGGTCACCTCAATGTCGCTTGTGGGGAGGGACACCTGTGGGAGGTGGCTGGTTGAAGAGGGACAGTTGCCACCTCCAAGGCATGGTGCAGGTGCCCACAGGAATGGCTCTGAGTGCTGCCTCTGGCAACCGTGCCATAGGTTCGCCACCACTGGTTTATAGTAAGTTTGTCTTTAGAAAAACCATGTACATTTGGAGGCATTTGATTTTTACCCCTACCTACTGCAATTTTCTACACTGTCTAGAATCTCATCTTTTCTCATAAATAGCCCCTGCTTGTTGATAGGAAAGCTCATCAAACATTCAAGAAACATTTCTACTAAAGAAAAGCCAGCATAGATAAAAATCTATTAATGATCTATAAAAATATCTATGTAAACAGCTGATTCACATATGTTACTGCATGAACAAGTGATTACTGCAGCTTTTTATTATTATTCTTATGACCTTGGGGAAGTCACTATTGTACCTCAGTAAGTGTGACTTTATTGAAAAATTATATGTAATTCTATTTTGAGGTTAGTGATCTTATCTATTATGAGTAACAATAGTTTGAAGCTTTTGAAAAATGAGTTATAACCCATCCTCAAAGTTATGACTGTTGCATCATCCCTGAGGTCACATAATCAGTAGTTAGCAACTGGCTCACATTTATGACAATTGCACTATCTTGCAGTCATGTGATCATGAATTGCGACCTTCCCAACCTTTCTGAGAAGCAAAGTCAATTGGGCAAGTTAGATTTGCTTAATGACCATGTGATTTACTAAACTAACATGGTATAAATGTTTGTAAAATGGGTCTAGTAACCTGATATTTCACTTAAGGAATGTATCACTTAGCAATCAAAAATTCAATTCCAGTTGTGGTCATACATTGAAGATTACTTGTAGTCCTATGTGAGCACTTAGTCATTATGAAAGTAATCACAATAATTGCATCACATTTTGTAAAATAAAAGCTCTTTGTCAGCTTTTATTTAAGCAAATATTGTGCATTATTATATTTTGAGAGTCAGTTTGGTTTAGTGGTTAAGGCAGGAGATCCTGAGTTCTAGTCCTACCTTAGCTACAAAAGCCAATTCAGTGATTTGGACCAGTCACTCTCTCACACCCAACTCACCTCATAGAATCGTGGAGAAAATAAGAGGAGGAAGATATGCTGGATATGTTCATCGCCTTGAGTTATTTGTAAAAATAATAAAAATGAGATACAAATAAATAAATTATTCAGAAATATTTAAAAGTCTATCATCCTTTGCTATGTCATTCATTTTGTGAATTGTGGAACTTTTTCATCTTAGGATGATAGGAATATATTGCCCTTTTAAGGAAAAAGTGGAAGAGACAGGATCAGAAAACGGAAAGGAGGCGCGGTTGTGATACAGGAATACAAGCTAATTTGAGGGCTAATCCACATGGAGCTCTGTTTCCATCTGTCCTGTTTGCCATCGTTCACTCCCTAGAGACTAAAATGGACGTTCTGAAACTTGAGCTGGGCACGAACAAGGAGTGTATATCGGAGGTGATGACCCTTTGAGACCTGTATGCAACGAAATTTCATTTTGATGTATGCCAGTTGGTGTACATTCAAAATGACAATAAAGTTGTTATTATTATTATTATAACATTATTCGTTATGGAAAATTATTAATGATGAGAAAAGATAAGAGGTTTGGCAGCTGGAATAATTGTATTTAGTTTAGAATTACTGATAAGTCTGAGATAAATACTGAGATAAACCTCTCACAATGCAATATCATATTTCTGTCACCTGAAATCCAGTACTGTAGGATAGCTATATATATAACTGATATAGATGAAGACCCATTAAGCCTAAACCAACATCCTATCAAATTATTTTTCTCTAATATTACAGTATATATACTTCATTAAGAGCTCTTAATTTGAACCTTTCAACTAAACCCCCAAATGCTTCAATATAGCTGTTTCAACATCAAAAAGTATGCTCTGTTTTAATGACCATATGAGAACAAGTGTTACCAATACTATTTTGCAGGCCTCTGCCTGCTGCTCCATATACTCATTTTAAAATACAGAAAAAGGTTTGGAGTACATGTAGGATTTTAAAAGGCCAAGACTTGTAGATATTAAACATTTTTCTCCAACCAATGCTATGATTTGATATACCCAAGTAACATGGAATTGCATCAACAGCTGCACTTAATTAGTGCCAGCAAATTTAGGCAAAGGTTTGATAAATAATATCAGAAATGATTATTCCACAATGAGCAATCCATATTTGAATTTGTAAAGTCTGAAAATAAGAATATAAACTTGGAGTAATAAAAAGTACTAAATTAATATTTCTACTTCTTTTCTTTCCTGCTTTTGATCACAGAGCTAACAAAAAAATATTGAATGGCAGTTTTCTTTTCTCCCTCTCCCATTATTTGTTTCAGCTATCATCCCATTTTTGATCCATTATCATCAAATAATCTTTTCGGGAATGTAATTAATGCATTCTTCTTCATATGGTATGCTAATTTCCTGCCAGTGGCAACTTCTTCTCAAACAAAAAATCAATTTCTACGGATGATTTTTATAGGCCATGTTAAGTCGTGGGCTCTTGGGTGCAGGAATGATGACACGAGGCTGAGTACAGGATAACTCATACTTTATTCTTGCTAGAACTGTACTGAAACTTGGGCTGCAACCAGCCACAATATATAGTCTAGCCCCTAGGCAGCAGCCAGTAGGTTTGAACCCACTCTTGCCGCCTGGGGCTAGCCAATTGCAGGATTGGAGACAGCTAGTCTGGGTTGCTGAAGAGCCGTTAGCTGCTCCAGCAATGCACATGGTGTATCACCACAAGCCCAGTACATAATGCCCCTCCCCTCTTAGATCAAACTATGACAACCGCGATTAGTCTTGAGAGTTGTCAAGACTTATTAATCAACTCACATACAACTGTAGTGATAATAATAAAAATAATAAAAATAATAAAATCACTGTGGCTACAAGGAGATTAAACAACATCTAATGAACAGGTTTCCATTGCAGTAATGAGCAGTTTCACAATGCACTAGTTTCTGTAGTTAGTGGTAACAAGTTTTACAACAATATGCATCACTTTATTTTACAATGTAATCTGTGAGGTATGCAGGAGGCTTGTGTGGTCTAGAGGAACGTCTTGGAGTTCCCATCACTTTGTGGTCCACCAGCTTACCCAGTGGGCTGGGTAGATTCATGTCCCTTTGTGCTCCAGTGTCAAGGGGATTCGAAACGTTCTGGCTGGCCCTACTAGGTTGGCCTGCCCCAGAGTCAGTCTGTTCAGCAGAGTAGGCACAGCGGTTGCTGAAATTCGGTTGGCTTGCTTCACCAGGGAGTCCATGTTGCACTCCCATGCTACCTGGTTCTTCCTCAGAATCCATCTCCATTGAGAAGGGAAAACCCTGGTGGTCCAAGTGAGGGCTGGCTGGGCCGCAAGTTTGAGGACTTTGTGAGGGACTTATGACAGTCTTCACTTAGTGGCCATTCTGGAAACCTTTTCCTGAGTTGATCAATGTGTCTTCTGACAACTCACCCTCCCTCCAACCCCACTTCATAAGATAGGGGTCCGGATGCCTTGGTTATTTGACCAGGAACCCATAAATTCCCTTGACCATAGTTCCTGGCCCAAACCCAATCACCCATATGCAGCCCCCTCAGGGGTTTTGGTCGAGAGGCTTCTGCTGCCACTCTGTCTGGATGCAACCTGTCCAGTTTAGTAATCAAACACCTCCCCCAACATAGTTCTGCAGGACTTTTACCTGTGGCCATGCAGAGCATAGAATGCTGGCAGAGTAAAAACTCTGCCAATTTGTGATGCCAGTCACCTGTGACAATGCGCTTGAGTACCTCTTTTGTTGTCCTCACCATGCGTTCAGCTTGTCCATTAGAAGATGGATGAAATGGTGCAGACGTTGCATGTCTAATGAGATTAGCTCTAAGACAGGGGTGTCAAACTCAATTTCATTGAGGGCCGCATCAGCATTGCGGTTGCCCTCAGGGGGCCGGGTGGGTATGGCCAGGGTGGGCGTGGTCTACTGGGTGGGTGTGGCTAGAGTGCGTATGGCCTACTGGGTGGGCATGGCCAGCTCTACATCGTTCGCATCGAGGGTGCCTATGGGGGCCTGGGCAGGAGTGGGACAGATCTGAGGGTCTCTGGCAGAAGGTGGGTCTCTGGGCCAGGGCCAAGGCAGTGGGGGCCATTCCCTCACTGTTTCCAAGATGGCTTCGCGGGCCACATGAAACCACTTCGCGGGCCGGATCCAGCCCCCGGGCCTTGTGTTTCACACATCTGCTCTAAGAAAAGCCTGAAATTCAGCAGCAGTGAATTGGGCCCCGTTATCAGGAACTAAGACATCAGGCAACCCATGTGTGGCAAAGAGTTTTCTCAGCACCTGGATGGTCCTAGCAGTAGTCATGTTAGGAACTGGAATTACTTTCAGCCATTTTGAGTGGCTATCCACTACTATCAGGAAAAGCTGCCTCTGAAAAGGCCCAGCGTATTCTATGTGAATCCTAGACCAGGGAGTGTTTCCTCCCACTTGTAAACTGGGGCCTGAGGCATTTCAGGCCTAGATTGCTGGCATGTATAACAACCATGGACTTGACCCTCGATGGCCTTATCAATGCCAGGCAGAGGTAGCTTCTAGCTAAGGCTTTCATTCTGACAATGCCTGAATGGCCTTCATGTAAAGAGTGTAAGACCCTGTCTCTTAGGGAAGTAGGAATTATGACTCGGTTCCCCCATAAAATGCACCCTTTATGTGCAAACAATTCATGCCTCCTGACAAAATAAATTTGAAATTCAGAGCCTGGACTTTTTTCTAACCAACCCATGTATACTCATGACAACACTCTACTCAGTATTTTATCTGTGGCAGTTTCAGCAGCAATATCCCCTGCATGGAGGGGAAAGTCAGGTATGTCCTGTATGGACAGTATTCTAGCAGCAGGAGCTGGAACTGGATCCATTAGTGGCAGTGGTAGTCTGCTGAGGCCATCAGCATGGCCCATTTCCTTTCCCCATTTGTGAATTAGTTTAAAATTGTATGCAGAGAAAAAAATAGACCATCTCAACATTCTTGGAGATAGTATGTGGGGGGTTTGTTTGTCTGTTGTGAACAGTCCCAACAGAGGTTTGTAGTCAGTGTAGACAGTGAAATCCCTGCCATATAATCATGAAATTTTTTAACTCCAGCAACTAAGGCCAGGGCCTCTTTGTCAATCTGAGCATAGTTGCGCTCAGCAGAGGACAAGGTCCTTGAGTAAAATGCAATAGGAACCTGTTTCCCATTTTTCTCTATGTGGCTTAAGACTGCCCTCACCCCATAGGGAGATGCATCACATGCAAGACATACAGATTTAGACTTTTCTGACAGAAGTGCTTTCAAATCCTGGAAACTTTTTCGTGTAAGTTAGTCCATTTCCAAGGAGCTTTTTTGTCAAGTAGCCTGTGGAGGGGCTCTGCTATTGCTGCCTTATGAGGTAGGAATGTGTGATAAAAGTTTAGGAGACCCAAAAATGCTTGCAGCTCTCTTTTTGATTTGGGCCTAGGAGTCATTTTAATGGCATTCACTTTAGAATCAGCGGGGTGAATGCCATTAGCATCAATGCGGAAACCCAAGAATTCTGTTGATGAGACCCCAATACTACACTTGTTCTTTTTTAATTTGAGGCCTGCTTTGCGAAGCCTCTGCAAAACAGTCCTGAGCCTTCTGGCCAACACTTCAGGGGATTCCCCAGCAATAAGAACATCATCAAAATAGGGCAGATGTCCTGGATACCCTTAAGTGTATGTTCCATAATCCCTTGGAAAATACCCAGTGCAACACTGACTCCATACTGTAAGCGTTTAACTTTGAATGCCCCTCTGTGAGTCATAATCGTTTGAGCTGTAGCTGTGGCCTCATCAACCAGCAATTGCTGATAGGCCTGTGCTAAATCAAGTTTAACAAAAATGGTTCCCCCTTGCAAAGAATCTAAAATATGGTTGACCACTGGAACCGGATAAGCATGCTGCTTGAGGGTCTTATTCAATGTGCATTTATAATCAGCACAAGTGTGAATTTCCCTTTTGGCCTTAAGTGGAGTGACAATAGGAGTTTCCCACTCCCCACTATCAACAGGCTGCAACACGCCCTGTTCTACAAGCTTATCAATTTCACAATCAATTTTATGTTTTAAGGCAAAGGGGACCCTGATTGGGACAACAATTTAACCCTGATTGGGACAACGTTGGGATCTAACTTGAAAGAAATTGGTGGGTCCTTAGGGTTGAATCAAAAACATCCACATATTCTTCACACACTGATATGAGGTCTGCCATTTGTGTCCGGTTTATGCCAGTAATCTGAATACCTAAGGCAGGGGTCTTCAAAGTGGCCCTTTTATGACTTGTGGACCTCAACTCCCAGAATTCCTCAGCCAGGCATGCTGGCTAAGGAATTCTGGGAGTTGAAGTCCACAAATCATAAAAGGGCCAAGTTTGAAGACCCCTGACCTAAGGCATTAAACCAATCAAGTCCAATGAGACTTGTTCTCTGGCCCTCTACTACTATTACATCCAGGTGCCCCAAAAACTCTTTAAATTTTACCAATACGGTGGCTTCACCCTTAACTTTAATGTAAGCATTTTGAAAATCCGTTAAAATGATATCTGAGGGTCTTAATTGTTAATGCGCCTACACACAAAGTTGTATGTGTCTTGCGAAATGATTGAGACTGCATAGCCGGAGTCCAACTCCATCTTACATGGAATTCCTTGTAGCTCAACTAAGAGCTTAAGTTTGGGCTTGAGGGGGTGTCGAGCCCCGGTGTGGCAAACACTTCTCCGGCTTCTGAAGAATCCCATGCTAACTGAACCCTGGGCCCCAGTACCTCTCCTAGTCAGTTCCTCCGATTGGTGTTTAGGTGGCCGGTGTCTCTGGTGGGCTCTGCAAACCACCATGATGTGGCCTGTTCTTCCACAAGCTCTACACGTGGCTGACCAAAATCTGCAGTTGGCGCGAATATGGTTGCCTCCGCACGCCTTACATCTTGGTCAAAGAACTGCCTTGTAAGCATCCTCTCGCTGATGGCTGTTGCGGTGTTGTGCGTTGGGTTGCCTTTGGAGTTTGTTGATTTCAGATTCTTCTTCTGATGATGATTCTCCGGTGCATTTGGCAACCTCAAGATGGACCGATTCTTTGGCTTTTGAAGATTTGGGGGGCTGAACTGTCTGCACTGCACCCCTGGCAGCTTCATCAGCCAACACTTCATCCTGTGCCTCGGAAAACATTAAATTGGGTCTAGCAAACAGTCTCTGCTGAAGCGTTCTATCCGAAGGCCACAGACGAGCCAGTCTCTTAGTTGTTCTTCTAAGTTTGAGAACTTGCAAAGGTGTGTGGCCTGTCTTAGGCCCGCAATGAACTCTGAAGCTGTCTCCCAGGTAGCTGCACTCTTTGGTCAAATTTGAATCTCCACACCATCTCTGACATATTGGGCTGGAAGTGCCCGGTTAGCTTCTTTTTAAGGTCTGCATATGAGACTGCTTTGATGGGTGTCGGCGCAAAAAGATTCTCTGCCAAATCGAAGGTTGCTGGGCCGCACACACAAAGCAATGTTGTGGCCTTCAGACCTTCCTCCGTGATCTGATTTGCCTCAGATAGTTTTCTACTTGCGAAAGATAAGATTGCCATTTTTCTGGATGCTTCATGTCAAATTCTCTTAATTTGCTGACCTTCGGCATTCTTCTTTCAGATTCCTGAGATCTTCGGATCCTGTTTCTAGGCTCAGGGAATGTGTCCGCTGAGCATGAGGCCACTAGTGTGGCTTACTAACCAGCTGGGGGGGGGGGGGGAATACCTCTTCCCTCCGGCGTGTGTTGCCAACCCCTCATTGACTTCAGCTCTTAATTGGCGAAACAAGATCCCACCTTTGTCACCACTGTTAAGTCATGGGCTCCTGGGTGCAGGAATGACGACACAAGGCTGAGTACAGGATAACTCATACTTTATTCTTGCTAGAACTGTACTGAAACTTGGGCTTTAACCAGCCACAATATATAGTCTAGCCCCTAGGCAGCAGCCAATAGGTTTGAACCCACTTTTGCCACCTGGGGCTAGCCAATTGCAGGACCGGAGACAGCTAGTCTGGGTTGCTGGAGCTCCAGCAACGCACGTGGTGTCTCAGCACAAGCCCAGTACATAACAGGCCATAGCCCCCAAAAGAAGTTTCCTTCCCAGTTCTTCACACATTCCTTCAAATGAAAGGAGATTATTCAAGATATCTAGTCTGACAGATTAGCCTATCCAAGAGAGCCTTTCCTTTCTGCAAGTCTCCATCTCGTTCTTAAGAACCTGAACTAGTGTGGAGGTTCTAGTAATCTACCAAAACCTACTGGAGTTAACTTACAAATATAACTCTGATTTGGAGGCCCAAAATCAAACTGAAATTGGCAAGATACAGCAAAAATCATCCTTTATGGTACTCTGTCTGGAGCTCTTTCTGTCACTGTCCATGCAGAAGACATGAACTATGCAGGGCAAGATATGCAGCTATGAATTACTATTACAATCTGTGTAGATGGCCTTTTTCCAGGAAGAAGAAAAAAAGAACTTAGTATTCTCTATTTCTACCCACCAGAATAGCTACAGAATTTGATTGGGATGCAGACTCCATACAATTCCTTACTTCTGTTCTAGTAAGCAAAAAACCTGACATCTTCAGATTTCCTGAAGCTTGCCTTAAATACTTGAATTTCCTGGAACATTATCAATTGTGTAGCACTTCCTGAAAGATCAATTAATGTTTGCTTCTCATCAGCAAAACTACATTATAGATTCATATAATCTGAGCCACAAATTTTAAACATTTTGAAGCTTTAAGGTCTCCGTACTATTTTCAATGAGAAGCTACTGAAAACATTTTAGATTTGTTTACTTAAACAATATAAATCCTTGGTGGTTTGTTTCTTTCTAGAGAAAACTTAAACCATTTTCCTATAGAATTAAAGTTTATGCAGATACAGAGATATGGTAGTATTTAATTAGTGGTAGATTAAGTGGAATTTGCTTAGATGAGTATTAAAAATCTTCCTTATTCACAGTTTGGAAGATTTAGAAACTGTTTTAAATTCTTCAAATGATTGACTGCGGTTTCTTCTATAATAACTTTGCTTGTTTTGAAATATAGTAAACTATTGTGATTTATGCAGCCAGAAGTATTTGAAGTTGACTGGAATATTTTATAGTATGATATTATAAACTGGTCAGAAAAAATGCATCAAGAAATTCATAGAGGGAAGTTGAAACTGATAGCCCTCTTCTTTTGTCACTCATTGATACTTAAAACATTTAGCAGCACCTGGAAAAGATGCACAATAATGGCAAATAACAAAAGCAGCATTGCTGCTTTGTTATGTAAGTTCCATTCTTTTGTCTTTGTGTCTTGACACTGCATTTGTGTACAAACAAGGGGGAGCTTGCATTGTATTAACATGACATTGCTTTTGTCATTTTGATGAAAGTCTCTGATTGTGCTGCCTTTGCTTCTAAGGAGAGCATAATATCAGAAAGACTAGTAGCCATTCATGAAAATATATATTTTAAACAGCAGGGACATTTCAGTAATCCACAATATAAGTTTAAAAAATAAATAAGAGACTTGTTAGATCAAACTAGTGACATGTAACGTCCAGAATTTTTAAATATTTTTAAATATTGGCCACCCAACTCCAATGTATTTTAGACTTGTTTATTAATCTTTGCTTCTATCTCTTGATTATTTATATTTTTTGCACTCGAGACAACCTTTGCCATCCTGGAATTTAATAAAATACCTAGGACCATAACCAGTGGTGGGATTCAGCCAGTTTGCACCACTTCAGCAGAACTGGTAGCTAATTTTTTGTTGCCCAGGCCCAGAATGGACTTCCGGAAGCAGAATCCACACTGAGAACCGGTCATTCACATATTTGAATCCCACCACTGACCGCAACATCTTTCTATTGCTGTTTAACAGTTAGAATTTAAGGTATGCTATCCAGCACCCACCAAAACTATAAGATAAAGGTAAAGGTCTCCCTGCACATGTGTGCTAGTTGTTTCCAATTCTAGAGGCCGGTGCTCATCTCCGTTTCAAAGCCGAAGAGCCAATTCTTGTCCGAGGACGTCTCCATAGTCATGTGGCCCGCATGACTGGATGCCAAAGGCTCATGGAACGCTGTTACCTTCCCACCGTAGTGGTCCCTATTTTTCTACTTGCATTTTTATGTGCTTTTGAACTGCTAGGTTGGCAGAAGCTGGGACAAGTAACAGGTACTCACTCTGTTATGCGGCACTCAGGATTCGACCCGCCATACTGCCGACCATCTGATCGACAAGCTCAGCATCCTAACCCACTGAGCCACCACGTCCCTACCAAAATTAAAGCTTAATCCTTTTTCTGCCACTTCTCTTTAAAACTATCTAAATTGTTGACCTTCAATTTCATCTGATTGCAGCTAAAGCTGTTGTTTAACTATGCATTATATCATGGCATAATCCATGTGCAAGCACTCAAGATATACTATGATGTAACTGATGAAGATAAATAACAATGGTAACTTATGGATTATTCAGTATGAGGAAAAACACAGTATGAGATGGGTTGGTAAAGTATGATCTATCAGCATATTAACATTTTCAGATCTGATCTTTTAGCAAGAAATTGTAAAAGAAAAAGAAAATAACAGAAGAAGGGATAGCTTTAGACATCTACATTTGATAGCCTTAGAAAGCTTGGCTTTTATCACTAGAACACCCAGCTAATTATAAATTACTGATAAAATATAACTAGGAGGTTCCTATTACTTTTTTGTAATTCCTTAATTTTTCCTGCTTTGAATCATAATGAAGATAAAAATAATCCATTGTTTTATTATAAAATATTGCTATTAACTCTAGCTCTCCATTCCATTTCTGAAATACATGCATCAAAATTTTTATGATTTTTCATATAAAAGGAGTAAGTTTCTATTTCCTGATATTTTTGGAAAGACAATTGACCACACTGGTTGTAGTTCTTATGGTAGATACCAGTTTGAGGAAGGTGAAAAGAATGGGTTACAATTAGTGGTGAGCAGGTAGCAATCAAATACATCTTTATCTAGAAAATATCTATCAGCAGAAAGACTTCATTCCACTCAAAGAAAGGCTATTTCGGACAAAGGAGAAAAGAATTCTGTTATGTAGGAGCAGCAGCTCTGCAGGTACCACCAGGTGGCGCTGAACTGTGGCTGGATTGGCTGAAGATTGGCGGGAGATTCGGATGGATGGATTGGTCAGGGTGATACCTGGCAAGGTACAAAAAGGGTCCAGGTAACCCTCTTTGTCTTGTATGCGCCTACCACAAATAAAGAGCTGTCATGCGGTACTTATCCATTTCTTCCTTGCCATGCGGTCCAGGACCCACTACACAATAGTGGCGACGAGAATGGGATGCTGTTTCACTCAGAGCTGAATCACTAGCTGAAGTCACTGGGTCAGAGGGAAAGAGTTCTTCTCCGATCCCTTGCCAAAGCAGCATCTTAGACTGGTCAGACCATGGCAAAAATTACTCAGAGTTCGACATTCACCGGCCTGAGCGATGGGAATCGCACCTGGGCCAGGTTGAAGGTTACCTCTTCATCAACTGTATTACTGAGGATCGCAAGAAAGTGGTGGCACTACTGTATATCAGCGGGACTGCCGTTTACGATGTGGCCATTGGGTTGTTCTCCCCGTTGCCCATCGCATCCGTTCCCTACCACGACCTTGTAAACAAGCTGATGGGAATTTTATGCCTAAGAGGTCTGAGATGTCCTGGAGGTTCCAGTTTGTACAGCAGATCCAGAGGCCAGGCAAGTTCAACAACTGACTTCATTCTGGACGTGTGACAAGCCGCTCGTCTTTGCAAGTTTCCTGACTTAGAAGAGCACCTGCGAGATCGTATCACTTTCAGGCTGAATGACAAGTGGCTGTGGCAGAAGCTGCTTGTGAAGCCAAAGATGAGCCTGCAAGAGATTTTGGATGAGGTCCAGGCACATGAAGCAGCCAGTGGCAATGGTCAAACAACCCACCAACCCAGCAGCAGCTCTGGGGGATCAGTGCACCAGGAGAGCACTGCGTATGGCAGAGCGGACAAAGACAAGGCGGCAGAGATTGATGCGGTAGACAGGAGGCCGGCACAACAACAACTATCGCGACTGCGGGTAGACCAGGGGGCCTCAATTCACCTCTGCTGAATTCCAGGCATTCACCAGGGCCAACTTGATTAGGCATGTTACAACGGCGCCCTTTCACCCATCGACTAATGGATTAGCAGAATGCATGGTAAGAACAACCAAGGACGCATTGCGGCACATCATCAATGGCGACTGGTGTCAACGGTTGCCATAGTTCTTGTTCGCTCAACACCCCACACCCTGCACTGCCACAGGCAAGAGTCCAGCGGAACTTCGGTGGGGCCGGAGGCTCATCACCAAATTGGATAGGCTGCATCCTGGCAGAGTGGCTGCTAAGACTGAGCATCCCAGAGTCTCTAGAGAATTTCTCAATAACGACTTGGTTTGGGCAAGGAACTACAGGCCAGGTCATTTTTGGATTCTGGGGGTGGTGACTGACAGAACTGGGCCATTGTCCTACATTGTTGGGTTGGAGGGGAATCGTTCAGATCAGGCGTCATGTAGATCAAATCAGGAAGCAGGTTCCTGAAGGGTCTCAGGGTGACCAATCACAACAAAAAACAATTGAACAAAATAGGAAAACCCAGGGACTGGGTCAAACAGAATATTGGAAGCAGGGCTCAACCATGACCGATGATTATTTGGAAGACCAGCAAGGACTGAGACATCTATCAGGACTCACAGACCACCGACATATCTTGCAGATTATGTGCAATCTTGAACAGGCCCAGAGCCATTCACAGTATATGATTAATTTGTGTTGTAATGTACTATGCATGCCAATTGTATTCTATATGTTTTTTTTTCTTTTTAAGGGGGGAAGGGGTGTTATGTATGGGGTAGGAGCAGCAGCTCTGCAGTTACCACCAGGTGGCGCTGTGCTGTGGCTGGATTGGCTGAAGGGTTTTTGGCAGGAGATTCAGATGGATGGATTGGCCAGGGTGATACCTGGCTAGGTATATAAGGGGTCCAGGTAACCCCCTTTGTCTTGTACGCGCCTACCATGAATAAAGAGCTGTCATGCGGTACTCATCCGTTTCTTCCTTGCTATGTGGTCCAGGACCCACTACACAATAAATTCCATTTTAAAATAATGTGAAATCAAGCTATTTCTTAAGTGTTTTAAACTTCTTATACTTAATGATGGGGGTGGGAGGTCCTTCTGGTTAATGGTTAAAAGGAAATCACAAAGGAAATGATAAGGATGGAGCTATAGTCTTGGGAATGTTTGTGGGATCTTTTTAAAAAAAAATATGGTAAATTTCTTTTAGAGATTACAACATAGTTGTCATGTTCATGCACCTAAAAGGAACATGAGACTGCTAACAGTTTTCAAATGCCCTAGCCTAGACAAAGGGGATGATGCTAAAAGGAAGGCTTTCTATAGGAAAATATGAGGGGTGGCAGGCAACACCACAATATCATGATGCACATTCTTCCTCACTGGTACTTGCATCATGCTTTTCTACATAAGTACTTAAAGAGACAAGGATTTTAACATGACAAATATTTTGTCATCCAGACTCAATCTTCAATTGCTGCAAATAACCATATACCAGGATGTATAAAGGGCTCTGGGGCTGAAGATCATTCACTCACTGCTCTAATATAATCTCTGAGTGATTGTGAATTTGTACTGTACAGAAGATTCTAATTTATACAAGAATTGATGGAACGATTCTATTATACTTCCTCTTTCTATTCAGGTTCTTTGGATCCAAGATCCTATAATTCTTGTCTTATAAAATGAAATAAACCGGGGATTTCAGAGATGAATTAGCAAATCTTTGTTGCATTAAACTTAATTGAGGAGCTGGCTTTCCAGAAAACAGCAAAACAACTCTACCATTAATTAATGCCATCAACTTCAACTTCTGACAAACTACTTTTATCACACTGGAAATAAGTCTTTAGAATGCAGTTTTCACATTTTTTCCCCCAAATGTAACTTTTTTTAAATTTACACAAAACTCCAGCTGTTAATAGAGTATGTGCATAGAGAATTTGTGTCAGAAAATACTATGCAGGGGCAAATGTGTACTTCTGAATTGTATAAAAGACATAAAGATAGGAAACTACAAAAATTAAGTTAAAACAAATATTCCACCAAGGCTTAATTTCCTGTTTCAAATTATTCCAATAAAATTGGACAAATATTAATTGATCATTAGAGGCAAATATTATGTAATGACCCAGGCACAGTACAAAGGCAATGCAGTCAGCAGTTCTTTAATTGCTAGAAATTTCTTCCAAATGCTCCCGCATTTGCTGGCAAGCCTCCAACAAAACAACACACACACACACACACACACACACACACACACACACACACACACACAGCAGTCTCAATACAGCCTGATTAGTATAAGAATGTACTCAAGGCCATATAGATAACAAACAAGAAAACATAAACTTAACGAGTCCATTTGAACCTCAGCTTGTCTGAGCAGTTTTCAAAGAGAGAATCCAAAATACAGTCCGAGGTTATAATATATTCAATCCACGTGGTCAGCCAGTCTGGTAGTTAAGGTGTCCAGGTTTTCCAAACAGGAGGCAGAGAACAAGAGCAACAATACACAACCCTCCCAGGATTCAACATTTGTTCCCGACAAATGCTCCACCCCACAGCGTCTCCTTAAATCTCAATCCCCAGGTGTGCCTTGTGGAGTGGGGTGGGATGTTCCTCTCCTGAGTAATTGAGCCTGCCTCCATTGTTCCCTCCCCTCCACTCTCCGTGCTCTAGGATCAAGTGGGGATGGGCCTTGCTCCGCACCTGAGCATTGTCTCCCCTATTCCAAACCTGAAGGGCCCTGGCCTGCCTCAGCCTGCTCAGTCCTCTGAAGCCACAGACACCTCTCCCTCAGCCTCCATAGGGTCCTGTTCCAGCTCCATTTCCTCCTCCGATTCAGGGTCAGACGGAGGCATGACATTATATGGTCCAATAAAAGACCAAGGATTCAATTTAAAATATTAGAGGATTCAAAAAAACAAGAAAATCTATTAGTCTCTTAAATTGTGCATATTTTAATTTTGCGTATTTTTTTTCTTTTTACCTTGTTTATTTTTTTCCTTTTCCTTCAGTACATTAATAAAATGTACTAAATATAAGTTGCTTTATTTTATTGGTGTCAAATACTGTCAAATATTCAAAAGTATTTTCATGTCCACATTATTTCTCTGTGATGGGCAGCCTACAAATTTGTTAAATATTGTTATATAAATTATATTTTTGAGAAGTATTAAGTTAAAAATAAAATATATGCAATATTTTTATGTATTTTCTGCATTTATGTTTCCATGCTATAGGTTTAGGATATTTCTTTTTATTTATACTGCAAAAACAAACTAACATGTTTGGAGTTTTTATGAGAATCATCAGAGCATTGCGTCTCCAAGTCATTGCTTTATAGGTTTGTCAGCTTGTTCTGGTTATTGTTCAATGCATTTCAGGACTGTTTTTGAACCTGATAATAATTATCCCAAAATGCTACCTGAGTTCAAAAACCTGCTTGATAAAGCCTTGACCAGACATAATGTGAATTAAGAAAAGTTTACAACTTTGACCTTCAAGAAAATAGAGAAAAACATATAAGTTTTGATTTTTGAAGGTCAGATAAAAATATTGAAAACTAAATATAGAAAAGGAAAAAAAGGGGGTTGGTTAGGGATATCCAAAAACTTATAATAGTTATTGCTAGGAATATAATAAGGAGTCTGTCTGTCTGTCTGTCTGTCTGTCTGTCTGTCTGTCTGTCTACCTACCTACCTACCTACCTACCTACCTACCTACCATGCCACTCATCTCGCTATCCAAGCAACTCTGGTTGATATATTGATATATTGATTTGTGTAGCTTCTCAAATGCCAAGAAAGTGTGGCTGTCTATGGTACCTCTACATAGGCCTATTTGTAAAATAATGTTTGAAATGACAGAAATATCTCAAAATAAGCTGTAATGATGGATGAGCCTCCACACATAATATCTCCAAAAAAGAGGGAGAATAGCCATAGTATTTTCAAAGTTTCTTTCTTTCCATATTAGTCGACAAAGCATAACAACTAGTAGCATTGGAATGTAGTGGAGGAAACAATAAAGAATGTACAGAGACTTGGAAAGAAGCATTCATCATCTTGGTAGTTATTCTGAATTTAATCTAACTGCTCACTTTTTTCAATTGAGTTGCCAGTCTTCGACACAAAATTCCAAGTGAAATCTATAAAGTTCCTCATGATCTCCACTTTATGCTTCTGTTTATGTACCCCAAGATGATACTTGCCTTTTTTATCAGCTGCATCACACAGCTGGTTCACATTAACTTGTGGCCAGCAAGAACACTCATTTGCTTTTCACATGTACTACTGTAAAGACATATCATCACCTCCCATTCTGTACTTAGTCTGTTTCATTTTCTCCATTCACAGAAAATTACAGTTTTACTTTTTGTGTAGAATTATTCTTCCATTCTACTTATTTTAGCCCACTGCTCAAATCTATCTATATCTATTTAAATTCTAAAGAATGAACCAGCACATATCTGAAAACCTGATAAATGTCCCCTCCGCTCCCTCTTTCAAATCAGTGCCATGTTGTTTCCTTCTTTTTCGCTTCTGTTTCTCTTCTACTGAGCTTTTATTTTATCTTAGTTTTGTTTACAGATCCTTTCCTTTCCTCCAAAAATCTATTTGTCCATCCACCCTTTCATTGGATAACTGCAAACTCTTTGCTTTGAAGGAAGAGGATAGCAGAATTCATCTCCACTCATTATGTCTCATGGAAAGGTACCTGTACATAAATAGGGAACAAACACCAAACTCACTATCACTGATGATGTTGTGTGATTGGGTAATGAATTGTCTGAAAGCAAACTCAGAGAGCACCAAGGATTCTGCTTCCTTTCGACATCAGTTGTGATAAAAAGGATGTATCATGTAGAATTCTTAAACTGAAAGATAATATGTCTCAATAGCACTATAGTGATGATTCTACTATAATTATCCTCAGCCCTTGCTTCATTCCACTTTAGGATAATCCTTTCCCTGTTTTTCTGAAAAGGCAATAAGAACATATTGGAAAATGCATAAAACACGAGTTCTTCCTCCAAATAGACAGCTTTTTAAAAGACTAGGCCAAACACTTGCTATCAGTAATCAACCATTTGCCATCATCAAAAGCATCCTTTGGCAGCTTGTGCTGTGAGAACTGCCACATATTTCTTACTCCATCTGTCATTGTTGTGGTTCATTTTGTACATCACAGGGAAATCCCTGATCAGATGGCAAAGCACAGTGGTGACAGTATCTGTAACACTCAAGAAATGCAGTCCATTTGAGAAAGATACAGTGGGGCAAATCCTCGCCATTTTGAAATTGAGAATCACAAGACATAAATAAACACCAAAGCTGTAAAGCATATAACAGCTGTTAACAAAATAAATCCCTTGCTGCCTGTTCATCCCTCTCCAGTATTATCTCATAATAGGAATTCCTGCTTTTCCTTTTTATTTGTAAAGATGATCTTTAAAACATGTCAGAAGGCAAGCAGGCTGCCAATGAAATGTAACATGCCTTTAAAAAAAAAGGAAGCATGCACTACTGTTTAAAATAAACAAGAAACAAAATATACAGTGCAAAATCAATATTAGTTCCACTTTTAAATAATGTATGTGTAATATAGTTGTCAATTACACTTTTATAGATACAGTTTTGTGATATTTGCATATTTATAGAAAAATGGCATAAAATCACAAGGTATTTCATAAGATAATTATGCTTAGATAAAGTAGTAATCAAATCATTAAGAAGGAAGAGTATAAATATTAACTAAGTCAACTAAAAAGGATAAAAAATAAATAATTGTAGACTGCCTACATTTTGCTCCAGACAAGATGGGTGCCATATAAATTGATTGATTGATTGATTGAATACATAGCTAGAATTTCACTGTGTCCAATTATGTATTCATACTAATTCAGTAGTAGTTGATCTGTGAGCTTATTAGGCCAAGTTTTCTATATTACATATATTGTATGTATTAATATTTATGTATGTATGCATGTATTGTGTATGTATGTGTTGTGTATAGGTATGGGTATATACCATGTGTACTTTCTTTACAGAGCGGGCAACAGAATTTCATTTTTGATGTGTGCCAGTGTGTTCACAGTAAAAAATGACAATAAAGGTTATCTTACCTTACAGTGTTGCAGAAAACGTGGCCATAAATTAAATTTGCCTTCTGGTGCTGAAATATTACCCTTGTACAGAAATTGCAAATTTTATGTGCGTCTTCAGAATCTCCTAAAATTATCATTGAGTAGCATTTGTCTTTTACTATGATAGACAGAAGAATTCTTAATTTAAAAGGGCTCATTTTCATGGTTTTGATTATCACTGTTACTTACTTGTATGTATACTGAGAGCTTATGCACCAGAAACAAATTCCTTGTGTGTCCAACCACACTTGGCCAATTAAAAATTCTATTCTATTCTATCTATTTCTTTTTCTTGGCACCATCGGCATACAGATCAAAAGGTCAATATATTTTACAGCTTGCAAATATGAAATAACTTATATGAATCATCAGGAATTTTACGCAGGAACTCAATATCTGAAAAAAGAATTATTTTTACATACTAGGAGCATAAATGATATATCTATATAATAACTATTTCCACAAATAAGATATATATTCTATATATTACTCTCTTCCAATTCTCCACACAAACTTTTGTATTGATGAACAAAATATTTGTCAAATTACTGATTTAGGGTAACTCATTCACAATACTACGTAGTTTTAAATAGAAGTCCTGCTGAGTAGAAGAAGTTTATCAGTGCACATTAGTTTTAAAAAATTGCAATCCTCAGATTCATTGAAAATTATGGGATTCCTCTGTCTTCATATGAGCTTCAGTTGGCTTGCAAAGTGAAAACATGCAAAAAATATTAAATGCAACAATGAATATACATGTCTTTGCAACATGAAATTATTTCTTTTTCAAGGAAGGAGAATGAGCAAGGAATGGTCACCCTTAATGTTTCATTTAACATCCTTTAAATATTCCTTTCTTTTTGAAAGATTAATTCAATGGCTACCAAAGCACAATAAATAATAATCTGATGGTTTCAACTCAGAAGGTTGGAGAAGGAGGCAGCAACCTTTTCATGGAAAAAGTTTCAGTTTGTCTTTTGTATTTGCAACAGGTTTGAGATTAGAATCAGGTTTTTACTGAAGAATATAAAATAAAGTTTTTAATTTTTAGTCTTACTTTAAGAGAATATCAATGCATTGCTAAAAGAAGTTAAATCCATTTGCCTGGCCAGGATGGACAGGTATGCATTTATTTATCCATGTCTAAATAAAGAAATAGCTATAAATGGAAATTCTCCCAATTGTAAAAACCTTTGATAACAACTGTATTGTAATATCTACTTTTCTTCTTGGACAGTTTACTTGGTAAAGGTAAAGGTTCCCCCGCACATGCGTGCTAGTCGTTTCCGACTCTAGGGGCCAGTGCTCATCTCCGTTTCAAAGCCGAAGAGCCAGCGCTTGTCCGAGGACTTCTCCGTAGTCATGTGGCCGGCATGACTAGACACCAAAGGCGCACGGAACGCTGTTACCTTCCCACCGCAGTGGTCCCTATTTTTCTACTTGCATTTTTACGTGCTTTCGAACTGCTAGATTGGCAGAAGCTGGGACGAGTAACAGGTGCTCACTCTGTTACGCGGCACTCGGGATTCGACCCGCCAAACTGCCGACCTTCTGGTCGACAAACTCAGCGTCTTAACCCACTGAGCCACAGCACTATTCCATCCATAGGAAGATACTGTAGTAATAATAGATAAAACCTTTTTTTAAAAAAGGAGCTTAAATAGCTATCAGTCCAATTCAAACAGTTTAGCTGACTATGATAGTTTTGCTTTCTTAACTAAAACAATAGAATGGATGAGCTAAGCCAACATTGTATACATGTAGCTTGAATAGAATCAGATGTATGTACTTCACTAGAAATCCTATTTGAAAAGTCTCAGCATCTTTGGCAGAAAAGTGCACCTAACTCTTTCACTGGCTGCTCAATTTTCATTGGTAGAAAGTTTTAGATTGCAAAGTAAATTTCTGCAGAAACCAATACCCTAATCCAGCACTTTTCAACTTTTTCACCCATTCACCCACTTTTAGGGTATGGCAACATCCGAGTACCACCAGTCACCTAGCAAGGTGTCAAAAACTTGATGATCAAAAAAAAAGTGATGAAGTACAGGTAGTCCTCGACTTACAACAGTTCACTTAGTGACTGTTTGAAGTTACAGTGACACTGAAAAATGCCCCCCAAGCCACAACCAACAGGACACCTGCCTGCCTGCCTGGCAACACTCTTCCTTCTGTCTGAGGTTTTCATTGTTGGGAGCATTTCACTTGAGGATTGGCAGTGGGGGTGGGGGGGGTGTTTAGTTTTTATTTCCACCACCACCCCCTCTGCTGGGTAGTTGCAGCATGTTTGGATCACTTCACATGACCATGGGACACTGTGACCATCATAAATATGAATCAGTTGTCAAGCATCTGAATGTACATCACAAGACCCTGGAGATGCTGCAACATTCCAGCTGATCGGTGCTACCACCGGTTCAGCTCATTCCCCTCCCCCGCTACCACTTTTCTAGGATGGTCGCGTACCACCTGCCAGGTGCCAATGTACCACAGGTGGTACCCGTACCACTGGTTGAAAAGCCCTGCCCTAATCAAGGAGACCACAAGTATATCAAGGAGAAAACTATGCCCCTAGCAACACTGGCAGGCAAGCTACTATACAGTAATGTGTGCAAATGTAGTTCAGCCCATATGAATCTACTAAAAAATCCTGGCTAATGCAAAGGTTAATGTTAAAGGACAGAATGGACATGGACAGAAAAAAGGAAAGAAATATAATACTTTTATATTTGTGCTTAGCTAGATTTTCTAATCTATGGGTTCTTTGTTATGAAAAAAAGAAAGAAATAAGCAAATATTGTAGTACTCTTTCCTATTTCCATGATTAATGTTAATAAGAAACAAGAAAAAATAACATTTAAAAATATGGTCCAAATCCCTCCATAAAGCTGATTCAGGAGAGGAATACTATCTGTGGTGATTTTAAAATAGATCTAAGGCAGAATATGTCGTTTTATTGTTTTTCTAGAAAAGAGCATTTTTCTTTAAAAGTTATCTAGCAAAATGTAGTTCAGACACAACATCTGGTATTTAGTGAAGTTTTGTGTTTCATCCAATTTTCCAGATGAACTGAGAAGAGGATAAGGATTTTTTTTAACCATCTGTCTATAGTTATTCAGCAAGCAAATGAATCATCAACCAACAGAAACCAAATTTCAAATATTTATTTTTCATTGTCAACTCTCCTTTTTAAAAAACATTGGATGGATATAAATGTTCATCAGTTTGAGATGCATGGGGAAAGATTGTTTGTATTATGTATAGTCTTTTCTCTCCTTTATGGACTTAATATGTCAGAATTTTATTATTAGTCAAAAATAATTTATTATTATTCACATTGTCTTTGGCTCAGCTCTCAGAAAGAGGAAAGATATTGACGAAGCAGATATCATAGACTTTTAATTGCCATATTTAAAAATTAAAATATTTATGTTCATTGAAATAGTAAACATCCACATACACAAAGTAATTAAGAAAATGTACCCATTAGTACAAGACATACTGTGCATCTTAAATGGAAATGGATCTTCCACTTAGATTATTAAAAAGCTAGTTCTATGTGAAGAAAAGTTAATATTTTGAATTTTAATGCAAAATAAAATATGAGAGTTTGGTTTATTCAGTTTTGCTAACCAAGGTCCAATGTTTCGTATTTTTGGAAATTTGGATATATGACAGGTGAAGAGCACCTTTGCACATAAAGTTATATGAGTTACATGAGTTTTTTAAACCAACTGCTCTGCAGGAAAATTATCAATCAATCAATCAATCAATCAGAATAGAGCTGAAAGGGACTTTGGAGGTCTTCTAATCCAGCTCCCTGCTCAAGCAGGAAACCCTATACCAGACATGTCAAACACAAGGCCCGGGGGCTGGATCCGGCCCGCAAAGTGGTTTCATGTGGTCCGCAAAGCCATCCTGGAAACAGTGAGGGAACAGCCCCCACTGCCTTGGCTCTGGCCCAGAGACCCTCCTTCTGCCAGAGACCCTCAGATCTGTCCCACTCCTGCCCAGGCCCCCATAGGCACCCTTGATGCGAACGATCTAGAGAGCTGGCCATGCACACCCAGTAGGCCATACGCACTCTAGCCACACCCACCCAGTAGGCCACGCCCACCCATACCACACCCATCCAGCCCCTTGAAGGCAACCGCAATGCTGATGCGACCCTCAATGAAATTGAGTTTGACACCCCTGCCCTATACCATTTCAGACAGTGGCTGTCCAGTCTTTTCTTAAAAACCTCCAGTGATAAAGCACCCACAACATCTGAAGATAAAAGCTGTTCCAGTGGTTAATTGTCCTCACTGTTAGGAAGTTTCTCCTTAATTCCAGGTTGCTTCACTCCTTGATTAGTTTCCATCCATTGTTTCTTGTCTTGCCTTCTGGAGCTTTGAAAAATAAGTTGACCACATCTACTTTGTGGCAGTCCCTCAAATACTGGAATACAGCTATCATGTCAAACCTAATCCTTCTTTTCTCTAAACTTGCCATACCCAATTCTTGTCACAGTTACTGTTTTTGAACCAGCTTTCACCTCATCTGTATTTGTAACTTTGGTTTTTCCTGCCTAGGAACAAAACCTTGTTTATCTCCACAATAAATTTGATGTTGTTAGATAGGGCCCATTGTTCAAGTCTGCTAAGATTCTTTGGGATCCTGAGCTTGTCTTCTGCACTGTTGGCTATTCCTGCCAGCTTAGTGTCATCTGCACATTTGAAGACCTAAGCCGGAACCTTGTGGTACCCTGCTACTTATTTACTTCCATGTAGGTGTAGTACCATTAAGGACTACTTCTTGGGTATGGTTTGTCAGACAGTTACAAATCCATCTAGTGGTGATGCTATCTATCCACAGTTTTCTAGTTTACCCAGTAGTAGATTGTGGTCTACTTTGTCGAATGCCTTGTTTAAGTCTGAGTATACTATGTTCACAGCATTTCTCTGTCAAAGAATGAAATAAGATTGGCTTGGCATGATCTGTTTTTAACAAACCCATGCTAGCTTCTAGTTATAGCTTTGTTTCTAGATGTTCACAGATCTATTTTTTGATTATTTTTTACAGTTTCTTCCCAATAACAGTACAGTAACATGTTAGGCTGATTGGTCTGTAGTTTCCTGGGTCTGTTTTTTCCCCCCTCTTTTTTGAAGATGGGAACCACATCAGCTCTTTTTCAATCCTCTGGTAGTTCCCTCTTATGTGTCCCTCTTTCCATTTTTTGTATTTATCCTTTTTGTCTTTCAGTTGATCTTTGTGCAGCCATGCTGGTTTCTTCTTGGATTTCTTGTTTTTCTTTTAGATATTGTATTGGCCTGGGCTTTTATGATATTTTTCAGTTTCCCACATTTCTTGAGTTGTTTTTCTTTTCAGGATTTTTATCCATGGAATTTTTTTTAAGTTTTCTCTGGCTTTGTTAAAATGAGCTCTTTTAAAGTTTAAGACACTAGTTGGATTATATTCTGTTGCTTGTGTTGGCATTATGTTAAATTCCAATATGATGTGGTCATTTTCACCCAAGGTTCCAGCAACTTTAACTCCCTCTATCACTTCTTCTCCAGTAGTAAGAATTAGATCCAGTATAGTTTTTCCTCTAGTTACCTCTTCTACCTTTTGGATGACAAAGTTATCAGCTAAATTGTTTAGGAATCTGTTTGATCTCCCACTTGCTGCAGAGTTTGTCTCCCAGTTGATTATCAGGGTAGTTAAAGTCTCCTATTACTACTGTGATATGTTTCTACATACATTTGTTAACTGATTAGCAAAGAGTTCATCTGTTTCTGCTGCTTTGTTGGATGGCCTGTAGTACATGCCTATAGCAATGTGATTTTTCCCCTTTTATATTGACCATATGGATTCTAGGAGGTTTTTATCCTTGATTTTGTGTGTTTCTGTAGAGATGTAGTGATCTTTTATATATATATATCCTGCTCCTCCCCCAAGATGGCTGCTGCACAGTAGGGAGATTTTTCTCTCCTGCTGATGATCTTCCAGTTTGTCTACCAAAGCTGGCTGTTTGGTAGCAATGTGTCCTGGATTTGAACAGGTGCACTTAGGAATGATCCAAGATGGTTTTCAGACAACCGTGGACCCAACCAGGAGAAGGAAGAGGAATCTTGAAGACTGAAGTTCCTAATGAAAGTTGCAGAAAACCAAGTCATTCATCTTTTTCCTTTTGGTAGACCTGTTTCTTAAGCATACCTTGATATTAACTACACTTTTTAAAGCTTCTATTTTGCTTTGTTTCTTATTGTTAAAAATTGATCAGCTGGTTGAATGCTGATTAACCCTCTGCTGGATTTTATACATTTCTTTCTTCTTTTCTTTTGATCTTTTTGGCTCTTTTGAATAACTTGCTTATTGTAAGGAAAACACGGCATATTTTGGAGTAGTGGAAGTGTTTGGATTTGATTTACCCCTATATTGGACTTTCACTACAGGGATTTTACATTTTATTAATGGATAAATTAAATTAATAAATTTTTACATTTTATTAATTTGCAAATGCCCTAGAGATTATTTTTTAAAAAATCCTTTTTATCCTGGTGTGAGTAACATCTAAAAATATTCTCCTTCCCGCTTTACTCTAAGGATTACCCTCCTTTTCTCTGAGGAGTTTTATCTCTTTGTTTCCAAGTTACATCAGAGCAACAATGTCTCAGTGTACAGACAAAGAAAACTGGTGGAAAGAAGGGAGGGAGGTAGGCAGGGAGGAAAAGAAGAAAAAGAAAGAAAGAAAGAAAGAAAGAAAGAAAGAAAGAAAGAAAGAAAGAAAGGAAGGAAGGAAGGAAGGAAGGAAGGAAGGAAGGAAGGAAGGAAGGAAGGAAGGAAGGAAGGAAGGAAGAAAGAAAGAAAGAAAGAAAGAAAGAAAGAAAGAAAGAAAGAAAGAAAGAAAGAAAGAAAGAAAGAAAGAAAGAAAGATGGTAACAGAACACTTATTTACTCTAAACTAGAGTTCAAATCACCAGGACCAGATGGATTATACCACAACTTCTCAAAGAATTGGCAGATAAGATCTCAGAACGACTGAACCATATCTTTCAAAGATACTAGAGAACTGGGGAACTACCAGAGGACTGGGGAAAAATAGATCCAGGAAACTACAGACTTATCAACCTGACATCAATACCTGAGAAGATTTTGAAAAAGATAATCAAGCAACAGATCTGTGAACACCAAGAGACAAACAAAGTCATAACCAGAAGCTAATATGGGTTTGTCAAAAACAGATCATGCCAGACATTCTTTGAGAAAGTGACAAAATGAGTGAATTAGTGAAAAGCTATGGATGTAGTTTACTTGTACTTTAGAAAGGTATTTCATAAAGAAGACTGCAGCTGTAGTTGTATGTCTAGTTTAACAAAGAGAAGGGTGAGGGGTGACATGATAGCAGTGTTCCAATATCTCAGGGGCTGCCACAAAGAAGAGGGAGCCAAGCTATTCTCCAAAGCACCTGAAAGCAGGACAAGAAGCAACGGATGGAAACTAGTCAAGGAGAGAAGCAACCTAGAACTAAGGACAAACTTCCTGACAGTTAGAAGATTTAACCAGTGGAACAACCTGCCTCCAGAAGTGGTGAATGCTCCAACACTGGAAGTTTTTAAGAAGAGACTGGACAACAGTTTGTCTGAAATGGTATAAGGTTTCCTGCCTGAGCAGGGGGTTGGACTAGATGACCTCCAAGGTCCCTTCCAACTTATTATTATTATTATTGAGGGATAAAATCAAGATCACATGAAGTGTTAATACCATTTTATAATGCCTTAGTAAGATCACACTTGAAATATTGCATCCATTTTTTTTTAATCCCATTTATATCCCGCCCTTCTCCGAAGACTCAGAGCGACTTACAATTTAAAGCACATCTTACCATGCTATAAAAAAGGTGTTGAGATTCCAGAAAAAGTGCAGAGAAGAACAACAAAAATTATTAGGGGACTGGAGGCTAAAACATATAAAGAATTGTTGCAGGAATTGGGTATGTCTAGTTCAGTTATGCTGACTCAGGAATTCTGGGAGTTGAAGTTCACAAGTCATAAAAGAGCCAAGGTTGCGTACCCCTGGTCTAGTTTAATGAAAAGAAGGACTAGGGATGATATGGTAGCAGTGCTCCAATATCTAAGGGGTTGCCACAAAAAAGAGGGATTCAGCCTATTCTTCAAAGTACCTGAAGGCAGGACAAGAAGCAATGGATGAAAACTAAACAAGAAGAGAATCAATCTAAAACTAAGGAGAAATTTCCTAACAGTTAATCAGTGAGATAATTTGCCTCCAGAAATTATGGAAGCTTTAATACTGGAAGTTTTTAAGAAGAGATTGGACTGCCATTTGTCTGAAATGATATAGGGTTTCCTGCTTGAACAAGGGGTTAGACTAGAAAATCTCCAAGGTCTCTTACAACTCTGTTATTCTGTTAATGAATAATTTGTTTCCCTCTTCAAAATACCAAATGTATTCTGCACTTTCATTGATTTCAATATAATCTATGGGAGAAATGCTGTGGATTTCAATTTGTTCACAGTATGGTTACTTTTTTTATTCAGTAATATATAGGTTGTAATTCTGTATCCATTACTGATGGCAAAATTAAATTGTCTGCTGGAAAGAAAACAAGCATGTTAAAAATTGCTTTCAACATAGACATAAAATTTTATGAATTTTATGACACAAATAAGTTCAAATTCCTGGAATAAACACTAAGTAAAAATATTTTCTCTATATCCTACTAGTCTCACATTAAAATCTTCCAAATCCTAACTAATTTATTGTTTATATAGGCTATACTAATTTATAGCCAATGTAAAGCATTAAATTTATTCTTCACTTAAAGACACCTGTGTTTCTCTTTTATGTTACTCTTAGATATTGAAGCATTGCAGACAAATGGGGGTCACTTGTGATATTCTTGTGTAGCATATGTGCTCCCCAGTTAATAGAAGTGGGAAGGGCTGCAGGTATCACTGTACACAGACGCAGAGGAGTTATCAGTGCTGGCAGAGCTTGCAGAAATGATTATAGTATCCATTTGGTAAAGAGAAAGAGACATAACAGAATAACAAATTACTTGAAGCAGTTTACCTTTAGGAATATTTGCTGTCATGGGAATCCACAGGGATGGGGAAAGTGGTTGAAGTTGCATTTTGCAGCATACATTGTGTTGTTATACTACATGTTTTGTCATTGTGACATTATTGTGCTTTGTGTCTGTGCTTTGTGCCCCATGAATTTGACCAGCTACTTAGGTTCTGCAGCTCTCTTTGCTTCCAGTGCTGAGACTTCTCACTAGAGAGACTTTGTAGTACCTGATGGGATCTTTCCATTCCTAGATAAAATGTCTGTCATCATCTAGCATGTTTATTGTTATACAGTCATACAAGTGATGATTTATGCTATATTTCTTAACCTCTATGCTGGAATTTTTATTCCTGTGGGAAGGTTGTCAGAGCATGCACAGTCTTATTATATTTAGATAATCCAGGAATAAACACAGTAAACAGTGGTCTATATTAAATGGTGGTTTATCTTACACTATCTACAATATCATACACCAGGAACAATATACATGCACGTGTTAATACAGCAGTCTCCAACACACAGCAGTTACAGCAGGAAACAGAAGAGAGAGAGCACACATCTGTGGAGCCTTTCCTTTTATTCAAAGCTCTTAAAGAAATACAGATCCTGTTTGCTCTTAAAGAGACACAGACCCTGCTGAGTCATTCCCATCATTATATCATACATTACATCAGCTGGTTAACTTCTAAATCATTATGACAGCCCTCTCATTTAAAATTAAACAGCTATTAACCCAAATGCTTTTACCCAATACTTGATGCTTACCTGCATTTAAAGGCTTAGTCAACATATGATCATTTCTTCTCTGTGTAAATCTTTCTTTTTATATATCCATTTACACCCCACAGCCTTTGTTCCTGCTGGTAATTTCATGAGAGTAAACACTTGACGCACATCCATAGACTTCATTTCTCTATCCATAGCCTCCTTCCATTTATCCTGTTCTACTTGAGGCAATGATAACATTTCTTGGTAATTACAGGATTCATACCTTACACTATATGCTCTAACCCCACTTGCCGAGAACCAATCAGGAGGTACACCTTTATTGCTACATTGAGACCTCCTCGGTATCCCAACAAACCTAAATTCCCTGGCCTTTTTCTGTCCTTTCCTTCTGGTGCTTTTGAGAATATGTACCCAGTCATATCTGCCAAATGTTCTTAGGTGAGCCAATGAAGGTTTCCTTCCATATAACAGGTAATATGGAGCTTCATTGATAGTAACACTCCATATCCTGTTTACTAGATAGTTGGCTGTTTTCATGGCTTTCCCCCATTATGTTTTACTCATTCCTGCATCTACCAGCAGTGAATCTCTCATGGTTTGCAAAATGTCATTCCTCCATTCAGCTACCCAATTTTCTTCTGGTGAGTATGAATTTGTACATCTATGCCTTATCCCTAAGTTCCTCAGCCACTTTTGGAAGTTGTCAGACATGAACTCTGTTCTCCTGTCTGTTTGCAGCTGGCATACTTTATGACCATATCTTCACTCTACAAAGTTCACCCATTGCCTGAACTGCTGTAGAGGTTCTGTTTTGCTCTGTAATAAATAACAAAACCCATATCTGGTGTAGTCATCTACTCAATATCATGCTGGCCAATGCTTTCTCATTCTTTCTCTGGTCCCCATCATCCAAGGTTGCAGGTGGATCAGCAAATATCATCCACAACTCCTCCCTTCACAGGTACATCTCCATTTTCAGACACCAGAAGAGGTAGTTTGTCTCATTCAGATGAGATACTCCGAAACCTCTTCCCATTATGCTGACAGAGTCCATGTTGCCTGCTACCACCACAAACCACAACAAACCACAAGCCTTAACTCCTCTGGCTCTGGGTCAAGCTGTTACTGGGTTTCTCTTCTCTCTGGGCCCATAACCTGTCAGAGCATGCACAGTCTTATTGTGGTCAGATAACCCAGGAGTAAACACATTAAACATTGGTCTATATTAAATGGTGGTTTATCTTATACTGTCTACAATATCATACACCAGGAGGAATATATATACACTTGTTAATACAGCAGTATCCAACATACAGCAGTTACAGCAGGAAACAGAAGAGAGAGCACAAAACTGTGAAGCCTTCCCTTTTATACAAAGCTCTTAAAGAGATACAGACCCTGCTTGCTCTTAAAGAGACACAGACCCTATTGAGTCATTCCCATCATTACATCATACATTACAACATACATTACACCAGCTGGTTAGCTTCTAAATCACTACCTTCACATTTCAATGCTAGTTTTCTAGGACACGAGTCCATGGCCCACTATCGGGCCATGGGCTGTTGGCCAATGGGCTGTGTGAATGACTGGCCAGTGCACGTGCATGCTCACACACCCCACTTACACTAGTATAGTGATGTGCTGGTGCTAGTGATGTCGTGAGTGTCGTGCAGGCACTAGCATCATTGTGAGCTCACACTCCCCCCATTGGGCTATCATAACTGTGAGCACACACATCCCCATTCACGCTAGCATCACAGCATTGAGTGGGTGCTAGTATTGCCCGAGCGTCAAGCGAGCGTTCATGGCCCTGTTTGTGTCACATGCACAATTACAGCCCTGTTTGTACACAGGCATGCAGTCCCATTTGTGCATATGTGTGCAAGCATGTAAAGGCATTTTCAGCCCCCAGGCCATCAACCCAGAAAGATAGGGACCTATCCTGTATGTAGCTTTCTCAGAGTCTTGTGGTTTAATGATGTAGAAATCAGTGGGTTTGGGAGGGCCTAGGTTGTTACTTTTTATATTATATAAGCCTGGGATTTTGATCCCTTCACTCAGATGTCATGCTCAAGCATCACACATCAGCTAAGTTAGGCTGCAAGGGGCATGTCTGGTGATTGTCACCGGAAGAGGCATTTAAGTTTTCAGGGGGGCATTGCAAAGAGTTCAAAGTGCAAAATCACATGCATTCAGCCTTACAGAGACTGAATCTTTTGCCCCTTTTGGAGGAAAAAAAATATCAGAACTGCATTACCAACACTGGAGGAGGGGAAAAGCAAGAAGGAGCAGAATGCAACATCACCATCACCACATAACCCCCAGATCTTTTCTATTTTGCATTGCAATGTTGCACACATGCCCCAAAGGGGCAGAGAAGGAATAATAAACAAACCACACCTAAATTATAAGCCTGTGTAAGATGGCTCAGAATTCCCTTAGTTTCTCCCCTTTTCTCTTTTTTTAACCAAATATTTATTCTGAATCGTTCATAGAGCTTCCTATTAGCAAGTACATTTTCAGTCATTCCTCTACTCTGTATCATTTTGGGATATGGGGAATAGAATTTTCTTTGTAAATTTCCTCCTCTCATTTATCACTTGTGATGCATCTGGGTTATTGTTCTGGGTCTTGTTCTTTGTAATTTTTTCTCCTTTTCTTGCCATCTGAATTGACTTGGCTGTGGCAATATTGTTCTACTGAGACCAGAATTGTGATAAGCAGAATGGCGCTGTGAGAAACATTATAGCTGCCATAAAAGCAATCACATCTGCTGTGGAATGGGAGGTGATCAAGAACACCACATCATTTTTATCATAACTTAGCTTGACTTGTCTGGCTGAAGAAACAAATTACTGATAAGTTTCCCTTTCGGGGGTGGGCAGGGAATGATTTAATGCCCTATTTTCTGCCAAACCTTTGCTGTTTCAAGTGAGAATAAGAATGTTTTAAATAATTGAAGATGTATTTGGGTTTGAAAACTTTCATGATAAGGTTTGTATAATTCTGCAAAAAAAGTACTACAAAAAACTTCATATCCATCCTAGAGAATGTTTAGCATTTTCTCATCCCCACTCAAGGTTTGTAAAAGACAAAAAAGAAAAAAGAAGCTTAAATGGCAAATATTATATTGTACCATCCTGGAGCCCAGGATGGGCTCCAAGATCACTGCAGATGGGGACTGTAGCCAAGAAATTAAAAGATGCTTGCTCCTGGGGAGGAAAGCTATGGCAAATCTAGACAGCACACTAAAAAGCAGAGACATCACCCTGTCAACAAAAGTGGGTATAGTCAAGGCCATGGTCTTTCCAGTTGCAATGTATGGCAGTGAAAGTTGGACCTTAAAAAAGGCTGAGTGCTGAAGAATTGAGTCCTTTGAACTGTGGTGCTGGAGAAGACTCCTGCAAGTACCTTGGACTGCAAGGCGATCAAACCGGTCAGTCCTAGAGGAGATCAACCCTGACTGCTCTTTAGAAGGCCAGATCATGAAGTTGAAGCTCAAATACTTTGGCCACCTAATGAGAAGGAAGGACTCACTGGAGAAGAGCCTAATGCTGGGAAAGATTGAGGGCAAGAGAAGAAGGGGACGACAGAGAATGAGGTGGCTGGATGGAGTCACTGAAGCAGTAGGCATGAGCTTAAATTGACTCCAGAAGATGGTAGAGGACAGGAAGGCCTGGAGGAACGTTGTCCATAAGGTCATGATGGGTCGGACACGACTTCGTAGCTAACAACAACAACAATATTGTACCATATAGCAGCTGCCTGGCATTTTAAAAGATTTCACTATTATTCAACATACAACTTACATATCTGGCTATAAGAGCTGAGTAATAAATAGTTTTCTGGAAAATGGGGATAAAAATTTTCTCTATAAATGACATACTCTACAAGCATATTCCAAATAAATCTAACTGCATTTCATGAGATTTACTGTTGGTTAAAGGCAGCGGTGGGATTTCAGCCAGTTTGCACCACTTCAGAACCAGTAGCTAATTTTTTGTTGCCCAGGCCAGAATGGTCTTCTGGAAGCAGCATCCACACAGAGGACTGGTTGTTCACATATTTGAATCCCACCACTGGTTAAAGGGTATGTAAGATCGCAGGTTTGCTCAGCAGTTGCTATTACACTGTTCTATTCATTTGATGTTGCTCATTGCTTTTGTTGCAGAAAAGAAGGTTAAGAGGGCCAAAGGGAGTGAGTGCAAATCTTTTTAAAACCACTTTGAGTTCTTGGTTTACAGGTATACTTCACAAATCATAAATCTGACCCATGAGACATGAAACTCTGGCAGAAGGCAAATAACTCCAGAATGGAACCTTGAAACATCTCTTGAGGGACTTGAATCAAGAAATATTTAATTCAGGAATATTAGTCTGACTTTAGCAGACATAGAACAAAGTAACAATAAACCATACAGATGTTCCTTCTGATCCAGCAATAAAAATGTTTAAATCATTCTGAAAAATCCAGCTTTTCAGAGGATATTTTGTCAATTCAAAAGGACAGGTAAATTACATCTCATATTATGAACTTCACCTGTTTTGAAATTGATATTTCAAACCACCAACTTTAAATATTTTGTTGTTGTTTTAGCAAAATATCCCACCCCGCCCTTCCAAAGCAAAAAAAAATAATAATTAAAAGGTTAAGAACAGGATATGACAATCTAGTGAATTTTTTAATATAGGATTTCCTTAGATAGGAAAACATTGGAAACTAGGAGTCTGTTTATTCTCTACCACTTAAGAATAAAGGAAGCTCAGAAGCACCAACAAAAGAAATGTCCCCTAAAAATAAGGAAGAAATACAGAAGTCTCTTTCAGGAGCAGGAAAAATGTAGATGGAAGACACATATTGTCATATTATTGGCGAAATTAAACAAAACCTCCTAGCCATTTTACTTTTCTAGGATGCCCCACGCACTGGTTATCCAACTTCAAAAATTACTGATAGTCCTAATATTGCATGATCACAATTGCAACTGGAATTTCCATGGTAAATCAATGCAGTCAAAAAGCAAGTCATTACATAGCTGTGTCTTGTTTTGCATCCATTTTTACTACAGTTGTTAAGAAAACCTTCATGGTTTTAAAGAGAGCGGGTCACAGTCCATTTTTTCCAGGACATCATAACTTTGAATCATTGTTAAACAGATGTAAGTCAATGACTATCTGTAGGGGATAGAAATTGCAAGGAAAATGTGCAGTGGCCACCTAATGCAGGTGCCAAATTCTTGTTTAGAAAGCTGACTTATCCCAAATTAGATACAACAATATGTGTTAGTGGGTTGGGGGGAAGGGTATCCAAAAGATCAAACACAGCCAGAACTGTGCACCCGAAACCCTTCTCTCTTTGCACACAAAATAGGGGGAAGAGACTTTATGATCAATTTCTAAACTTTTTGACACCCCCACCCCCTCTCCATTTCCCCCATGACTGGTCTGCCTAGCTCATAGGTCTGCAACTCGCGGCTCTGGAGCCGCATGCGGCTCTTTCACCTGTCTCCTGTGGCTCCTGGTCCTCTGCCATGTACAGTCAAAAAAAAAAGTGGGACTAAAATAGTTCAACCAATCAATTCAAATATGCAGGGTAGATGCATATCTCACCTTGGCTCCACTCTTCAGTCAAACCCTGTTCTGCGCATGCGTGCATGTATGCGCATGCACACATATTTTTTGCGGCTCCCAGTTTTTCCTTTTGTGAGGGAACCGGTTCCGAGTGGCTCTTTCACTGTTTCAGGTTGCTGACCCCTGGCCTAGCTTAATAGTGTCTAGACCTGCTAGCTTAGAATTCTACTTCAGCATGTCTAAATAGGATGTGATTGAGAAAGACTGATTTACATTGATTGGCATTAAATCTTCTGGTTTTATAATAAAATCCTTTGCCATCTTTACTGTGCAATGCAGAAATTTTTGACAGCATATATTATAATATTGATCTCTGACCATTCTTCTACCTGACAGGCTGTTTGCAAATAATATTATCATGTCCATGTTATCATTTGCCCAGCCTTGTTTCCTCATTCTGTTTACACTTCAGGGTCTAAAACTTACACACCAAGTGATTGAGATAACTGATTCAATTTCTTGTTACAATTACGATATCAGAGCTACAAAAATCCAGTCTACCATTAAATGGCAGGCAAAAAAAAAAATGGAATCTGTTCTTCTAACTAGTTGATTGTCTGATTTTTTTTCAGACATTTTATATATTTATTTTTTAGTTATTAACTATCTTTGTTTTTTATTTATTTTTATTCTGTCTTAATTATTTCTATAAATCTCAAGATAGTGAACATACCTAATACAGGTAATCCTTGACATACTACAGTTTGCTTACTGTCTGTCTGAAGTTACAACGGCACTGAAAAAAGTGACATGATCATTTTTCATACTTATGACTGTTGCAGCATCCCCATGGTCACATGATTTACATTCAGATGTTTGAAAACTGTTTCACATTTATGATGATTGCAGGAGTCATGTGATCACCTTTTGCAACCTTCTGACAAGCAAAGTCAATAGGAAAATCAGATTCCCTTAAAAACAGTGTTACTAATTTAACAATTACAGTGATTCACTTAACAAATGTAGTAAGAAAAGTTGTAAAATGGGGGAAAATTCACTTAACAAATATCCCACTTAACAATTTAAATTTTGGGCTCAATTTTGGTTGTAAGTTGAGCACTACCTGTACTACTACTTCCTCCTATTTTCCCCAACATTAACTCTGTGAGATATGTTGGGCTGAGGGAGTGATTGGCCCAAAGTCACCCAGCTGGCTTTCACATCTAAGGTGGGATTTGAGCTCATGGTCTCCTGGTTTCTAGTCTGGTGCTTTAACCACTAGATTGTACTGGCTCACATATAGCTCATCTATTACCTGTCTATCACTTCTCTCATAGGGAAAATCAGGATGTTAAAGTAGACAGAGACTACATTCTTGAATATTTGAAAAAGAAGTAACTAATAATTCCATTATGACTTACAAAAAAGTAAAGCTAAATCACTCCCTTTCTGATTTTTGGCTGCTATTTTCTGCAGACTTAAAAATATTTGGCTGTTCTTACCATTGCTCAACCATCTTGATCAATGTATTTAAAAATAGTTCAGCTGTCAGTGGAGAAATTGAGTCTGGAATCTCTTTTCATTTTCAAGCTAGGTCCCTTTTGCTTGAGGGAATCCATATGTTATCACTTGCTGAGATGATATTCATCTTTTTTCCTGCTAGGCTAAACTGCTGCTCTTTTGCTATCTACAAAAATATCTTTCAGTTGTTCCACAGCTCATACAGAAACAATTTCATGGAACTAATTCTTCCCCCTTTCTCCTTCAACAGTTAAAGAATGCTATTGTCATCACATTGCACTCTGTCAGCAAAATGCCTGCTTGTCATTAGTAATAGTCCTCCAATTTGAATAGCCAATTCTGCTGGCAGTTCTCATGTTCCCTTAAGTTTGGAGGATCTGAAAACACACAACAATTTTTGGCTGTCTTTATTAGACAAATGCAGACAGTTGTGATTGTCATTTTCCACCCATTGCTAAATGAACGAAGCAAGAACTTCCAACTACTTTAAGGGTACATTTAGCAAAAGCATGCCAAGCAAAGAATGCAGATAATTCCCACTGCATAGCTTTCTCTCTTGTGCAAAAGAGAAGCTGAGGTATTTTGGTTTTAGCAACCACTTGCTGCTGGTAGAATCATGTCTGTCTTCATATAATAGCTCCTGACATGTACTGATTGGTATCTGATATCTGATCCAATGCCTTCTTCTGTCTCATCCTTTTAAATGCATTAAAACAAAATGTTCTCATCAACATAAACAACAACAAAACCAAGAACTCAGAAATTCTTCTTTAAATCAATAAGCAGGTGTATTTTATTGGATTCAGATACCTTAATATCCCCTAAGGTAATTGTGTTTTGGTTTAGAACAGGGCTGTCAAACTGCTGGCCCATGGGCCAGACACATTATCTGGAAGCCATGCCCACCCCATTGCTGGCAATGGCAAAACCGTCCCGATACGTTGTGTGACGTCATGTGACGTCACGAGTTTGACATGTCTGGTTTAGAATGTTATATGAATCCATCCATGAGGTTTGTAAACCATTTTTATAACTTTATGACTGCTGCCATTTTTGTTTCTGGATACCAAATAAACAGATACCTTCTTTCCTAACAGCCTCCATTTTATTTTCAGTGTCTTTCTTCCAGCTTGGAACTGGACCTGATTTTTCTTCCTCACAAGGATATTTGTGAGACAATAAAATTGGTAATACAAGTTCATTAAATACTAACTTTTTCCCCTTCCTTCACATACATGGACTCATATATTTTGTTTAAGCATCATTCACATTTGTTATAAATGACTTAGGCCTCTGGGAAAGATCCATTAATTTCTATGTTCATTATTACACATTTATACTTATGAGGATTTATAATTGTGTGTGTATGTGTGTGTGTGCTTATCTGATTGTTGCTTTCAGTGGCATTTTTCTAAAAACCTAATTTTCAATATCATTCAGGTCACATAAGCATATAATTTGCAGAAATATGTAGTTTCCTTCTTTCTTCTTTAGAACCCATCCCTGCTTTTATTATCACTAACCAGTTCAGCTAGAGTGGGCTATTTTCAGATTATAATTCAGTCAATCATAATTATTATTGCAGTCATGATTGAGAAACCAACATTATTCAAATTGACATTCACTGAGCAATACTATTCGCACCACCAGATATCCACACAATGTCTTCTCCTGGCACAGAATGTACTTGTTTGGTATATTAGGTTTGTTGATTTTCATGAAACAGCAACAATTACTTAAGTAAGTCTGTTTCTCCAACAATTTTCAGATAAAGGATTCTCTTCTTGGTCAGCCTACATGAAATAAAAATGGAGGGTTTGCAAAGTACCTGGTTTAATCTAGTGGAATACCTTTGAGACAACTGTTCTGAGAATAATAAGTCAAGATGGAAATAGGGTCATGTGAAAGATCCATATCTGAAAAGCATATCATTTCTCCAGGCAATCATCTTCCAGACAAATGGCAGATTGATTTATTGTGTCTGTGTTTGCAACCAACTCAAACTAACAAATTCAAGGATGTGACAGCAGCATCTCATGTGGAACATAGCAAAAAAATTTAAGTCCTTCTTTAATGACACTCATACATCTGAGTCTTCACAAAAGAGATGACATCTCTGTGTCATGAAAGTGACTACTATTTCCAGAAAGATGATTTTGGTTATATGTATTGCCATACTAATCACTTGCAGAATTCAGTATGTCAAGTCATACAATATGTTTTTAAATCTCTGTGACATACTGAAATAAGAATGGAAATAAGTTAGATATGTTCCAGTAGGGAGTCCATTTTTTCTCTATTTTATTATTGTTGTTTTTAAAAAATGAGCAAAAACAGAAAAAGACCACTGGAAATCTCTATTTCCTTTGGCTGAGAAGTCCAGAGCTGCTTTCAATAGGCTGGAAAAACTATTTAACCTTTCTGAACCTATTTTTTCTTCAGATGTGCTGCACAAGCTATGCAGTCACAAAAAACTAAGAAAATAAGTATGGTGCATGCCTATAAAGAAGTAACATGTTGATTAGGTGGTTTGGCTATATTAGAAGAATGGTACTATTGAAAATAATAATACTCAAGAGAATCCCAATATTTGCAGAAATAGCTCCCTCAAAAATTATTTAAGAAAAAGCACTCCAAGTAGAAAAGGTAAAAGCTAATAAGATAATGAAGCCTTTGCAGAATATATATTGAGGACACAGATTTTGAAGGCAGGGGTTTTGCAGAAAAACACAGTGGTGAAAAATGGCTTTGGGATTCTTGCAAGAAGAGATGATTGGTTGATTGAAAAACTACATAAAATAATGTCTTAACCAGGTAATACATATGTTATATATCAAAAACAATTTCTTTCTGTAAATATGGATCCAGGATGGCTACAATTAGGAATAAGACAAAAATAGCCAATCACAGATGCATAAACATCTTTTAGAAAATGAACTAATAAAAAAAGATATCAGAGAATTGAAACAAGCTCAAGGCAAGAAAAGAAAAAGGTGGTGGTGGGGGGAGAAGGAATTGAATTAACATACTGCAAAAAAAGCAAAGTGGATTGCCTGGCTGGCTGTGACTGTCAACAAAAATGTCACAATTTTATATTGCAGATACAACTTATTATTAAACATATTTATAAATAAGTCTGTGTTCTTGCTTTTATCTATATTACCTTCTTTAATGACTAGCAATTATACATACATGATTTCAGCCTGAATTAACAATAATCCCTGAAGCAAAATGTAGAAACATACAATATAGTAATGATTTATGCATATGAAAGGCTGGAAACTTATTTAAATTAAAATATATCTAACCTACCTCTTTATTTCTAAAAAGCAAGTTCATCTCAACAAAGTGTACTAGATTTTTGGCAAAAGATTAGGGCCACTTTATATAAATTGTCTGAACATGTCTTTTGTAAAGGAACTGAAAATAAAATGTGCTAAGCTGGCAGAATAGTTAATCTTTGATCACAGAAATTTAGAACCATTGCTTACACCAAAAAAATATTGTTTATCAGCATGGATGGGAATAGATATCTGGGACCTGTTTTTGTATGTTGGATGGCACAATGGCTTAAATTTTGCAGATAATTTAAACACCCATTTCACTATTTACTACTTACATATTTGCTCTCAGCATGCTACATACAGCCTGATTGTGCTCCTTGAGCTGATAGAAATTGTATAACCTGACAAGGTTCTTCTTATTCCTCTTCATTTCTGCTTGGGATGATAATTGCTATGTTGCTAGAGAAAATATATTGAGAAACTCAATATAAAACTCAGAACTCAAGAGGTTACATACTTCTGGATAGGATGGGTGCTTATTTGATTTTTGAAGGAAAAATAATGTTTCTGAAGCAATATGCTCAACTTAAATATGGTTTCTCTGAAATTCAACTAATTTGACAGTTAATATCTGGTGATTCATCAGCCATATTCTATCATTAAGAGCAGAGAGGGTGCTAGAATGTTGGAGAAAAAGGCAGACAGGAGGACAGGAGAAATTAGAGCTACTAGCATACTAAGCCTTAACATGATTCTATGAGTATCTGTTCAATACATTTATATAGGCAACTATTCCTCCCCCATCCCATTCCACACCTCCCCTTTTTTCCCTGGCCATTTCCTGGGATGAAACTCATCCATCATATTCAAGGGTTCTTTGTATGTTCTTTGTATTTTGTGTGATTTCTTTTTGGTTTTTGTACTAAATGCAAAAGCTTTCTTGAAAGCCAAGTATATATTATTTATTAAAAAATTATGATTCGGAACTGAACCTAAAACCAATCCTGAAGCAATCAATAATTGATCTATTTTAAATATTTAGAAGAGACGACCTTCATTTTCCAAATTAGGAATCTGCCTGAGCAGAGTTTGTATTGATCGAAATGACCTCTCCTGCAAGACAGGTATTTCTATAATGGCAATCTCTCACTATACCTCCAGAATTGCCTACTAAAAACACCCAGAGAGATTCAATCAAACTAATCACAGCCTAGTTAATTAACCAGATTCTATTCTAAAATTTAGGATTGTGCTCCCTTGCCTTCATTCATCTGGTTCTTTTCATAAAACTGAAGAGGCTATTATTTCTTGGACTTTATCATAGTTTTCAGCAGAAAATGACACTAGAGTTATGTTGATTTGAAGAATGCATGGTTAAATGGTTGATGTTTGAAACAAGTTACAGCACTGAACATTTTAGAACCATTCTTTATCATGCCAGCAAAACCAGTGTGAAATTCAGAAATTCATTGAAAACCTCTATTGATATGCTTCATATTTGGCTTGTAGATAAGCTGAGGTCAGTCAAACTCCAGTATCAATTTTTAATGTGGAGGTCAAATTTAAAGTCATTTGAATAAATACTCTAGGCTTTATATAAGAATATTGTAAACAGAGGAAATACCATAGTGATGACTGATAAATTAATCAATGGATAAATAAGAAGCAAGACTTTTTTATCAGGTAGTAGCCAACAGATATATTTTGGAAGCTCATAAATGTGTAAAAAACCTTTTACCTTCTCTTGATTCTTAGAAGTTGGTTTAAGGTGTATTACTTGTGATTCTGAAGATCAGAAACAGTTATCAAACTACTTTCCATCAAACTGGCCAGCAACCTTTTAAAACCTAAATTTCTGACCATAACCACATCCAATAGCACCAGTTGTCATGGTTCCAATAGATTAGACCAAACAAATCAGAACTCTGAGGCTGGAAGTTTCCTTAAGAACATGTTTATTGGCTGCAAAGTATTGGCACGGTCAAAAGTGAAACCAAGTCTGAAATTCCCTCAAAGGAATTATAATATTACAAAGTTAAACTCCCCACCCCTGAATTATGCAATTAACTGTGTTTCTCAATAGAATAGTTTGGCGGGCTTTCTGACATAAAGCTCAACCTCCCAATTCAACTGTTAGAAATGATCTTGGTTCCCCTGGGACAGAGAATTGTTTAGACTAGCAGAAAACTTCCACTTTCCCCTCCCATTTTTGTGGCAACCAAGAATAAGCAAGATGGCATCAGCCAGGTTTGTTATACAGTTGACACCAGTTCTTTATTTTTATAACACATTGTTGAATTAATTACATTGTTTGTTTTCAGTCTCCCCATACTTTGCTTTAATAGATCATCATGATTTTTAATAGTATGAGAGAGGGAGAAAACCTCCATATTCACATTTTCTATACCCCATATAGTTTCTTATGTCTTCTATCTGAATTACTCTTCAAGGAAATGCTCTACTTTATTAATAGGGAACTGCTGTAGCTCTCTAGTCTATTGGTCTTTGTGTGTGTGTGTGTGTGTGTGTGTGTGTGTGTGTGTGTGTGTGTGTGTGTGT